>JARHVA010000210.1:2535000-3070000 GCA_037957365.1 Torreya grandis
TATACTTTATAGGTTGAGGGTTCTCCTCATCATTCTCCCCCACCTACCATGCATCAGATTGTTGTTGAGGGTGATACCAATTTCACCACTTTCCTTGACAATAACCCCATTGCCCTTCAACATTATCTTAACACATTAGCTCATTGTACCCCAATCGCTTAAGTTTCTCCCATGGATCTTCCTTTAGGTATGCCTTATGATCTTATGGTGGGTGTTACTTTTACCCAACCCTTGGTTACCCAAGCTTCTTCTTCCACCCATAACCCATTTTCCAGCACCACCCAAATCCAATCTACTGTTCCAACTAATAATCAAGCATCCCCTACACCAACCAAAACATCTAATGTAGAGTTAACCTAACCTCTTGTTACTTATCCCACACCCACATTAGGGGTAACTTCTACCCCTCTTTCCACCATTCTTTCTACCACCATCACCCAACCAACTTATACCCATCTTCAAAAATTGGTACTTTCTATATGTCAAACTCTTCCACCCATCAACACATGAGTTACTACTCAAACTCAAACCCAACCCACTTATACGTCCATACCTCTAACTACAATAACCTCTCAACAACTTCTCACAACCTCTTATCAATACATCCCTAACCCACAAGGTCATGTATCCCCTTCAACTAAATCTTATATACCCATGAATCCTTATGGGGTACCATCTCAACCTCTCATAACCACCTACCCATATACAACATCTTCACAACCTCCTTATCAATATGTTCTATCTACCATACCTTAACCCAACCTATCCTACAATATTCCATCTACCCAACCTCATACTGACTTGGTCAAAATTTTAATTGACAAAATGACCAATCTTGAATCATCCATATTAGGAACCCATAACCTTCTCTCTTATGACCAAATATGCAACAAACCTATCCACCCATCTATCCCAATCCGATCCTATCCTCCTCAATGGGAATTACCTAAATTTTCCAAATTTCAAGGCAAAGAAGACCCACAACAAAATTTGAAGGCATTTCACCATTTGTGTTATTTAATTGCACATGATGATGCCTCCTCCTTCAAACTTTCCCCATGTCTTTGACGGGACCCACTCTTGATTGGTATAGTGCTCTCACCATGCACTCCATTTTCACTTTTGCCTAAGTCGCCCAAGTCTTTTTAGATCATTTTTTAGTGAACATATCAAAAAAGGTTTCCATAACTGACCTTTATTCCATTAAGCAATTTGATGATGAATTAGTTAATGATTTCATTGCTAGATGGAGAGGTCTTATCAACCAACTTTCTTTATCATTACCACAAACTAAATTGATTGAAATATTTTCACGATTTTGTGCCAAACAAATTTCCCCCACTCTTAAATTTTAAACTTTTTGAACTTTTGATGAGGCCTTTACCATGGCATGAAAACTAGAAATCCAATCTACCGAGAAAGGAAAATTAAAAATTCAAAACAAGAATTCCACCTTTAAATCTAATGATCCTTCCTCATCATCAAAATCCACCAATCAATCCAACCCATCTAAATATAAGACATCTGCCAACTCAGTTGTCCTCAAAATTGCTCTGCCTCTAACCATTAACCAATCTAACCCCTTAACCAATTCCTCTTATTATTTCAAATAACCCAACCCAAACCAAACCCATGGACCTCCAAAATTGTACACTCCTATTATATAATCTTACACTTCAATTTTGGAGAAACTATTCAAAGCAAACATCATACAACTTCCACCCATAAAACCCCCTTAACAATTTAATACTGCTTATTACACACACAGTTGGTATAATGATAATGATTCATGTACATACCACTATGTTAGCAAACATGATATTAGTAGGTGTAATACCTTCAAAATGATTGTCCAAAACATGATTGACAAAGGGGAACTCATATTTGACAATCCCAATGCACCCATTAACAAATCCCTTGAAATTTTTCATAAATCATTTCCCAACCATACACCCTCTACCAACTATAAAAAAACCAACATGAATCATCTCACACGCATGAGGTCAATACTGTTGATATAGTCATTGATAAACCCTTTGTTGAGGACATCATTACCTCAATCTCCATTTCATCCATCCCACTCATTAAAGTAACTAAATCACCTACCCTTACTTTGGATTTCCAAACCATGGAAGCCACCTACCCTCTTTATCATTCGAGAAAATCATTGACTTATCCATACCTCCTTTAGAAAAACCAAAGGAGGTAATCATTGATTTAACAACCTCTCTACCTATTTTTTCACCCATGGAAGAGAACTACCTACCATTCATTTGGAGTTTCAACCAAAGGAAGAAACCATATCTATCCCCTTACTTACACTTATCACATCTATCAATGAACAAACTGACCTCTCTTTTGAAACTAATCCAAAAGAGGAAACCACTTCCCTTACACCTTCCATGGTGAAATCATCCTCCAAAACTTTACAAACCTCTCCCAATAACATTCCCTCATCTCCTCTTAAAGGCTTAATCTTTGAAACTAAGGATCAAGAAACTAAACCCATCTACAAACCTTTTTGTATATTGGTTCAAAATATGGCATTCACCTCTCAACCCAACCTAGATAGAGCCACTTTTTGGCATCATCTAGGTCTACCTTATCAAAGCAAACCTGAACCTTTAATGACACTTCCTTTAACCTATGAACCCATCATACCTCCAACCAACCCTTCTCCTTCCATGACTCTACGAGAACTTCCCAACCTTCCTCCACTTAAAATTCCTAAACCTATCATATCCTAAACCAAGCCCATCAAAAACTTGGGGATACTCCCTACTCCAAATATTTTTCATCCACCTTTGAATTTGGGCTTGACCCCTCCTAAACTACCTAAATGAACACCCACCAAACCCATCAAAAGGATCAAACCAATCAAGTCTCCACCTTGATCTAGACCCATACCACCTCCTTCCACTTTACATTCTATCTTGGGACCTCATCCCTTAACTCTCCCTGCTCCATATTCCCTATCTCACCAACCTTCACCCTTTTCTTCACCTACATTTTCTATCAAATCATTAATCTCATCATCCTCATTTATGGATAAACTTTCCCTCACTACTTTCCCACCTATAAGCAAACAAGCACCCTCAACTTCTAAATCCTCCACAAATATAACCCCAACTATACAACCCTAACCTAAACCATTCACCAAAACTATTCAATCATCTTCCAAATCCATTATGAGACCTCCTCTAAAAGGGAGTCCCACTCTACCTCCTGAAACCAAAACCTTGGCACCCTCAACACCTTTGACTGAATCCTATTCAACCATCTTACAAAGGTTTTATAAAATTCCTCTATCCACTTACCACCCCTCAAAACATTTGACCCTTATAATAAATTTGACCACTCACATCCTATGCCATCTTGGTTTAATGACCAATTAATTTGTGTATATCTTAGAACACCTAGACATGATACAAAAAGATGTAAATCTCTACAAACTCTTGTCCATAACTTGATAGATGAAGATGACCTATTTACAAATGAACCACCTCTTAGCCCATTAGCAACTCAGCCTTTCCAAACCATACCCTCTCTCACACTTTCATATAAAAGTAAGGAAGAACCAAAATAACCACCTAGTCCAACACCTTCCCTTACCCATAATATCAACATATTTACCTAATCTAGGGACTAATAAAAGGGTAAGGAGAAAGATAAAGCATTCATCCCTTGGATGTACCCTTATAATTCTCAATCTACCGACCAAACTCACATACCCTCACCTTTACCCACACCATCACCAAAACCTAAGATATCCATTTTGGGTGTCCCTTTCTCCAACCCATCTGAATCCTTGCAACATGTAGTTCTTAAATAAGTTAACCAAACTCTAGTGAAAATGAGTCCTTATGAATTCATTAACACCTCACCCCATCATCTCCAAGCACTCATTAAGACCCTCCAATCCATTAAGGTTCAACCACATGATCTTCAACCTCTAGCTACCTTTATTGGTGTTCTTCACCATTCCAACCTCATCACATTTCAAGATTTTGAGATTCCCTTTGTTCATCCTAAGGATCCTGATCCCCCTTTGTTTATTATCACATACATCAACTAAACCCACATCAAAAGGGTGATGGTTGATAGAGGAGCTATTATCAACATCATCTCCTCACATGCCTATGACCAACTGTATCTACCCAAGAACATCATGTTTAAAATTATAGTGGACCTTCACTCTTTCAATGACACCATGGCCACTACTTTTGACATGATCATCCTTCACATCCGTTTAGGACCTTACACTCTTCCTAAACTCTTCTATGTTGTAGAGGGTGAGTTCCAATATAACATTTTACTTATATGCCCTTAGATTCGTGCCATGAGTTGTGTCCCTTCCACCTTACACCAATGTTTTAAATTTGAGAATGTAGGTCAAGTCATTACCATCAAAGTTGATCCAAGTCCCTTTACTTCATGAAATATGACCTATCACCCAAATTATGTCCTCATTCCTACCTCATCCACTTCACCATCTACCAACAACACTTCGACCACTACCCATGATAGAGATTCAATGAGATCATTCATTCCTTCATCTCAAATTCCCATAGAGGACCCCTTAGAACCCACATTCTAATGTCTCTCAATGGGAGAATACCATCTTTTAGCTTTGGATGCTTTCCCCACTCCTCAAGATTATGGGAGCCTCATCCATGATCCTAGTTATGACCCCAACATTGGTGTCATCATTCCTTTCAGGATCCCCTACCATCAAACCAACTTCATCTATGGGGGACTTAATTGTCTACTTATTTCTCCCACCATTACCTCTTCCACAAAACCATTTATTTTAGACTTCTCATACCTTGACAAACCAACATTTGCCAAACTATATCTTCACAAGTGTGCCTGGAAAGGATTTGGTCTTGGCCTTTATGAATAGGGATGCCATGAGCTACCCATGATCAAAACTCAGAATCCTTGAGAGTCTTTGAGCCTTATGTTTGAACCACCTAAAGAACCCACTAATTCACCAAAATCCATCATCAACATTAAGGATGAAACTTATTTCGCACCAACTAATTCCCATTCTAAGTCTGAGGACTTTGAGGTCATTCTTCCTAAAAAAATTGATCAAAACTATTAGTTTAGGCCCCTTGATTTATCAAAAGGATGGCCAAACTAGAACCCTCCCTCTCATCCATCCTAACATAATCAAGCATGATCTCCTACCATTCTTATCATTCAACAACAAGATGATGATTCCATTCTCACCTAACTTGGTGTAAAAAATTCTTCTATCTATAAATCTCTTCCTCTTGAGAGGTAGACCATGTTGAATGAATCTACCATAGATGTCAATTTGGGTACTTAGGATAATCCCCACATAGTCAAAATTGGTCAATCCTTATATTTTTAGGAATAACAAAATTTTCCTTCCTTCTTTTGTGATCATAGCATTGCATTTGTTTGGTCTTATAAGGACATGATAGGAATCTACCCTTCTATTTCCCATAACATTGTCACCTATCCTAACACCAAACTCGTGTACCAAAAGCTTCACAAGATGCATCCTCAAATCACACTTCTTGTAAAAGAGGAGATATAACATCTCTTATCCGTAGACTTCATATAACCCATAGACTATCCTTAAGGGGTTTCTAACATTGTCCCTACCACCAAACCCATAGGGGGACTTTGACTCTACCTTGACTTTTATGACCTTAATCTTACTTATCTAAAGGATGTCTTTCCTTTACCTAGTATCGACCAAATTATTGACCTTACTATTCGCCATGAAATGATATCTCTTATAGAAAATTTCTCAAGATATGATCAAATCTTGATTGCCCCCAAGGATCAACATAAAACCTCTCTAATCACCCCATGGAGAGCCTTTTGTTATAGGATCATGCCCTTCAATTTGAAGAAAGTAGGAACCACCTACCAATGGGCCATGACTTACATCTTCCATGACCTCATTCATAAAATTATTGAGGACTATGTGAACGATCTCCTTGGGAAATCTAAACATCACAATGACCAATTAGTTATTCTCACCATCATCTTTGAATGTCTCATCCATTTTCATGTCAGATTAAATCCTAAGAAATGTATTTTTGGGATCCTATTTGGGAAACTCCTTGGCTTCATCATCTCTCTCTGAGGAATCAAAGTAGGCCCTGCTAAAGTTTGATTTATCCTTGAGATGCCACCTCTAAACCACCTTAAACAACTCCATAGCCTACAAGGCAAACTCCAATCCATCTATCAATTCATCTCTCAACTATTAAGTATATGTCAACCTTTCCACCATCTATTTAAGAAAGACAGTTCTTTTAAGTGGACTAAATACTATCAGTAGGCCTTTCATTCACTCAAAGAATACCTTATTTTTCCACTGGTTCTCATCCCTCCTAAATAGGATCAACCTTTCTATCTCTACATATCAACAACTAGCCATTCCCTAGGGGCAATGTTTGTGCATCAAGATGAACAAAATAAGTAACAAGTTGTCTACTATATCAGTCAAACACTTATTGAGTATTAATCTCAGTATACCCATATTGAGAGGCTTTACCTTGCCCTCATCTTCATAGCTACCAAACTTTGTCACTACCTCCTCAATCATAAAACATATGTCATCACCAATACTAACTCCCTCAAGTATATACACTCTAAACCATACCAAAACTAGTGTATGGCTAAGTGGCTCATGTTCCTCATTGAATTTGACCTTGAGTTCCTCTAGTAGAAGTTGATCATAGGGCAAGTCATTACCAACCAATTAGTTGAAGCTCCTTTACCAAAAAATCAACACCTTCCTCTTACCTTTCTATAAGAATCTATTATGACTATGTCTCAAGAAGACATCATCTATCAAATGACCTTATTCTTTAATGGATCTAAATACCAACATGGTGGGGGTGCCAAAGTTTTTCTCATCCCCCTTAATGGGGAACCCATTCATATTTCTTTCAAACTCAACTATGAGTGTACCAACAACATCACTGAGTATAAATCCCTAGTAATAAATAGGTCTCTAAACCACCTTAACCTTGGGAGTCAAAACCATTACTGCCTTTGCTAATTCTCAACTTGTCATCAACCAAGTTAATGGTTCTTATCAGTGTAAAAATGACATCATAAAAAAGTATAAACAATTAGTTGGTGTACTGTTGGCATCATTTAACAATTATTTATCTAATATATTTCATGATCCACTAACAAGTTTGTAGATACAATGGCTTCCCTTGCTTCCCAAAGCCCAACTCAACCTACCACTTCTAAATTCTTTGTCACCATTCACCATTTCGTCACACACTCATATATCCAATTTGACCTTCCTATCATTTGTAATGTGGAAGAATCTACTTCAGATACTTGGTATGAATAAATGTTCAACTACCTTAGCCTTGGTGTAGTTCCTCCTAACCTCTCTAGGAATGCTCGATGAGCCTTCATCCAAACCACTTACTATTATACCATATTATAAGGAATACTCTACAAATGTGGTTTGAAGGCCTTCTTCTACATTATGTTCATGGTCATGAGGCCTCTTATGATATAAAATAAACCCATGATAGAATATATGGTGGACACTTTAGTGTCCTATCTATTGCTAAATGTATCCTTCACCTTGGCTATTATTGGCCCACCCTTGATCAAGACTATTGTGACTATGTAAAAAAGTGTGTTAAATGTAAAAAACATGCTAATTTGCATCATGCACCTACACATGGCCTTTGAACATCCAAATTCCTTCGGCCTTTCTCACAATGGAGATTGGATCTCATTAGAGAGATCAACCCTCATTCTTCACAACATCACCAATCTATCATCACCACTATCGAATACTTCACTAAGTGGGTAGAGGATATTCCTCTCATTTCCACCAAAGCTAAAAATATTTTTGACTTCATCAACCACCATATCATATATAATTTTAGTGTTCCCCATAAGATCATCATTGATAATGGCAAATATTTTAAGAATAATGAAGTTCAAGGTCTTTGCAATGCCTTTGGCATCAAATTTAGCTTTTCTTCACCTTACCATCTACTAGTAAATGGACAAGCTAAGGCTTCCAACAAAATTTTGAATAAAATGCTAACCAAGGTCATCAACACTTTAGGTTGGGATTGGTACTTTCATATCCCCTTCACTTTATGATCCTATCACACTAGCATTCAAACCTCTACGGGTGATACTCCTTTCTTCCTTGTCTTCAAATTAGAGGCAATATTGCCTCTTAAAGTATAAATTCCCTCTCTTTGTATATCATTATAAGACATTATTTATGAGAATGACTATCATCAAGAATGTTTAGCCTAACTGGAGCTACTTGATGAACATCACCTTGTAACCCTTAACCACCTTCATGTCTACCAAGAGTGAATTACACGTGCCTATAAAAGAAATTTGAGAGAGTGAAAATTTGAAATAGAAGATCTCATCTTCAAAGAAAACCAACATGTCACTAACATGGAGAAAAGTAAAAGAGGTAAGATTGCCTTTAATTGGCTTGGACCCTACATCATCACCCATAAGTATGGATTAGGAACTTATCATTTGTTCTCCCTCGAAGGCAAACCATAACTTGAACCTCTTAATACTTTGCATCTACATCAATTCTTCTATTAAACAAGGATTGAACTCATATTCTTATCTAACTTAAGCTTTTCCCTTGATTCACAAGATTTTTCACCCTCACATTCCTTTTTACCTCTACTTTTGAGTACAATTTGATTAAAATAAAACCATGTGATTATTCATAGCACCTATTACCTAATCTTGAATATGGGTACCTTGGTTCTACCTATAACATGGTTCTTACGGATACTTTTTGTTTTTTTCAAGATGAAATCCCATGGTCTTTTATCTTTAAAAACCCATTCCTTTCCACCCTCTAGTACCTTCTTGTGCTAAAAGTTTTCCCTCATAAAGGTACATCTTTAAACCCTATTATACTTTTCCATGTCTAAGATTAGCACTTAATCTACTTGGGATAAGAAAATATATCATTTGGGTCACAAAATTTCTAGCATTCTACAGACTACTCCCTTAAAGGATAGTTACCCCATTTCTTAAACATTGCTTAAAAAATAGATTGTTCCCTTGGAGGACAGCTACCAAAAATCAAAAACTTAGACCACTCCCTTGAAGGATGGCTAAGTCAAATATATATATTAAAATCAATTCCTTGAAGCTTCCCACATAGATTATCATCACAAACTTCTCAAAAGCAAAAGCGTAAATAGACCCTTTAATCAGCTTTCCCTTCAATAGACTTCCCATATTGATCAGTCTATGACTTGCATAAATACATGGACTTGTCTAAAAAAAATTCTTAGGTCACCTATAGAAGGGGTAAGCTTACCCATATAATGTTATCTTCCCTATTTTCCCATTTTCCATTCACTTACCACTTATTCCCCTTCTTTCATTCTATATGAATTAAGGGATTTTGAGCTTACTAAACATAACGTGATCAAGATGCAATTTTATCAACCAAATTATGCTTATGTGAAGCATTCAAAAGGATAATGTTCACTAATCCATGCCTAAATTCAGTGATGTTCTCAGTCTTTACCAATAAAGAGGCATCATACTTCTCCTATTGACTATTGGATACATGCATCCCCTGATTCTCCCATATTTCACCTTTGCATAACCTCAACTCAAAACCCAAAAATGCCTCTACCTTGTAGATTCCACTCTCTATCAACCCACTTAGGTCTTGGAGAGTATTACTCTCCACTCTCTATTGATCCACTTTCTTTGTTCAGAACCAACACTACCTTTAGTAAAACCTAGACTATTTGGTATGTAAAATTGGGGAAGCTCATTTGAAAACCACCTCAACCTATTTGGGGAATTTCCTTCCTCAAGATTATTGGAGATTACCCTTCTCCTCCTTCCTTCCTCTTTTAATAATCATCCAACCAGAATTACAAATAGCCTAAAGTTTCTATTGGATTCTATATCCATGAAACTATGTAGGCAGTGTTCACTTGCCTTGTGCATATGGAGTCAGCTCAGTTGCCCCCTTTTCCAACATACCTTTCACCCAACCATTGATCATTATCTTTATACCCATATTTTGGCCATCAACCATTTGGAGATTATCTTTTCTCCACATTTTTTGACCATTTATAGATCACTTTTCTCCACATCACTATCCTAGTACCAAAACTACATATGGCTTAAATTTTGTATTGGATTCTATATCCTTAAAATTATGTAGACATCATTCATTTGCCTTATGCATATGGATTCAGCTTGGCCTCCCCTTTTTAAACATTATCCTTGAAACATTGCACCATGTCCATCTCAATGTTGAATATTTTAACCTGAACCATTTGTATCTTTTGTGATGACTGTAGACACCAAAATTGTGTCTACCCATTTGGTTGTCCTCCCCCTTGGTCCTCTTTGTCCATTCCTAACCCTCGTCCCCTCTATTATTAAATAAAACAATTAATTTAATTTAATTACCCCCTTTTGCCACCTCACCTCTTGTTACAACCCTAATCACCTAAACACACCCCTAACACTTCCTCCCGCGCCCATAAACACTCCCTTCGACCCTTTTTCTCCCCGACACTTTAACCCGGCAGTTGGGAAAATGGATAAAAGGCTACTTTTAGCCTTTTTCCTGCCTTCCAGCCACCGATGTCAGTCACTTGTCGACCGACATCAGCGATATTGCCGGCGTCGGTTCCCTTCATAATGGTATTCTGTCCATTATTGGGTCCTCTCTCTTAGCTAGCCTAACATCATCAATCATCAATCAATCTTTTGAACCAAGAACCCGAACATGAATCAGACCTCTCTGATATTCTCTCTCTGGCACCCACAAGAAGCTATAACAATAGCAAGGATTTTGCATCGGTCTTCTATACCAACAATAGGTACAAACATCAGCAGGCACTCCTTCAGCAAGACACGGGTATGTATTTTGTCTGTGTTTTCATTATGTTCTCAATTATTTGCTTCTAAATAATATCTCCCTCAGACTAGACTATCAACTAGACCACAGACCCGACCTGCCCTTCCCAAACCCTAGACCAGACTATCAACCAGACCACAGACCTGACCTGCTCTTCTCAGAGAGGCTGGAAGACCTCCTTTACCCTTCTGTCAATTTCATATTATGTCCATTTAACTCCCCTGCATCTCTACATAGAATCTTAGACTACCCCCAACCAGACCCAGACCCCTTTCAGACCACTCTGCACGACTCAAGACCTGTCCACAGACCACAGACTCGTCCTGACTCTGTCTAAGACTACTACCCTGACCGACGATAGCCATAGAGACTATTGCCCCCACCGACATTGGTAGACTAACCGATGTCGGCATACATTAACAACTAATGCCAGTAAGACCACCGACGCTGGCGACTGTGATCAGACTACCAGCAGCATTCAAGTAAGCATTTGCTTCTATTTCTATTTCTATTTCTATTTTTAATCATTTCAGTCTTTTATCATTCTGCCTTTTATTAGACATTATTTTTATCAATTAGTGGGTTGACATCCCTTAAGGAAGTCTTGTACTTCTGGGATCAAGCTTTTGCTTGACAACCCACCATCTCCTCATCTAACGCCTTCTTTGTCTTAGTTTCTTTCTCTTGTAGGGGTCATCCTCCACAACCAAAGAGGAGTTCTCACGGCATCTGGATAATGATGCGCACGACTTCATCTAGGTACATACAAGCCTTAGACCATATCTCTCAGTTTCTTACTTCTATCTTTTGAATGTAAAAAGCGAATATCGTATAGAAACATTCTGGCACGCCCGGTGGGACACTAGGGCCTTCCTTGGGTTCTTTCTTTCTTTCTTTTCATATAGGTGCATTAGGTTTCTCCCTTTTCACCTCTTTCATCTCTTCTAAATGACACCATCAGCAGGACTAAAAAGAACTTTTCTTTCTTTTCTTGCACTTCTAGACTAGTCAAAAATCATATTCTTCAACCTTTTCTCAACTTATTTTCATTCCAACTTCACATTTCAACTTGGGCTTAAAACGCATTGCATTTCACTTTTGCTTGCTTGCATTTCTTAGACCACACCTAGTAATTAATAACTACATCATGAATTAATCTAGTCCACTTTATGTTACACGACCAAACCACTTGCACAAAACAAACATCTTAACTTACCTGAGACAAGGCCCGACTGGGATTTCATCACCCAACGGATACCTTACCCATCTTGGTGATCTTACTTGGATTTCATCACCAAGGGGAAAGCCCACTCTGTTCTCTGGCAGAGTCTAATCTCTAGGGGAAGTATATTTTGGCTAAGCGAGACCAGCTTATCACTGGACTCATGAAGTGAGGGGAGCTTGCTCCTTAGCACTAGGCCAAGTATAGAACCTAACACAGACTTTTGAGCACCATAACTAACCCAAAACCATCCATAGACTACTACTTCTAGGACCCGACTCAAAAGCCAATCTTCCTCTACACATATTCTAAGGCATAAGCCACTATAATCCTAATAATTTACTCCTAGGGTTTTTTTTAAGATCTGCTTGTGTTCTTCATCTTTTCTATTCTTATCTGCTTGTTTGAGCTTGTAAGGATGTTCTTTCTTGCCTTGAAGGGTTCTAACTCGTAGCCAAGCCAAGGCTCTAGTCGATCACGCGAGGCATCACCCGCTTCCATCTACCCCGTCCATAACCAGTCCTATAATGGAGTTCCACTCAGAGACTAAAAGAACTCCTACTAGACCATCCCTGACCCAGACTCCTATTGTCCCAGAAGGGGACCAATATTTTGCATGATTCTTAGACCTCAATGTCAAAGCCTTACAGCACTATCTCACAAATAGCTAAACGCAAGACTCCTTGGGCAATCCAATTTACGGAATGCCGACCTCTCTTCTCGAGATTGCAGCCATATCAACAGCGTCCGTAGTTCAACCTTTAGACACCCAGGCTATTACCTTGACCAATGACCAGCCTTTGACCAACCATCCAAGTGTGGCCTCTCCCTCCATCTTTGGGCCCACTTCCACCGAGGTTTCGGCCCCCTATCAACCTAGCCCACTCAACCACTCTCTACCCCCTTTCAAAATTTGGTCATCTCTATTCCACCTACCCTTGCTCCTATCAACACTAGGGTGGCTACCTATCCATTGGCCCATGTTACCACTAACCAACCTCCCGTGGCAACATCGAGCCTAGCCATGCCTTCTACCCAACCATCCTTAGTCTCCTCTTTTATCCCTATGACTAGTCATCCGTACATTGCGCCCTTACTGGTATAACCGACTACGTCATATGCCTCTTCTAGCCTCTTTCAAGTGCCTTACAATCTAGGGGGTGCTCCACCTGCCAATCCATCAGTAGATATCATCAAAATGCTGATGGACAAGATGTCTAGCCTAAAGACCTCCATTTCTGGCTCACACAATACTCTCTCATACAAACAAATTTGTAATGAGCCCATTCATCCTTCTGTCCCGATCAGGCCATATCCCAGCCAGTGGGAACTTCCTAAGTTTTCTCCTTTTCAAAGCAAAGAAGACCCACAACAGCACTTACGGGCATTCAGACATGCCTGTTACCTTATTGCCCACGATGATGTGTTGCTTTTACTCACATTTCCTATGTCTCTCTCAGGTGCTACACTTGACTGGTATAGCTCCCTTGCCAGCCATTCCCTCTTCATGTTCACTCAGCTGGCCTAGCTCTTCCTTGATCATTTCTCTATCAATATCACCAAGAAGGTCTCAATCACAGACCTCTATTCTATCTACCAATTCGAGGATGAATCCATTGTTGATTTCGTTGCTCAATGGAGGGGCCTCATCAATCAACTCTCCTTTTCTTTACCCCAACCTGAACTTATTAAAATTTTCTCCCAAGCCTGTGCCAAACATATTTCTTCCACCTTAAGGGTTCAGACCTTCTGCACTTTTGATGAAGCCTTCACGATGGCCCGCAAAGTTGAGTTACGTGCCATCGAGGAGAATAAAGTCAAGTTGCGGAGCAAGAATCCCAACTCCAAGACCAATGACCCCTCTTTTAAGCCTTCCTCATCCAATCCTAAATCTAAAGCTTCAACAAACATTGTGGTCGTTAGATCTTCCTCCTCTTCCCCTTCAACTAACCAGCCTAAGCCATCCACATCCCAGAGTGCCACCCGCTAATTCCAACAGAGATACGTACAATGACAGTATACTCCACTCAGAGAATCATACGTGTTTGTGCTAGAAAAACTCATCAAATAGGGGGTCCTCAATCTCCCCCAGATCTGACCACCTCCATAATTTGATCCCTCACACGTCATCCCTGCATGGTATAGGTAAAATGACTTTTGAAACTACCATCGTGTTAAGGGACATGACACGGGAAACTACAAAACCCTTAAAAACATAATCCAAGACATGCTTGAAAAGGGTGACCTCATCCTAGACAATCCCAATGCACCACCTAATCAGGGTATCAACATCTTCAAGCAACCATTCCCCAATCATCCACCAACTCAAAACAATGTCCAAACCTTGATTGATGACACTCATGAACACAACATTCAAACAGTCAATACAGTCTCACCCTTCATTTCTGACCAACCTCAAGAGGTGAGTCCATCGATCAGTCCATCACATGTGGACGAACCTCTTTCTCCGGTTAGTTCTCCATCAACCTCTCTCATCTTGGAGGACGCCTCGACCTTACCAGCACCACCGGTTTCACCATCCTCCTTCTTGCTGCCCATGGAGGGCCCAACCCTTCCTACTCCTTGACCGCAAGTGGAGGGCACAATCATCCCTACCCTTTACCCACTTGAGGAGCCTCATTCTCTGGTTTCTTCTCCACCCAGGGAAGAACCTGCCTCTCCTTCATCTCCAACCAAGGATGAACCTGTCACGACTTCATCATGCCTTGGGACTGAGACTACCACACCTTCGGTCCCACAACCATCAACATCTTCTCAAGAACCCAAACCCCATTCAACATCTTCTCAGCCATTTTCCCGACTAGCAGAGAAAATCAGACTTCTCCCTTCAAGGAAAGTGGAACATCAGGTATTATGGGAGCATCTCAAAGCTCTTCAGCATGCCTGTGCCCTCTCATCTCATGCAGCCAATCCTCCCATGGCAAAATCTCCCAAGACCCTTAACAAAAACTAGACTCTCATTTCTAAACCTCAACCGACCCCATCAAAACCAAAACCCGCATCTACCCCATCTAAACCTATCAAGTCACTTGGCGTTCGCCTTGTCTCTACCCTCACTCATCCGCAAGTGAAGGTGGACCTAAACCAGACCTTGACCAATAGTAGTCTTCAACCTAAGTCACAGAAGATTGCTAAACCACAAAGGTGAACGCCTCCTCCTCCGTCACCATTTCCCTCCATTTTGGGCCCCCATCCTTTGATCCTGACCAGAGTCCTTCCCACTCTGACCTTTAATCAAAACCAGTTGCCTCCTTTGCTTTCTTTGCCTACCTCCAGTCTACCCTCTCTCAAAAAGGTAGTACCTTCCACGAACAAAGTGCCATCTCCACCTGGCACCGCACCGTCAACCCAAAAGGTGGTATAAAAGCCTCCTCTGACTCCACCCAAGCAAAAGTCACCAGTATCGCACACATCACCGAGCACGAACCGTTTAGTGGGCTCATACTCTCTGATATTACACCAACTTCTATAGACTTCCATCATAACCCTTCCACCCATCAGGCCTTTCCAACCCCTCGGGTCTAAGCCCTCCTAGTTCGACGACACGAAGATTTGCTTATACCATCGTACGCTAGGACACGATACCGAGACTTGATGTGCCCTCAAGGCCGTCATTCACCGCTATCTAGAGAAAGACACTCTTCTCTTTGAGGACACTCTCAACCAACCCCTGACTCCTTCTCATAACCCTCTAACCTCTTCAAACCCATCAACATCTCATCAACAGGTTATGACCCCTTTATCTCCTTCACCTCCTATCTTTGAAATCAATGCCATTCACATAACCACTAGGTCACAAAAGGATAAGGTGAAAGAAAAAGCTGCCATTCCTTGGACCTACCCTTTCATCAATCCACCTCTAGCGCTAAAGCCTAAAATTTCTATCCTTGGCATGTCTCAACCCTCCTCTTCTTCTTCTTCTTCCAGACCAATCCATGACTCCATGTTGAAACAACTTCACCAGACGCCTGTGAAGATGTCTCTCTATGACCTCATCCAAACCTCACCTCAACATCGTCAAGCCCTCATCAGAGCCCTGCAGGTAGTGGAGATCCAACCCGAGGACCCCCAGCCACTTGCTGCCCTTGTCCACTCTTTAGCCCCTATTGCCTCCATCACATTCAATGATTCTGAGATTCCCACATCCAACACAAAAGATCAGGATGCCGCCCTCTTCATCACTACCTATGTTGATCAGACATGCATTAAATGCGTTATGATCGATGGAGGTGCTAGCATCAACATTATCTCCACCCATGCCTTTGATCAGTTGGCTCTTCCCAAGAATTGTGTCTCCAAAACTGACGCAATCTTGTGCTCCTTTAATGACACCACCGCCATGACCATTGGCACAGTCATCCTTCACATTCACATTGGTCCATGCACAATCCTAGAGCTCTTTTATATCATCGAAGGAGAGTTTCAATACAACATGTTGCTGGGCCAACCCTGGATCCGCAACATGGCTTGTGTCCCCTCCACCCTGCACCGTTGTGTGAAATTTGAGCACGACGGGCAAGTCCACACCATTCTTGCTGACCCTTCACCCTTCAAAACTTGTAACACAACCTATCATCCAAATGACGTCCTCATTCCTATCAAGCCATCAACCTCGGCACTGCCTCCATCTGTGAAAGCTTCAACTAGTTCGCAACTGGCGGTCACCCTCACACCTCCCCTTCAAGCGACGACCACAGACCCCATGGAAGACATCTTCCAAAGACTTTCATTGGGGGAGTATCACTTGCTGGCCTTAGACATGTTCCAAACTCCACAAGAGTATGGACACCTTCATCACAGCCCTAGTTACGACCATCGGATAAGGATGATCGTGCCTTATGGTCCTCCTCAGCTCCAAACCAACCTTGTCTATGGGGGGCTTGATCAAGATCCTACTGATGGCAATCCTCTTTCTTCACCTCAACCTTTCACATCAGACTTCTCATTTCTTGGCAACCCTGCCTTTGCACACACTTACCTTTATAAGGGTGCATGGAAGGGTTTTGGTTTCAGATGCTATGAGCAGGGCTCCCATCAGCCTATTGAGCTGCTCAATGATGACGATGCCAAGAAATGATATGGCCTGGGATATCATGACCCCACTCAGGACCCTATAGACCTTTGTCTTGAACCAACCATTGACCAATCTCCTCCACACTCGCCCATTCTTCCTCCTTCACCTACAGATTTGGTGGTTTCTATTCCTCCTAGTTTTTTTTTACATAAACACCATCCGCCTAGAACCCCTGACTTATCAGCTCAATGGGGTGTTTAGGTATCTCCCTCTCATTTTTCCCAGCATGATATAAGATGAATCGGTGACCATTCACACTTTCCACTGTGTTGATGATGATGCCATTCTTTCTTACATGGGCACCGATGACTCTTTCATCCAGTGCTCCCTCCCTTCTGAGACCCAGGTTATGTTAAATGAATCAACCATTAACATCAACCTTCCTTCTTCTGATGTTCCTTATGTCTTAAAGATTGGCCAATCTTTAGATGCTTAGGAGCAGCTTGACTATACCCAATTCCTCTCCGACCATAGCAAGGCCTTTGCCTGGACTTACAGTGACATGCTTGGCATTGACCCCACCATCGCTACCCATAACATTGTGACCAAACTAGAGGCTAAGCCTGTCAGGCAAAAGCTTTGAAAGATGCATCCTTGCATTGCCCTCCTTGTCAAAGAGGAGCTTCAGCACCTCCTTTCTGTCTCCTTCATCCAGCCCATCGATTATCCGTAGTGGGTCTCTAACATCGTCCCAGTCACCAAGGTGACTCAGGGGATCCAAATCTGCACAGACTATCGTGACCGCAACTTAGCCTGTCTCAAAGATGACTTTCCTCTTCCTAACATTGACTAGCTTGTTGATCTCATGACCGGCCATGAGATGCTATCTCTCATGGATGGGTTTTCAAGATACAATCAAATCTTGATTGCTCTGGAAGATCAACACAAGACCACTTTCATTACCCCATGGGGGACTTTCTGCTATCGCGTCATGCCTTTTGGCTTGAAGAACGTAGGTGCCACTTATCAGCGTGCCATGACCTACATTTTCCACTATCTCCTCCACAAAATCATGGAGGACTATGTGGATGACCTACTGGGCAAGTCCAAGCTTCGTCGTGACCATCTGACCATTCTCAAGATCATCTTCTCTCATCTTCTTCAATACAATGTTTGCCTTAACCCCAAGAAATGTGTCTTTGGGGTCCTCTCTGGTAAGCTTCTCAACTTCATCATTTCTTTTCATGGCATCGAGATAGATCCCGCCAAGATTCATGCTATCCTCGAAATGCCGCCCCCAACCAATCTCAAGCAGCTTCGTAGTTTGCAAGGGAAGCTCCAATCCATTCACCATTTCATCTCACAGCTTTCTGACCGTTGCCAACCTTTTCATCATCTCCTTAAGAAGGACGTCTCCTTTACATGGGATAAGGATTGTCAAGAGCCTTTTGAAGCCCTTAAACACTATCTGGTCTCTCCACCAGTCCTCATTCCACCTAAAGATGACCAACCCTTCTACCTTTATATCTCAGCCACTAATCATTCATTAGGTGCCATGATCGCACATCAAGACGAGCATCACTGTGAACAAGCAGTCTATTATATCAACCGAACACTGGTCGACTATGAAACTCAGTACACCCATACCGAGAAACTCTGTTTGGTGTTAGTCTTTGCTGCTACCAAGCTCCTCCATTATCTTCTTAACCACAAGACCTTTGTCATCACCCACACCGACCCTCTCAAGTATATGCACTCCAAGCCATATCAGAATCAACGTATGGCTCGGTGGCTCATGCTACTTGCTGAGTTCAACCTCGAATTCATCTAGTAGAAATCTATCAAGGGGCGAACCATAGCTAACCAATTGGTAGATGCCCCTCTTCCTGACAATCAACCTCCACAGTGTGAGTTTCCTGACGAATATATCGCTACGCTTTCCACCGATGACACCATATATTAGATGACCATGTTCTTTGACGGCTCCAAATGTCAACTCGATGGGGGTGCTGGGGTCATTCTCATCCCACTTGAAGGGGAGCCCATGCCTCTGTCTTTTAAGCTCAACTTTGATTGTACTAATAATATGGCTGAGTACGAGGCCTTAATTTTGGGACTTCAGACCACCCTCTCTCTCAGCACCAAGTCCATCAACATCTTCGGTGACTCGCAGCTCGTTATCAATCAGGTCAACGGTTCATACCTCTATAAAAATGAAATTTTGTAAAGGTACAAAAACCATACTGACATTCTCCTTGCATCTTTTGACCATTACCTCCTACAGACTGTTCCTCAATCCATGAATAAGTTTGCTGACACCATGGCTTCTCTCGCTTCGCATATCCCATCTTCCTCATCTGCATCTAGACTTTTTGTCATGGTGCATCGTATGCCGTTGCCTTCCTATATCTCTCCTAACATTAATCATGTCAACACTATAGACTCTAACCCATGAGATGATTGGTATAAGCAACTTGTGGACTTCTTATCTTTTTTTGTCATTCCTCCCAACCTCTCTAGCAATGCGCAGTGAGCTTTTATCAAGCGTACCACTCGTTATACCATGCTTCGCTGTCTCACCTCCACTGAAGCATCTCAGGCCATTAAGCAAGTCCATGATGGGATTTGTGGCAGACATTTCAGTGGGAATTCGGTTGCCAAGCGCATCCTTCATCTGGGCTATTATTGGCCTACCCTTCATCAAGACTGTAGTGACTATGTCTGGCGTTGCATCAAGTGTCAGCAACACTCTAAATTGCTTCATCTCCCCAGCCATGCCTTACAAATCACTCAAGATTTTTGGCCTTTTTCTCAGTGGAGTTTATATCTCATCGGTGAGATTAACCCCCACTCGTCTCTTCATCATCAATCCATCATCACAGCCACTGAATATTTCACCAAGTGGGTGGAAGCCATTCCTCTCATCTCCACAAAAGCTGACAAGATCATCGACTTCATCAGCACCCACATCATCTATCATTTCAGTGTCCCTCATAAGATCATCACCGACAACGGCAAGTCCTTCAAAAACAAAACTGTCCAAAAGCTATGCGACTCATTTGGCATCAAGCTCAGTTTCTCTTTGCCTTACTACCCATAAGTAAATGGGCAGGCCGAGGCTTCCAACAAAATTCTCACTAAAATTCTCATGAAGGTGGTCAACGACACAAGAAGGGACTGGCACATTCAGATTCCCTTCGCTTTGTGGGCCTACCACACTAGCATCCAAACCTCTACAGGTGTTACCCCTTTCTCTCTCGTGTATGGAACAGAGGCTGTCCTACCTCTCGAAGTATAGATCCCATCTCTCCACATTTCTCTACATGACATCCTTTCCAACGATGACTTTCATCAAGATCACTTAGCTCAACTTGAGTTACTTGATGAGCGCCGTCTTACTGCCCTTAATCATCTCCATGTCTATCAAAATCGCATCAAGCGAGCCTATGACAAAAATCTGCGAGAATGAGATTTCAATATCAGAGACCTCATCCTCAAAGAGAATCAGCATGTGACTAATATGGAGCGAAGTAAATGAGGCAAGTTTTCCCCTAATTAGCTTGGACCTTTCATCATCACACACAAGTATGGATCAGGGACTTATCGTCTGTCCTCTCTTGATGGACGACCAGAACCTGAGCCTCTTAATGCATTGCATCTGTGACCGTTCTACTGCTAGTCGAGTACTCATTCACTTGACATTTAACTTGAGCTCATCCCTTGAGTAATCCCCATCCTCTTAGTCCTAATTCCTTTCATCCCTATTCCTCTTAATAATTCCTCTATAATCCTTTTATACAGTACGGATAATTTGTCCTAATAAAAGGGGGCCTTTGAACTTCCATAGTCTTGTCCATGACTCAAATTTTTGTCAAAAATAAATCAAGATGTCAAATATCCACGGTCACCATATCAATATCAAATTAAAAAGGTAGACTGCTCCCTCGAAGGATAGCTATACTATCATTGTTGTAGCTAATAGATTGCTCCCTCGAAGGACAGCTATTCAAAAGCCCTTATATTAAGCAAAAATCTAGACCACTCCCTCAAAGGATGGCTATGACTAATCTAGTAATAAATAGCACTATCTTAGAAGCTTCCCGCATCGATCGGCTTCACAACTGACCACCAAGCACAATGACATCTCTATACAGGCTTCCTGCATTGATCAGTCTATGCCAAAAAATAAATAAATGAGTCATGGACTTGACTTATAGTTGTCTCAGGGTCTCCCATAAAAAGGGGCAAGGTTATCTCTACTCTTAAAATGGGTTACCCTATTTCCTCCTATCCTAACACCTACTCAAGGGACTTCGATCTCACTTTAATGTCAAAGTGATTCGATTACCATTCTAACACAACATCTGGTCAACGACGTAATGCATGAATGGGGCTCTTAGTTCTAACAACCCCTATCTATGCTGCCATTCGGGTCCTTGTCAATGAAAGGGCGATTATGCTTTTTACCTTTTTCACACTTTTGTCACATTATATCATTTGTCGCACTCAGCTCAAACCACTCACCTAACCTATTCACACTAATTTCTATGGAAACCAATGTACATGGAAACTCTCGACTACTCAATTTATGTTCAGCATAAACTATTACTTGCTGACACATAAATAGACTCACTTCATTTTTAGCATATGTCCATCACTTAATGTGGACAATTGCTAAGGGTGAACAACCTTTGCCTTCTTTTCATCATTTCAAGCATGTTCCCTCAGACATATGGACGTGCTAGACTATTCTCCTGACCAAGACCAACTCTCGACCTCTTTGTCTCCTAGCCTGAACTATATTAGTCTGAGGCCCCTTTCAATCAGGGCTATGTAGGCAGCACTCAAATGACACGACTGTCTTCTAGGGTTAGCTCGACCACCCTCATTTGTTCATCTACCTGATGGACAAACCATATCCTCTTCTAACCTGTGACTTGACCTAGACCACAAGCAATCAACCACTTTGACTCTTTCTCCCTCTTTGGGAGAACTACATTGGCCTGAGGCCTTAACGACAGGGGCTATGTAGGCAGCACTCAGTTGACATGGGATCTTCTAAGGTTAGCTCAGCCATTCCTTCATCCGTCCATCTAATGGACCATCCACCTTGACCAATGACCATGGAGATTGCGACTATCTCCTTCGACTACAACCACTTCCAAGACAACGTTGCCTTGGTTGTTTTTGCATGTATGCTACCTCACGAATGGTTAGCAAAATTTTCTGTAACCCATATTTTGACCCTCAGAAGTATAGGATCATGAGCAAGTTGATCCCCACTACTTGTGACATTTTCATGTTTTCCAAGAGCACTTCCTGAGCCCAGGATACTTGGAACACGATGACCATTGGAGCTACAGCTTGGACCGAATGACCCAATCAGCTACGACTACATGCTGGGGCCTGGTTATTTCGATTCTAGCACTCCTCGACCCATTGACCATGACAATTTGACCTGCCTACCACATGGTGTGGTATACGTGTAATCTTGCCCTTTACCGCGTTCACACTCGTTCTTGACCCTCTCTTCTCTCTGTCAAATTGACACTCGATCTCTGGTTCCCTTCCCTCGACTCCATCTTTGAGGGGGGAACACCTCATCCCATACCTGGGGCAATCAACTCCTGTTTTTGTCTTGTAGTTCGTCAAAAACAACCAACAAGACAAAAAGGGGCAAATGTAGACACCAAAATTGTGTCTACCCATTTGGTTGTCCTCCCCCTTGGTCCTCTTTGTCCATTCCTAACCCTCGTCCCCTCCATTATTAAATAAAACAATTAATTTAATTTAATTACCCCCTTTTGCCACCTCACCCCTTGTTAAAACCCTAATTACCTAAACACACCCCTAACACTTCCTCCCGCACCCATAAACACTCCCTTCGACCATTTTTCTCCCTGACACTTTAACCCGACAATTGGGAAAATGGATAAAAGGCTATTTTTAGCCTTTTTCCTACCTTCCAGCCACCGATGTCGGTCACCTGTCGACCAACATTGGCGATATTGCCAGCGTTGGTTCCCTTCATAACGGTATTCCATCTGTTATTGGGTCCTCTCTCTTAGCTAGCCTGACATCATCAATCATCAATCAATCTTTCGAACCAAGAACCCAAACGTGAATGAGACCTCTCGGATATTCTCTCTCTGGCACCCACAGCAAGCTATAACAATAGCAAGGATTTTGCATCGGTCTTCTACACCAACAATAGGTACAAACATCAACAGGCACTCCTTCAGCAAGACACGGGTATGTATTTTGTTTGTGTTTTCATTATTTTCTCAATTATTTGCTTCTGAATAATATCTCCCCCAGACCAGACTATCAACTAGACCACAGACCCGACCTGCCCTTCCCAAACCCTAGACTAGACTATCAACCAGACCACAGACCTGACTTGCTCTTCTCAGAGAGGCTGGAAGACCTCCTCTACCCTTCTGTCAATTTCATATTCTATCCATTTAACTTCCCTGCATCTCTGCATAGACTCTTAGACTACCCCCAACTAGACCCAGACCCCTTTCAAACCACTCTACATGACTCAAGACCTATCCACAGACCATAGACTCGTCCTGACTCTGTCTAAGACTACTGCCCTGACCGACGATGGCCATAGAGACTATTGCCCCCACCGACATCAACAGACTAACCGACGTCGGCATATATTAACAACTGATGCCGGTAAGACCACCAACATCAGCGACTATGATCAGACTGCCAGCAGCATTCAGCTACGCATTTGCTTCTATTTCTATTTTAGTTTTTAATCATTTTAGTCTTTTATCATTCTGCCTTTTATTAGACATTATTTTTATCAATTAGTGGGTTGACATCCCTTAAGGAAGTCTTTGTACTTCTGGGATCAAGCTTTTGCTTGACAACCCACCATCTCCTCATCTAACGCCTTCTTTGTCTTAGTTTCTTTCTCTTGCAGGTGTCATCCTCCACAACCAAAGAAGAGTTCTCACGACATCTAGATAACGTTGCGCATGACTTCATCCAGGTACATACAAGCCTTAGACCATATCTCTCAATTTCTTACTTCTATCTTTTGAATGTAAAAAGTGAATATCGTATAGAAATAATGACCTTATCATGGTCTTTTTGACTGGACTGATCAACTTTCCCAATTGACCATTCAAAGCTTTAAACATTTTACACTTAGTGCACGATCAAGACATCAAAGTCCTCCATGAGATCACTTTTGATTTTAAATACCCACACATGAGATCACTTATAAATTTAGATACCCTTATAAAAACTAATCTAATTTACTTAAAAGGATAAAAAGTGTACCCAACCATCATAATATGATCACGTGGTCCATTAGTCACTTGTCTTTTTAGAACTAAGATTATTTTTACCAACATTGTCATCTTTAGTCCTTGCATGATCTTGGATATTGCATCTTTGTCATATCTTGTGTGCATGTTTGTGTTACAAATGCTAGCTTTGAAACACCCTTTAGTCACCCACCTTGGTGACTAAAAATACACCATTCGTCAACCCCTAACCTGATTTGGCTTTTCCTCATCATCTCTTGGTTTGAGGGGGGACTCCTCCCATACTTGGGGAAAACTAAATTTCTCCAACTTTCAACTGACACCATCTTTATTTTTCTTTGCAGCTTACAGATACAAGTAACATAACAAAATGGGGTAAAATGTAGACACTATAAAATCACATACACAGGTCTAGTTGTCAACATGCCTCAAATTTCTCTTTCACTTATTTTGACTACACTAATAAAGTCTAAATAACTTATATTAAACTAATCCCTCAACCTAACCCATTTAACCTAACCTTACCTTGGGTCTAGTTAGTCACTTAGCTAACTTAACATACCTTTTTAACCCTCACCCTAGATTATGTTGGTTAGTTTACTAACCAACTAATATTTTTTCACCCTAACTAACCTTAACACCATTTTTACCCATTTCCCCCACTTTTTAACCCGCTTATACTTGGCACCTCGACCATTGATGGTCAGGGTAATCATCGACAGTTACCCTAATCATCGATAATTAGGACCCTAAATTAGTAACACATTACCAGCTATTCTCGAGGTAGCTAGGTATAAATTTAATAATTTTGTTTGATATGTCTTCTAACACATCATGGATGCCTCATTATTCATCATCGTTATCCTTCTTACTCCATGACCTTTTTCTTATAAAAGGAGGTGATCAAGAGGAGAAATGGATCCACAAATCAATATCCAAATTCTACATACATGTACTCAAGTCTTTTAGGCATTCAAATATTCTTCACGTAAGTTTTTCCAATAGCCACCAACTTGAACCTCTACTAAAATCCATCCAATACTTCCTCAAGCACTGTTATGCTACCAAAGTTTCTCCAAGATTAGGTAAGCATTTGATTTCTTTCATTCCTATCTTTCTTTATTCTACTTGGGTATTTCTATATGGATCTTACCTCTTTAATTAGACCTCTAATATTATCTAAGAGCACCTATTTCTCCCCCTATCATTACCATATATCAAAAAAACCTTTACCTTCAACCAAACCAGATATATAAATCCTTCTTTATAGGTTTTTTGAGCATTCTCAATCCCAAAGGCAACCACTAATGGCTACCTAGAATCGTTGATGCTTGTTTAACTAGTGACAGTTACCCTATAACCATCGACAATTAGCTTCTTGACCAAAACCTTTTATTTTCCACCCTTTACCAAACCCTTGACCAAACCTTGTTTTCCCATTTTTTATAATAGACTAGATTAAAACATAACAGAACATTCATTTAGTATATTAACATCTCTTCTATTAGTTTATTATATCTTTAGCTTACATTAGGAAAGTGTTCATCTTGTTTACTTTTATGTATGCTTACTTTCATTCATCTACTCTCAGCATTAACTTATTTTATGGGTGTGGATTGAATGCCTCCATATATAGATCACACTTTCTTGGATCTGGCCCCAGCTAGGCAATCCACCCTTCCTCCTTGTCTAACAAGCAATCTTGTTTTGAGTGCTTTCTTAGGCAAGTCATATTCCCCTAACCAAAGAATATTTATCGACTTCATGTGGTTCACATTTGCATTTCTACCAGGGTTTTTTACAATATCTATTTTACCCCATTTCCATAGCATTTATCTCTTTATTTATTTTTAGTCATAAAAGTGAAAATTCTAGCTTAAACACCACCACACATAGAGATTATACAAACCAATATATAATTAATATAATTGAAAGACAACACCTACTTGGTAAGTCTATTGTAGATTCTTTATGCCTTTTTCTATTACCATGTTCCTTCCTTCTTTTATTTATCTTATCCAATGCATGAAGAAATCTCTTTCCCAACTTTCTTCCTACCCAAAAAAAATGGGTGTAGCTCTTAATCTTTAAAGAGTTCTTCATTGCTTTTGTCTTTTATTTATTTATTCCATTTTATTGATTTTTTTCTTTTTTTCTTATTTATTTTATTTATCTTTATTTCTCAAATCATATTCTTTAATTGAAACTTTCCTCAAAATCTAAATCTTTCCTCTTTATTATTTTTATTTTCAAACCTTCTATTTTCTTTTTACTCAAATTTAAAATAATTAATGTGTTTATTAATTATCATTTCAAATTGTCATGATAGTTTAATGATTAAATTATAGACTAATAATCCAAATTATTCTAATCAATAAAATATCAAAACATTCATGGCCTCATGCAAGTCACACTAGATGAAATCTACAAAACCATTAAAATATACTATCAAACCATAAGCAAACATCTATCAATTGTAAGAAATATTAAAGACATTATGCTAACCATCCAAATTAGCATCTAACATGAATTATTTATGTGGTATGTGTAGGGTTCTTATGATCTCTCTATAGACCTTCGATGTATCCATATACATCACCTTCTCTGATGATGTTCTCCCTGTGGTACACTCGAGGGATGAATTCTCCTAGATTCACCTCACAACACATAGATTATTAGATCATATCACATGATAAACATAAAATAATAATATAATTTAAATATTACATTAATATGATTAAAATATAAATGCATACATTAATCCAACTCATAGTAAGAAATCATGTATCATCAGCTAACTAAGCAACATTATACCATCCCATAATATCACAAATTTCAAGCTTAGTCAAAAATATAACCAAATCTGAATTTGTTAGCTATGGATATCCATAGATAATCTATCAAGTTTGCCTAGCAAGGAATTGTGATGTAACACATCCACTTAACCCATTCCATCTATATGGATCCCTATGAATCACTTCTAGTCATCAAATATTTTATTGCCTATCCTTCAATACCTCATTTGTTTCTTCTATAGGTTCAACCACCTTTGAGTGGTCTCACTTTAATAGTCTTGATGGTAACCCTAACAATAGGTGTACTAATATTCATAGTTTAGGAGGATCTAACCACCTCAATGGCACTTGTAATCACTCTACATACTCCCTAGTTGGCCCCTACCACCATCTCCACCATAGATCCTTATACTACTATGATGCAACTTTATCTGGGAAAGAGACCCAAGGAGAATCAAAATCTAGCTCCATCTTATCCTTCTACTCAGTCCCTTATTACTCCCCTTATCCCTCCTAGGTCCACCTTTTCCATTGACTTGGGTGCCCAAGCATTTTTATTTAACCATCCAATTTTCTTGTTTATTTTGAATACCACTCTACCTAACACCATGAGCCCACATGTCAATTCAACCCAAATCCAATGGCATGCCCAAATGTCCCTTTGGGCTTCCTTATTTATCCTTCCCCCTTTCACCCCCATGACCTTCCTCCGTTAATATATTCCTTCCTTCCCTTAACTTCATCCATTCCTCCTCCTCCCATGCCTTTGCCTTCCACCTCTATCTCTACCACCCCATCTTCATCATCTTCTACCTTGGGAGTTACCACAAGAGTAAAAGAACCCTAGATGATCTTGTAGGGTGATCTAGAGGTCTAATGGGAGTTTGAAATGGAGTCAAAGAATATGAGGAGGATTCTCACATAGATATTCACTCAAGAGGGTGACTTGGTGGTGTGGTAAATAAAACAAGAACTCTTTTCCCTCACCAAAGTAAGGATGTCTATGGAAAAGAGGAGGTGGTTGAGGATCTAGTCTCTGTGCTCAGATCCATTCATGAAATGTATGATAAATTCATGGAAGACATAAAGGAGTAGGTTCAAGTGCTTAATGTGTTGGTGAAGATCAATTTTCATATAGAATTAATTGGTTGGGTTAAAAAGGCCCTCATGCAACTCTTTATAGCTCACCAAAAGTAAGGAGCACCTCCAGTCAGTTAGGAATACTTAGATAGGATTATTCACATGGAGAATAAATGAAAAAGGCTCATTTTCATTATCCACAAGGCCATATTCTAGGATCTCAAACTCATGCCTCTCTTAGACCTAAACCTATATCAAACCTATGTAAAGAGCATGAGAGCCTCAATTGAAGAGTGGTTGGTAGTGGTGTAGACAGTCATGGAACCTCTAGAATAATTCAAAGAATAGATGTTGACTTACTTCAAGGATGTCAATATCATATTTATATTACATCTAGATGGCACTTTTTTGGATAGAGGATAATTTGAGGTACACCTAACTCATTTCAACCAAGTCAAGAAAAGAAAGGTGGAAAAGGCCAATAAGACTAGAACCAATGTGATTCTAGATCTTTCGAACCAATCCATGTTGAGTGTCATCTAGGTGTTAGAGATGAAATTCTCCATTGAGGCCCCACTCTAAGTGCACTAATGAATATTGGCCTAATCTGAGGTGATCTTTCTAGATTCCCTCATGAATTTATCCAAGCTGGATAGGGAATTTGAACTTTTGGTAATCATGCTAGGAGCTAAAGAGGCACAACCTAAGTAGTTGGGAGATGGTTCTTCTCTATCTCCTTATAATTTCACTTGAGTGGGCCCTAGGCATCTTTTAGGAGTAGGGAATCTTCTTTTTTTCAATTATTGTAGTTGTAATAACTTTGGGTGGCCATCATGGTTAAGGATGGTAATCTTATGCTACTTTAGGGTAAACCCCATCCTTATCCATATATTTTAAATTGATTTATATTTTTAAAGGTTAGAATCTTCAGGTAATGAAATTGTATCAAAATTGTAATAGAATACTTTTTATCTATTTTGACCATGTCTCTTGATCATTGAGTGCGATCCATTATTTATATTTTTGAGTTCATGAATATGTAAGAGGAGTTATTTTATTTTTATTTTATAGATATAAATATAAAAATTAGATTACACATTTGTTAATTTAGTTCCTTGTGTGTTATTTTCAATTTCCTTGTGAACAATCTATGTTTTATGCACTTTCAATTAAAAAGTGTTTCAAAAGCTTTGTGTATCATTATTGAAAATATTTTGTGTTTGCATTATGTGAAGGATGTTAAATTAGAATATTCATATTTATTTCCCTTATAATCTTTCCCACTGAGTGTCTAAATTTTTGTAAAATCTTAGAACCAAGCACATAGTGGTATAACATTGACTTGGCATGCTTCAATTATCAAGCATTAGCATTTTCTTGATTAGAAACATCCTTTTTTTCCCTACCTTACTCTCCAATTTTTATGCTTATTTAGAATTGAAACACTCTCCCATGTTTTAAAAAATTGGTAATGTCAGGATCATCATCAATCAAGTTTAATTGATTAATAATAATTTTAGGCATTCATAAAATAGACATTGAGCCTCCAGTGGTATCAGTTCATGTTCTTTGACTAGAATAGGTTAGACTAATTAGTTCTTTTATTGAACCAACATCATTCCTAAAATTAATGAGAGGATATCTTTATCCCATGCATTATCCCCTAATTTTATCTCTAGAACATTTAATCTCATAAGTGCCTTCGGACAACGATCTTAGGGCTGATAATAGTTGGTGCTAGAAGGAGGGCCTCTAGTAAATAAATATTAACTCATTAGTATACCCTTGAATAATCTAGAGCCTACTACATGGATCACTAGATCTAGGTTTGTTCATAGTACCCTAATTATTTTTCCATTTTAATTCCATATGAGATCTTAATTTTGTGGTACTAAACCTAGACCTAAAATTATTTCCACTATCTCATCCTCTTAGTCTATCCCAAATAGACCACCATTAATGGCTACCCCAATGGCTTGGTTAGCTGGGTCAGTTATCAGTGTTCCCAGAGTCATTTATGACATTTATAGAAACACATAAAGGTACCCCCATGTTTCACACTTGGTGTATGATGAACTACCAAAGAGAATGTGACTTCATATAAAACCACCCTCATTCTTTTGAATGTGTAACATGAGGATGTGGCCTATAAGATATTTATATTTACTTTGATGGATGTATCCTATGACTAGTTCTTCAATCTCCTTAAATAATTTGTCATGGGATGAGAGTAATTTAGCAACACCTTTCTAGCTTAGTTCAAGCAGGTCATTGACCCTTGTGTCCTATATCAAAATTTCACATGTATTAAGAGGGAACCAAATGATCCCATCAAAAAATTCAATGCTATGTTCCAAAATATGTATATTTAGGTCACTGCACTTTATCAACCCAATGCTCAACTAGTGCTCAAAATGTATAAGAATTCCTTGGATCCTTGGATGGCCATGTTTATAAGATAGGATCCCCTGATAGTAGACCTACCCCTATCTTATGATGAATTCATAAGGTGGACATACAAATTAAACTCAAAGGTTAGATGATGGCTCTCATCCCTAATGCATTACCCAATGTGAAAATATTGAGCCTTCTTCCTAACCCAAACCAAAATGTCTTGATGCTCTAACCTATACCATTGAAAAACCATCTTTTGTTAATGCACACTGCACCCAACTAACACCTAGGTTTTATTAACCCAATATATACTAAATTATCACCTCAATTCCATAATTAGGCATTGATCCCCACTATGAAAAATGTTCAAAATGTACCCTAGGAGTGTACCAAGAAAGAGTTAGATGATATATAATGTATGGTGTAGACACTAAGCAATGATTTATTAGGTCTCCAAAAACAAATCAAAAATGTTAATGGTGAGATCTCTAAAAGTAACTTTACCTACCAAATAATAAATATATCTTACAATCACCCTAATAATCAACTAAATCCATCACCTAATAATCTACCCAAGATCAACATCTATGAAACATCCCTTCCAAACTAGTGTCAGGTGCATAACATAACTCAACATGGGGAACTTAATTGTATATAATTCAATAGTACCTTTGATATATTCTAGTGAGATATGGAATAATACAAGGTGGTGACAAACCAATCAAAATCCTCTAACACTACTATATACTCAAGCACAAAAATGGTATTAGAGACCATGTATTTCCCTAGTTAGGAAGGCAATGAATAATAGGAGAGCACTAGTGAGGTTCATGTGTTCTATCAATTCCAAAGGGGAAAGTATTCCCTTAGAAACTAGATGTAAAAACAATCTCTCACCACCTATTCTCCTCCAAATAATGGTGCCACCCCTCCTGATGCCAAAGGCTAAAATAACCTACCACCTCTAAAACCTAATGATTCAAAGGCTCTTATAGAGACCTAACTAGTCTAGAGTAAGGTAGGGTATAACATATTAGAATACATGAAGAAAATAAAAGACAATATAATGGTTCATGAGATCACCAAAATCACCAAACAATGATACCTTCTACCAAAGTCACTTATGGAGAAGTTAACCCTATAAAAACAAAAAAACTAGCCACACCAATGTGGTCATTCATAAGAATAAAACTAAAGTTCCTCCCTTCCTTATGACTATGAGACTATTCAAGAAGAACCAACATAATGCTTAGTCAACTGAAGAGCTTCATCTAATGTGATGCCCATGGGAATTTATGAGAATTTAGGGTTATTCCATATAAAATTAGATAAGGTGGTGGTATAACTAGATAAATTAGAAGTTAAGGTAATTATTGAGATTTTAAATGTCCATATGTAGATAGAATTTGAACCTAGGATCCAACAATTCATAGACATCCAAGTGGTAGAAATTATCAAAGCCTATAAAATTATTCTCAGTAGGGATTAGTCAAAAACCTTAAATAGGTACATAGCTACTAGATTTTATCATATGTGGTTGCCCTAGAGAGGCATGGATAATCAAATTAGAGTAGACAAATAAATTATATGAAACACATTATCATGAAATATAATGTCATGATTGAAAAGGTGAACCTAGTATCCTCATACCTAGGAATCTACACCTTATCTATAGAACCATTTAAACATAAAATTGGCAATGATCTTGAGATATTAGGTTTGTGGTCTTTATTCTTTGATTAGGCCCATTCTAAACAAGGTTTTGGGTTATTAATCCTTATAATTGACCCATAGGGAAAGTGACACCTAGCTGCTTATAGAATTAAGTTCCCTTATACCAATAACTTGGTAGATTACAAAGCCTTGATCCTTAGAATATAATTGGCCTTGAAGAATAGAGTCAAGGAAATCAAGGTGTTTGGGGATTCTGACCTAGTCATAAACCAATTTAAGAGTAAATTTCAATGCAAAATTTCCTATTTTAGGAAGTACAAGCACAGAGCATGGGATTTGATATAAAATTTCACTACCTTCAACACTATTCCCATTCCCCAAGAGGAGAATCGACTAGCTAATTCGTTGGAAACTTATACCATGAATCTATCACCTTTGTATGGCATGAGACTAGAGGAATTATTTTTTAATTTAATCCCTTTCCCCTCTATCCTAGATAATGTTAAAATTTTCTAAGTATTAGAAGATGATTGATATATCCTATAATTATTTAGTAACACTAAGGTATTTAAATCTCATAGCATTGATGAGAAGGAAAGAGATGACCCAAGAGATACAAATTATTATTGTGGTGACATCATGAACCTTAGAAGAAATCATCCCAAAAGGCATAATCTCATTGGAGTGAGCATTCGACCTCAATAAGTCTAAATGCCCATCTATGAAGCCAAGATACCAAGACACAAATTTAATACTATTGATAATGGGTCCCTTGAAAATCCCTAGATCATTAACATTAGACTTGATTGTACATCATAAGAGATCAAGAAACTCAAATGACTATTTTTGAGATATAGATATGTAATTTCTTGGGATTATAGAGATCTTAATATCTTTGACCTAATTGTAATAACCCATATTTTCCCCCTTAAACCAAATAGAAAACCTTTCAAACAAAGGTAGAGACTTGTGAACCCGATTCTAAAACTATTTATAAATAAAGAGGTTCAAAGCTCCTATCAATAGGAATCATTTTTATAGTTTACCACTCCACTAGGGTAGCTAATTTGGTATCTATCCATAATAAAAATGGAGAGATTCAACTATGTGTGGACTTTCGAAATCTGAACTGAGTATTTGATAAAGATAATTACCCATTACCCTCCTTAGATGAAGTGATTCAGATGGTGATTAGATCCCATATGATGTCCTTGTTGGATATATTATCATGATATAACCAAGTTATCATCAAATTGGAAGATAGAAGCAATATTGAATTAACAATGAAGTGGGTAAGTTTCTTATACAAATGGATGTCATTTGGATTGATTAATGTAGAGCTAATTTTAAGAGAGCCATATATTTCACCTTTAAAGTTTTGATATGTAAATACATTTTTATCTATATGGATAACTTAACTATATTCTTAAAATATAGGTCATATCACATTCATCACCTGCAAAGGATATTCAAAAGGTATGGTATCTCTTTAAACCTAAAGAAGAGTGTGTTCAGTGTTACCAAAGGTAAGTTTCATGGACAAATTATCACAAAATAGGGTATCACTATTGACCCTGAACATGTTATTTTCGCTTATAAGATACCTCTACAGAATAGTAAAAAGGAATTAAAATATTTCTTTGGGAAAATTAATTTTGTGTACAAATTTATTTCTAGATTTAATGATTGTTAAACTTTTGAATGCTATGCTGAAATAGGAAGCTAAAGTGGAATGGAAATTTGAATCCAAGAAAGCTTTACAAAACATCAAAGATTCCATCATGCATGCACTAGTGTTAATAAGGTTAGACTACACCAAGGACTTCTACCTCTACTCTTTTTTTTTAGCATACCATTTCCATCATCCTCACTCAAAAGTAGAATGGAGAATAAAACCCTATTTATTTCATAAACACAAACTTTAAAGATGTAGAGATCAATTATTTTACCCTTGACAAAAAAATTTATGCCCTAGTCAAGGTGGCAAATAAATTCAAGAATTATATTCTTATGAATAAGGGGCATGTTGTAGACATCCAATTCCTAACACGATTTGTGTTGACATTATCAATCTTACTCAAATTACACTCAAGTGCACATTTTAGGTCAAAATCCATAAAACACCCTAAATAGTTTGAACTTGTCATTTACAAGTGCCAATTTAGGTAAAATTATCCCTAAATGGGGTAATACATTTTATGAGATACCTAACTTTGACCAATTCATTTTACATCAAAATGATGATTTCACCTTTTCTACTCTAGATCACTCTTTTCTCCTAAGTCGTTAGTACATGTTATGTACCTTTGTTATTTTATGTCAGTAACATCCTAAATGGGAACATGGTCCATATGCATCTAACATTTCCTTCCAATTCTTCTCGATTCAAACTATGACCTAGTAATATGACTTTCTGACCATTTTGATTGATTGAGGACCAATTTCTAAATAATTTCACAAATGTTGATTAACCTTATTTAAGGCTAATTTATCCAAATCAATAGATTAAGTGGATTTCCCATGAGAGTTGTTGAATATTTCTTTTTAGAAATTGATTTTTATTAACTACATCATCATATGGGGTGTCATCCATAATCCATAAATGTGTAAAATATCAATATTATGTGTTTCCCATGCCTCATTAATACCCTCCATACCTCTTAAATGCCCCTCTATCCTAAATATTTATGAGGGATATTTATGTATTTAATTATATAATTGGATTAATCCATGACCACACATCTCAATCTTGATATGGATGGTCATGGTTGATCCTGATTAATCTCAAAAATCTATAAATTGAGAGGCCATGAACATTAGTTTTAAGCTTTATTTGTTTAAAGTTATTATGTTGAATTGTCTTCACAATCCTTTACATTCGATCATTGATTTTGTATGCAAGCTTCATTGATAGGCTAGTTTAGTGATTCCAAATCATTAGCCTATATTTTACAAAGAGTTCTTGAGACATTAGAGGATTTGGCCACCATTTTTGTTGAAGACAAGAGCTCTTGATCAAGGGAGAACATGATTTTAAGCCTCATTGGTATGGTGAGTCCATTTGGGAAGGTAATGTGGTGTTTTTTCTTTCATATGTTTCTTTTTATCCTTTGTAATTCCCACATGAATAGATAGGATTAATTTGATTTATTCTTATGCATTTCTCCTTTGATTTATTGGACTAATGTTTGATGAATCATGTTATTTAATCCTCACTACATTTTGGCATGTCTGGTGGGACCACCCCCCATAAATTTGGTCACAAAGCTCTTTCAAGTAACTCACTAATATTTTCCATGTAGGATTTTGGAGTGAGAGGGCCAAAAAGAGTGAAAAATTAAGTTAATTTCTCATTTTTCTTAATGTGTTTTTGTTCCTATAAAACTCATTTTTGTTCTCTGTTACGATATTGTGGCTCATACAGTAGTGATTTTGTGTGAACAAAATTATTATTTTTAAAACTGTGATTTTGTAAACTTAACCAGCAATATAATCATCCAAAACAATGATATCATATTTTTGGGTAATGATATCATTCTTTTGGGTAGTGATTTCATTTTTTGGCATAGCAATTTCATCATTTTACATAGCAATTTTTCATAACAGTGATTTCATCATCTAAATAATGATTTTATGTTTTCTATGTTTTTTGTCTAGTAACAATGATATTGCTAATCCGAGTAGCAATTTCATAGGTAAACAAAGATATTGTGTTTTTTATTTAGTCTAACCCATAACAGTGATACTGTGGTTTGGTAATTATGATTTTATAGGGAAATGGTAGGATTGACTATGTAATAGTGATTTCAAAATAAAGAGATCATTTTGATAAGTTGCTTCACTCATTTGTAAATTAGCTTCAAAGATAAAGGACATAATGACTTTTTCATTATAGGATCAAGCTTAGAATTTGTTATAACATGATTTTTAGACCTTTTTGAAAGTTTAATATGGATTAGGAACCTTTTTTTTGGTGTTTAACAAATAATTTAGATACTTAGGTAAATCTTTTGACAAATTTTGTTTTCAAAGTTACAACTTAAGACCAAGGGGTCAAAAGAACACCACCTAAACTTTCATTTCGAGCTTAAAATTGAACACATTTGTCAAATTTTATCTTCAATAGTTGTTTAAATATAATTTGATTGGTAAAGAGGAGGATGTTGAGTATATGCTCTTTCATCTATCCCCTTTAGGGAAATTTTGGAATCAAAAGCACCGTCGTAGTCCAAGGCATAGAAATAATGTCATCTAAAGCACTCCCTAAAAACTTACAATAGTTTGGGTGATCTTTAAAATGACCTTAAAGTCTTTATCTTACATCTTTTATTTTATTGCATCTTGGTTTGTAAGGGGGACTTCATCACCTCTCACAAGTTCTATAGGAAAGCTTTAACTTTGGGTTTCATCTCCTAGCACTAACTTCATCCACTCCCACTAGGATTAGTGGTTTGATCAGTTAAACCACCTTTTAGTGATGGAGTTACAAATGGGACATATCTACACTTTGGGCATCACACTATACTGAGCAAATGATGGATGTAGTGGTTTTTTGCAATAATCCAAGTGCCATGGACACCTAATTATGTGATTTTATTTTTCATCGTGACATGAAATTCATTATGTAATTTATCCCCATAGAAACATTTTAAAACTTGTTAGTTTAGTTTACCTCACTTTGCCATACCTTGTTAGTTTAGACTTAAGTTGATTATTTTTTGTCATTTGCTTACTTGGTCTTGATTTGTGTTTAAAACTACTTGTTAACTCAATGAACTTAACCAAAGCACATTGTCCTCAAAATTCTTAAGCAAGGGAGACTTTATGTTGTCTAATTGGAAAATTTGTCTTTTCTTTGTTCAAATTGTTATCAAAAGCTGTGTCATATCACCCGCTTTGGTGCAATCATGTTGTCCAATTGAGTCTAGATCATTTTCCCTATTTGTTTAAGTCCCTCATGTATAATTCACATTCTAAATTGAACCTTTCTAAGTTCTAAGGGTTAGTGTGTTAAATTGGGTTCACCATTTGCACACTAAACTTGTTTTAACTTGGGTTTAATTTTCCATTTGGATTGAGGTCCATTTAGTAGACTCAAAATCATATCATCATCTTCCTAGACTTAAGTCATCTTGTGTATCTCTCATTCTTTGAGTCCTAGAACATATTTTATCCTACTAGAGCTATGTGGTGACATTTTGCCACCCATTTGGCTCTAGCCTTGTACTTAGTTTTTCATGTATGTCTTTACATCTTGATTTTCTTAGTTTATTTTATCTTCTTCATAATCTAGAGAGCTTTCCTCTAATTTTCTAAGGTTAACTCATCGAAGTTGAAACTATTTTTTATGGTATAGGAGTATCACAAAGATCTAGGCTTTGGTGTACTAGTTTTCATCTTGGATATTTGAGTTACCTTACCCTCTTTCAATCTATATGATTTCAACTTTACCAAAATTTGATTAAATTTGTGAGAAAATTCTTCTAATTGTGTGTGGTTCCAAGCCACCCTCCTTTATAGTCTCTTTGATACCTTAGTTATTTATTTGAAGAGAACCAAGCATACCTTATCTAAAAAAATTCAAAACAATGATCCAAATCTAGTCAAATGTAGAGAAAAACTCTTTTAGACATGACTCAAAGGTTCACTCGTAGTGGGGCCTCTTATGGCCTTATCTATGAGGATGAGAAAATTTATGATGGTCAAGATAACCCCATTGTTTTTTATGACACCCCCATAATAGAAGGATCTGAAGATCATTACAATGCATATTAACCCCAAGAAGATAAAGATGAGGCACTTCTTAGGTTGATAGAATTAGGTGCTAGACTACCTTTAAACTTTCCTATAGAACAATTGCATACTTTAGTTAGATAAGGAGAACAACTACGATAAGAGCAAGATTTTTCACAAATGGACATACCTTCTTCTTCTAACAAAGGAAAAGAGATACAAATAGAGTCAAAACCTACAAATTTATATCTTCTAGCTAAGATCAAGATAATAAGTCAATGATATGTGGATTAACTTGTCATAAACTTAACTGACTCATTAGTTTCCACTTCAATTTACAATGATGCTTCCAAAGAATAGGAAAATGTGGTCAAAAGTATGCAACAAACATTTGATGAGAACATAGCCATAGTGGATCAAGGTAATCTAAATGATTAGTTAAAGTCACAAGAGATCTTACAAAATATTCCATTTGACATGGATCATATGTTATTCAATCATCAAAAACCTCTTATTACTTTTCAAAATCAAAGACTCAAACATTCAGTTCAAATTGAGGAAAACCCTCAAGATAATTTGGCTAGTTCTTTCCAACCAACACAAAAATTGGTAAAAAAACATAGAACTTCCCAAAATTAACAAGGTGCTAAACAGTTGAATTTAGGGAATGTTCTACAATCCAAGAATCAATAGTCTATTTTCTCAACTCAAGGAGTGAATCAGAACTAAGGTACAAATTCAAAGGTATACATTCCCTATAGATCCACACAAAACCAGTGGCATATTCCACCCCAACAACCACAAAACTAGGGGCACATTCTACCCCAACAACAACAAAACTAGGGGCACATTCCACTCTAATAACATCTTATCTAATCCAAAAATGCACCAAACATGCAAGATTCGAATTCTATGAAGGAAATTTTTTAGATATTGGAGATGAATAATAGAGTTAAAAAGTACAAATTTGATGAGATATGTCCATATCCATTTGATTTATCTATTCTCCAAAACCCTTTTCCACCTCATTTTGAGGCACCCAAATTTTACAAGTATAAAGGAAAGGTGGATCCACATGAGCCCATACATGTATTCTTTATCTTATTTCAAGAGGTTGCTTATAGTAGAGAGTACTTATTTTGATTATTTCTATGAATTTTAGTAGGATAGGCTCTCGATTGGCTACTTAAACTAACCAAGGGATCAGTTTCATATTAGAATGACTTATTAGAAAAGTTCATTAACCATTTATCATATAACATAGAACATGAATTTACCATTGTTGACTTGTGCAAAGCCAAATAGTGTGATGGTAAAAGTTTTGCCACATATCTACAAAGGTGGAGAGCATTAGCGGGCCACTTTCAACATAACTTACCAGACAAATAGTTGGCTAATATATTTTCATAAAACTTACATCTTAAAGTCATGCATAATCTATGTTTATATTGTGCTAACTCATTTAAAGAAATTATTGACAAAGGAGTACAGATTGAGAAGGCTCTTATTACTAAAGGCCTTATCAAGATTTTTACATAGGGTCAGACATCTAATCAGACTCAATCACTAATTCAAATAGTTGTGCATGATAAGCTTAAGGGATTTAACAAAAATAAAAACATGGTTGGAAATGGGGTGACTAAAATAAGGAAAATATAAATGGTATAAGCTACACCTTCCCCAAATGTACAATTAACTCCCCCAAATCCACCACCTACTTAATAGAGACAACCTCCATGAAGGACATTTCATAACAATTTTAGAGTCTTTAGCAAGTTAGGAGAACCAATTGAAATAGTGTTACAAAATCTCATCACTGCTAATTTGATTGTATGGCCATTACTAAGGCCATTTCCTCTAGATCAACCAAATCTAGATTGGTATAAAGAGAACAAATGGTGCAACTTCCATCATGTTTTTTGTCATAATACATATCATTGCATCCAATTAAAACACATTATTAAAGACTTTATTGAAAGTGGTGAACTAGAAATTAAGTTAGCCCCTAACTAGGACATAAATCAAGATATGGGGATATAAAAGGACCCCTTTCCTTGACATAATCCACCACCTCCAAGAAATAATCAAAACCAAGGTCAGAATCAGGGACATAGGTATAATCAAAACCAAAATCAAGATCATAATCATAATGAGCATAATCGGTATCATAATGCCCACATTAATAATGTGGCTTATAACAACATGCCATATGACTATAAAAATACTATAGGGCACATTTATACGACCCACATTGTCACTATTATTATGAAACCACATGGATAATCTCATGTTCTTCATAACACAGGACCCATCATTATAGGGTCATCACCCTCTCCCCTAGTAAAATTGCATCGAGTCCACATAATCATATTAAAACTCCATTTACATGGGTTACTAGTTATAAACAATAACAACCTTCTAATTATAAAAGCTCCTCCTCAACTCAAAACTATAGTAATATAGCTAGATGTATGTGAGTCATCATCCAAATCCCTTCACCTTCATCTTCTAATTATAATGACTCCTTACCACCTCTAGTTTATGCAGTCACAAATAGATCCCCATGAGTTACCATATAGTGTCCTTCACCCACTTCTTCCATGAAACCCAATAAGAACATTATACCAATAGTTTCAAAGCTGAATATTGTGCCAACAAATATAAACTAGCTCAATCTATAATAAAAAAGCCTTATAGTCTAGCGAATCAATTAAACAAAACCCTTACACATATTTATATATTAGAACTCTTGTGAACATTTGATGTCTATAGAACTATTTTGAATAACCTTTTGAAATAATATACTATGCCTGATGATATAAATCCTGAGAAATTCTATAACCTAGTTGCACATTTGTCTTCATTTTGACAAATCACATTTGACCAAAAAGACGTGTCCACTCTTGGACCAAACCACAATAACCCACTATACATTGAGATAATCATTATAGATCATAAGATCAAGTGGGTTCTTATAGATAATGGTTTAGGGATAAACGTCATATCCCTCAAATTGGTACAGTGATTGGACTACATGGATAAAGAAATTCAGCCAAAAACTATTACAATCAAAGCTTATGATTATGTTGAGAGGGATTCTTTAGGTATAATATGGTTACCAGTCATGGTTGGGTCTATTTCTCATCATACATTATTCCATATTGTGGATATTGAACTTCCTTATAACATACTTCTTGGTCTTCCCTAGATCTATGAAGTATAGGCAATGTCATCCACTCTTCACCAATGCCTTAAGTTTCCCCATGATGGGATCAAGGTTACTATTCCCATTGATTAGCAACCATATCAATATTGAAAACATATTAAAGTAGAATTTCATAATTATAACTATTACCCAGGTTCTAAATTCATTATGAATAAGAACAAAGCAATTATTTCCATCCATCTCCATCTAATTATATTAACCCTCATGATCTAGCTTCCACTTTGACTGGTCCATTTCCTATAGCTCTTGAAAAGTAAGTTATTATTGAATAAGTAGGTATTTCCATGTACTATCTAAAGGATGTCCTCCATATTTCCAAATTACTTGAATCCCCTAAATAATTTGGAAAGCCTAAACCATATAAGACTCTTAATATACCCAACTATATTTGGTAGCCAAAGAAAAAATAACCAAAACAACCTATGGTTTTTGTACTTGTAATCACACCAAATAAATATCTAGAGGATTTTACTAAGGGAGATTGGTTATATTTTAAAGGCCTTACTGATTTCTTTTAGATTCCAAAGTATCATATCCCTAACTAGATAATGGATCATCTTCACTATACAAAGAAAGGCCTTGGCCCATAAGCTTAAGGAATCTTGGAGCCCTTATCATTTGGAGTTATCAATTGGAATCATGGTCTTAGATTTATACCACCAGAAGGTGACCTCATGACTTTAGATAGTGACTCTTCCAAAGTGACTAGTGACAAGACTCCTAACAATGACACAACATCCCAATATAGCCTTTTTGATGAGCTTATTGACTCAAATTTATTTGATTCAAATTCCACATTAACCATAATGCCTATTATAGCTTCCCATCCTAAATTAGGAACCTATCCTAGTGGTGCTTGCTTCTTGAAGTAGGACATTATATATTTATCATTAGAGCTTCCCATCCTGAATCAAACCCTCATTGTTCCCTATGCCTTTGTCATCTTAAACTCATAGATTGGGACAAGAAAAATTTGGTCATATGCCTCTATGAGTTTCAAAATGAAGAATCAATTATAGAATACATGGGCATATGAGATGGATTTCTCATTGGTGATCATAAATAGGGATTTCATTTTTCATTAGATCTTTCTACTGACTTTGGAGAGTAGGTAAAATTTCTTGGTCATAATAAAGAACAAATATCGATATCTTTAGCTAAAAACCTATTTCAAGTGCTCTTAGGTTGGAAATTTTTCTCATCCCCTTAGGACACAAAAGGTCTATCTAGCCCAAGTTTTGTATCTAGTAAAAGCATTCTTTAGAATAATAACAAATGTTTTAGCATCTTACTCTTGAGTTTATAGAGGTTTTTTCTAATTGGCCTTTACCTGAGATGGGAGATTATGATTCTTCATACTATCCATATCTTTGGGAGGAAAAACAAGAAGATGTGGCATAATAAGATACTCATGATCATACCTTACCTACAGTTTTGGAAGATGAATCCACACTTCTTACAAAAAACATGATAGAAGTAAACTTGGGAACCTATGAGGATCCGAAAATTGTTTATCTTAGAGCTTCCCTTACTGAAGTAGAATATGAACATATTATATCCGTCCTTAAGGATTATATAGATATTTTTTCATGGGCATACTCTAACATGCTAGGCTTAAACCCTCATTTGGTTATGCATCACCTTGTTATCCATCTCAATGCCAAAACAGTCAAGCAAAAACTAAGAAATGTGCATCCACACATCACCCTATTAATTAAGGTTGAACTGGGAAAGTTATTACAAGCCAATTTTATTATACCACTAGATTACTTTGAATGGGTTTCCAACATAGTCCGAGTAAATAAAACAACCCCAGATATACGTCTTTGTATTGATTTTTGAGATATCAACAAAGCATGCCCCAAAGATGATTTTCCTCTGCCCAATGTTGACATGATTATTAACTCAACTACTGGGTATGAGATGTTATCCTTAATGGATGGATTTTTTAGTTATAACCACATCAATATAGCCCCTAAAAATAAACACAAGACTGCATTCACCACTCCATGGGGGACATTCTATTAGCTAGTCATGCCATTTAGCTTGAAGAATGCTAGAGTAACATATCAATGTGCAATGACTATCATCTTCCATGACATGATGCATGAAATTGTAGAGGACTATGTTGATGACATACTAGAAAAATTATGAACAAGAACTAGACATCTTGATGTTCTATGAAGAATCTTTGAGAGGATTCATGAGTATAAAGTCCACTTGAATCCTAAGAAATGTGTCTTCAGAATCACATCAGGTAAATTGTTAAGGTCAATTTTATCACAATGAGGGATCAAATTCAACCCTAAAAAATTCAAAACTATTATAGAAATGGATCCACCAAACAATATTAAATAACTACAAAGCCTGCAAGGAAGGATCTAGTCTATATGCAGGTTCATTGCTCAATTGGTAGATAAGTGCCACCCCTTTACTCATCTTTTGAAGAAAGGGGTAACATTTCAATGGGATGAAGATTGTTAGATAGCATTTTCAAAGCTTAAAACATACTTGACTAATCCACCAGTCTTAAGACCACCAACATGGGGAAAGCCACTACTTCTTTATATATCAACCACAAAATAGGCACTGGGGGCACTTTTGGCCCAACATGATGATCATGGTAAGGAACATGTTTTTTATTATTTAAGATGCACTTTGGTAGCTTATGAACATAATTATACACCTATTGAAAAGGCATGTTTAGCTATAGTGTTTACCACTCATAGAATGTGACATTATATGTTGAATAACAAAACTATTGTCATTGCCAAGGTAGACCCTCTCAAGTTCCTCTTGTGTAAATAATCTCTTCAAGGATGCATGGCTAAATGGGTTATGATCCTAAGTGATTTTGATATTGATTACCAAAATTAAAAGACAATCAAAGGGTAAGTAATTGCTGACCAATTTTTAGAAGCTCCTATTAAGGATACTCAACCTCTCAAGTTTAACTTTCCAAATGATTCTACCATGATGATAGAACAGGCACCACAAGAACCTGAATAGTGGATGCTCTATTTTTATATATCCTTCACATCTCAAAGATCTAGAATCAACATATTATTGATCACACCATAGGTGGATTTAGTTCTTAAAGCATTCCATATATAGTTTCATTGTACAAATAATATGGCCAAGTATGAGGCATTAATTGTAGGGCTCCACTTTGCTATACAATGGGATATTCAAAGCTTAAAGGTCTATGGAGATTCACAATTAATCATCAATCAAACCACTGATTAGTATCGAATAAGAGATGAAAAACTTGTTCTTTACAAGCAAATTATTGATAACCTCAAAACACATTTTAAATCTCTACAGTTTGAATAAGTTCCAAGAGTAAACAATGATCCAAAAATGCAATGGCTATAATTGGTTCCATGATTCAAATGGATGGTAGTGATAAAGAATATCAGTTTCTAATTGAAAATCTTCTTAAGCCTATGCATATTATAACTGATTCATAGAGGGTATGTACCATTTTTGGTCCTAATCCCCCACCTGAGATACCATGGTACCAATATTTTTAAAACTGTTTCCATAGTCATGTCTTCCCTTCAACCTTTCCAACAACTAAAAAAAACTATTCCTTCATCGCTTAACACATTATACTCTCCTTGGAAACACATTTTATCATAAAGGTTATGATGGAATGCTTCTTAATTGTTTACCTTTAGGAGAATCCAAGATGGCACTAAAGGAGTTTCATGAAGGAATGTGTCGGACCCACACTAACAGAGTAATCCTAGTAAAGAATCTCCTTAGAACATGTTATTATTGGCCCAAAATGGAGATCAATGCTTGCAACTATGTGAAGAAGTGTGTTCCTTGTTAGCAGTATGGTAACTTGGTACACGCACTTTCTTAAACATTTTTGCTTTTTGTTTTTAAACATTTTTATTAATACTTAAGTCTTGATTGATCATATCTTGATTTTAAGTTAGGTTCATTTATGTTTATCTTTTTCTTTGTCTTTGATTTTTTGTTTAAATGTAAATAGCTATAACTCTAATTTTGGTCATTGTTTTACCATTATCCTTAGTTATAGGTATTCACATTTGAACCGGCTCAGTGCAATTAGAATATTATGTCATTCTAAGTTATTCATACTTATGATTCCTAATTTATTTTGCTATAGCAAGCATTTTATGCTCAATTTTCAATGTCTTAACGTCAACACAACTCTGATGAATGATTCTCAATAACACTTTACATAATCTAGGCTCATGATCTGAAAATAGAATCTAGGTATCATGTATTTAACACTTGAATCTATGCTTAGACATGCATATATTCTCATACATTATGAGTCTAATCAATTCTTGGTCAATTTTTACCTTTCCTCATTCTATTCTCTCCCAAACTTGGGTGAACTACATTGGCCCAAAGTTCATATTGGAATATGAGTCCATGGAACTATATAGGCAGCATCTACTTATCTAGTACATTTGGAGTCAGCTCAGCCATCTCCATTCTTCTTTTCATCTCTTTCATCACTTTGTGCATTCTCATATGCTTAGTTTTATGTGAGTTTCTAAGCCATTACACCATCACATGTATGTTTACACCTACTCACTTTAGCATATATTTTGGCTTATATCCTTGAGCTATTTTTCTTTCCAATTGCCCACATTAGGGCATAATAATTGAACCACATCTAAATCAAATCAAACCTATAGGGGAAAACCATTATTTATTCTTTATCAATGATCAAAATTAGCCCTACTAGTGAAAAATTGTATTATCATGATCACATTTTCTCTACTGGGGCACTTCTTATTATCTTCTCTTTGGAGACCCCATTCTAGTGGCACTTCCCTTCTTGAAGCATAACATTCTCTCTTTTCCTCTAATTCCAAGCTCTCCACACTAATTCCCATGATGTAAATATTTGGTGTGTAACCTGTTTCAGGATTGATCAATGCCATAAAAATATAACTTCTACTCTCAAATTGGGTATGTTTAAATTGTGTCCCTTACATTTATGGATTATATCTTTCCCATTCCCCCATCTAATGGGGCCTATTATACCTTTAATTATATTTTGATCATTAATGGTAATCCCATGTGCAAGCATTAGCTCATCTAGAGGTGATCTATTCCATGGGTTAATCTCTCACTTTCTCTCTCTTTTTGAGAGACCATCCTTCTCTTTCATCCTAGTATGTCCTCTCAAAAGGGCATCATGGGTTTGTTCCAATTTCTTATTGACAACTCTTTTCTTTGAAAATATGTTACTTCATATTAATGTCTTGCTATGCCTTCTCAAATAGGGTGAAAATGTAGACATCCAATTCCTAACACCATTTATGTTGAAATTGTCAATCTTACTTGAATTTCACTCAAATGCACATTTTAGGTCAAAATTCATAAAACACCCTAAATGGTTTGAACTTGTCATTTACAATTTTTGATTTAGGTCAAAGTATCCCTAAATGGGGAAATGAATTTTATGGGATACCTATCTTTGAATAATTTATTTCAAGTCAAAATGATGATTTCACCTTTTGTGCTCTGGATCACTCTTTTCTCCTAATTTGTCACTACATGTCACATACCTTTGTTATTTTGTGTCAAAAACATCTTAAATTAGAACATAGTCCATATGCATCTAACATCACCTTCTAATTCTTTTGGAGTCAAATTATAACCTAGTAATATGACTTTTTGACCATTTTGATTAATTGAGGCTAATTTCTAAATAATTGCATAAATGTCAATTAACCTTGTTTGAGGATAATTGATCCAAATCAAGAGCTTAAATGGATTTTCCATGAGAGTTGTTGAAAATTTATTTTTGGAATTGATTTATATTAACTACATCATCAAATGACATCATCATATGGGGTAGCATCCATAAACCATAAATACATAAAATATTAGGATTATGGGTCTCCCATACCTCATTAAGACCCTCCATGCCTCTTAAATGCCCCTATATCCCAAATATTTATGAGGAATATTTATGTATTTAATTATATAATTGGATTAATCCATGACCACACATCTCAATATTGAGATGGATGATCATGGTTGATCCTGATCAATCTCAAAAATCTATAAATAAAGAGGCCATGAACATCATTTTTAAGTTTGATTTGTGCAAATTTATTATGTTGAAATGTCTCCACAATACTTTACATTTGATCATTGATTTTGTATGTAATCTTCATTGATAGGCTAGTTTAGTGATTCCAAATCACGAGCCTAAGTTTTACAAGGAGTTTTGAGACATTAGAGGAGTTGGCCACCATTTTTGTTGAAGACAAGATCTCTTGATAAAGGGAGAACATGATTTTGAGCCTCATTGGTATGGTGAATCCATTTGGAAAGGTAATATGGTGTTTCTTTCTTTCATATATTTCTTACTATCCTTTGTAATTCCCACATGAATAGATATGCTTAATTTGATTTACTCTTATGCATTTATCCATTGATTTATTAGACTAATGTTTAATGAATCATGTTATGTAATCCTCTCTACACATGCCATTGTCCTAGACCCAATGGTAAAAATTATACTCAAGTAGAATGAGTTAGGAGATTGTAAAGGTTGGTGGATGGCCAATAATTTGTACTTTAATGTAAAATTTGAGTGCATATACAAGTCATATGCACCCATGATATGAAATGAAATTTTAAACCATTTTACAACATTTTAAATTATATTTTGTCCCAAATTAATTTTTGTAATCTTGTGTATGAAAAACCCACTTAAATACCCCCTTTAGATGTGAGGGAATTGATCCATAAAGTCACTCATATCAAAATAAAATTTAATTTCAATATGTGAAGTAATATGTAATCATTTAATAATGTATCATATATGAAAATATGTTAAATTAGTAGGATTTATATCATTTGAACCACATATGTAACAAATTAGGCAAGGCTTGTAGAAATGTGTCAATGAAATTCATAATGATAGAATGTATAATTATTGTATTATGTGTTAGTTAGTGCATGATATTGATCATGCCACTCATAAAACTTAATAATCTCAACAAGCACACTATAGATACTAAATATGGATTTTATATGATAAACTAGTTTTGTGCACTTGAAAAATATTAACCATGGTGCAACTCTTCAGTTCATTACTTACCCACTACCAAAATGCTTGTATTCACCACCTCACTATGCCTAGATATTTATCATATGGTGTGACCTTGATATTTTTATGGCCCATATCACCTATATCCCACATTATATCTAAAAATTGATTTATATCCTACTCTAGCAGTCACAAATCTTCAACAACTTTCTATCCTTTCAAATATTGCCATCTAGATTAGGACACTAGCATCGATGTTAGTATCCCAATTAGGATGATCATGTCTAAGCCTTAAAAAAGGTCAAATTTTTAAATATTTAAACATGTATGGGTCATCCTATGTGTTTTTTTAACCCTCCCATGAGATAATTTAAAAAGTTCTAGTATAAATACAAAATAAAAGGTCATTTATTATCATCTAGCTATTACCAAGTACACATCTCTAAAACTCATACTATATCACTTTAAAAACTAAGCTATACTCCCATATTATTTCTTATTTTAAAATCATTCATAAGAGTGGTTTTATTATAGGTATAAACCATTTAAAAATTATCCCATGAGAAGTATTTGTCAAATTAAAAACTAGATCACTACAAGCACTCATAAATATAATATTACATTATTGTTCACACACAATCCCACATAAGGGAGAAAACCACATTGATTTGAGACCTTATTCAGAGTATATATCTATGTAGGTAGCATTCATTGACAGAGGGGTCTTTGAGGTTAGCTTGACTTTACTTGAGCCCACTAACCCCTATTTTACAAAGTGACATGCCTAAGTTGGAGGACATAGAGTTTTGAACAAAATAATGATATCCCAAACTTATGCACGCAATCTGAGTTAACACTCTTCAAAGTGAAAATGAACCCTAACATGCATAAGTGGCCATTCTACAAAATTATTTATATTTTGTACTAGATATAAGTGTTATATTTAAGATAGAAGCATCAATGCTAATGTCCATAGTTAGAAGGTAGTGTCTAGGCTGATAGAGAGCAAATATTTAAAACTTGACTTATCACTATGGGGAATAATCATGTATTCTCTTCCATATATAATTTTTATATCTACCTATGCATCATTAAATAATATAAGTATTATTCATTCTTCATTTTTATACATTTAAATTATTATTTATCATTATATTTTTTATATTTAACAATACTTTAATAAATCAGCACTATAGCAAAATATTATGAATCTGAATTATTAAATTGGCTTAATTTTAAAATAGATTAGACATTATTTTATTAGGTTATTCCTTCCTTACCCTTAATTCCAAAAAGGGTTAATTTTTTTTTGAACCCGACATTTGAGTATTTTATGCAAAATCTTAGCTTGTCACAGAATTTTCAGTGTTTGAGAGTTTCATATTATTGTAATTATTTAGATCTAATTTTATTATGTGTGTGAAACCTAGGCATAGTGACTAAATAGGTGGTATACATATTAAGGATAGTTATATTCCCCTTATTCTACCTAATATGTCTAAGAACAATGCCATGTCAATTTTTTTCCAATAATAAGAGTGTCAATGATGAAAATGAGGAATGTACTGAAAAAAGTTATCATAGAGAATGAATCTAATCATGAAGATAATTAAGCACATGATAATAATGAACATGAGAAACTATATCAATAACAAGTTAAATATATTACAATATTTTTAGAGTGTATTAATGAAAATCATGAAGATCTTGAAATATACTCAATACTATTTTGGAAACTAAAAATCCAAAAATATATGTGAATAACCATCTATTGATCCAAATGTTAGGGCTATTAAACATGCCTATCAACCATCAATCCCATCATCCTTCCCCTTGTGAACATGATTTATTCCTACATCTTGTGGAGGCATCGGGTATGTCTTTAATTCATTATTCCTTGATGAACAAACAAATTTTGCTATATATTCCATAGCAACAATCTATACTTCAACTCAATTAACAATTTCAATGACTACATCAATACAATCAATGTTTGCATCCACTTTGGTGAATTCCCAAATATCAAATATTAATGGTTCCATTGCACAAAATCTCCCCCAAGTTATTCAAACTTTGGAATATAACGTTACAAATATTGAGCAAAAAGCTTTAAAATCAGCTCATGTTATTGATTCATAAGATGTATTGAATAATCATATTGCACCTAAGATATCTTTTCACCCTTTTCCTACCTATTTTGTAGTACCCAAGTTCACACTTTATAATGGCAAGGGTGATCCCAAGAAGCATCTATAATATTTTTATATGGTTTTAGATACCAAAATTTGATTTATATAATATCTCAGTCTTGTATACTTGACAAATACCTATCAAGTCTCTACCCTTCAATTTTAGACCTTCCTAATTTCAAAATGCTCACATTCACCATCTAATTATACCTAATTAATTATCTTATAGTCTAACCTAGTAATTTTTTATGACTCAAAATCTCCTATAGTATATAGAAAGCTAAAAACCTGATATATCTCATTCACTATCAATTTTAGATCCTCAATAGTTTCTTAGTATGTTAGACACTTGCATCTCACATAGGGACACTTACATTGATGAAAGTGTCAAGATTATTATTAAGCATCCAATCCTTAAAATTCATCTAATTATCAAATCATTTGAATCCTATGGCTTGGCCTAAATGTCTTATTGAACCCTACAATGAGATATTTCCAAAAGGAGGTATAAATATAAATATAATCCTACTCATTATTAATCTATAAAATACCAAGTAAGCACCTATTCAAGATAAATTAATCAATTGAAAAAATAAGTTACACTAACCTATTCTTCCATAATTTCATATCAGTCATAGGAGTATCCATATCAAAGGGTTGAAGCACTCAAAGAACAACCCATGAGAAGTGGTTCTCAAGTTAAAATCTAGATCATTACATGTCTTTGCATATAGTATATTACACCATTACATAAGTTTGAGGCCCTCTTTGGAGTATTAACTATGTAGGTAGCACTCATTGATAGAGGGATCCTTGAGGTCAACTTGACACTATGAGTCCACTAACCCATTTTTAGAAAGGTACAAAACACTAAGGTGAAGAGTTAGGATTTGATCAATACAAATTCATCAATATTTAGTTCTTATGAAAAAAATATATAAACATAAAGGTGAATAAAATCCGAAAAGTATCTAGGTGTTCACTTCAAAATACATTACGTATTATGTAAAAAATAGTTAGATTGAGATCAAGATAAAAATTTCAACATAAATGTCCATGGGGCAACACAAGTGTCCAAACATCTATAAATAATATTTTTAGAATCTTATTAATATATCTTGTTCTTTCCCCCACTTTTTCCCACATTTATATTTCTTAGATATACTTGCACATTTGTAGATAAGTTAATTATTATTTGTTCTTCATTTTATGCAATCAAACTATTGTTTTGAGTTTACTTTCTATAATTAGCATAACTCAGCACTTTAATTTATAATATTATTTTATTTAAGTTTTCAATTAATTTCCCTACTTTAAAATATTTTATTTCATCCTTGTCTATAGGATATTCTACCCCTCTTTAACCTTCCATAACTTTCAAAAAAGGGCTAAACATGTGGTAAAACTGACATGTATGTCTCCTTGTGCAAACCCTAGTTTGACTTGAGGTTTTTTTAATTTCTAATTTATGACTATAAAAACTCTTAAAAATAGATATTCATATGTTTTAAAAGAATCAAATTATTCCCAATATATGTATTTAATTAGTACTTCATTGATCAATATATGATGGTTGTCATTGTTTATTATTTTCCATGCATTTACAAATCAGTAAAAGGCTTAATCAAATGGTTTAAATAAATTAATAAAATTAAAGAGAGTGATTTACAACCAAATAAAAATAAAATTTCTATTTACAACTCCATTTTACATAATATAGAACTAGCATCTAGGCATCAACATGCATGCTCTCAACCCTTTGTTCTTCCATGATCCTATTTGATTGATAGCTACCATCCTACTCCCATTATTTTTCCATGGCATATGTTTCATTTTTTATTCCACATAATCACTACACAAAAAATATAAGTTTTCCCAACTTGTCCTATCACCTATTAATATATAACATGTTCTTCCTGAGCCTAAACTCATAATCAAATCTAAAGGATATGATTTTATTGTGTAATTGAGCAATACGCAAGCTAATATTTGAATACTTAAGGTCTTAAAATAATCAAATATATACAAGGATATCTTATATGAAGCCTTGTATAAAACCAAAGTACCAAGTGATATAGAACTAGCTTACTTTGAAGATATTATACAATACCTAAAAATAATGCAAATCCCATCACTGTTGATCCAAAATACTTACCATCAACAGATATTATTAACCAAGACTTGACTCTATTCATAAAATTTAGTATGAATAATAATGGTATAAAAAGAGTGTTAATCGATAATGGATCTAGACTCAACATTCATAGCATAAAATTCATAACAAAAATGGGTATTAACACCAATATTATTCAAAAACTAGACATGCACATCAAAGAATTTGATAATTCATATAGCCCACAAATTGGTAAAATCATATTAGATGTGACATTGAGACAAAAAATAGTACCAACTAAATTCCATGTAACATCTCAATCATTTCATTATAACTTACTCTTTGGTATACCTTGGATACACATCATGGAATACATCCCATCTACATTGCACTAATGTGTCAAATTCATACCTAATGGGACCTTATGGATAATTTTTGTTGATGATGAACCCTTAAAATTTTTCAAAATGATACTTTCCAATGTGGAGGAGATTATAAAATTGGTACCACCAAAATAATATATTCCAATTGACAATCTACCAACTTATGATATGGGATAATCAAGCAAGATAACTCAAGATACTCATAAGGAATTAACCACTAAGGCATACATGGATGCACACCTAGAATAATAAATATTACCAAAGGAACCAATGATATCAAAAAAACAATAAGATCAAACATTTGATCTTCCTTTATTAGTCAATATTGAACAAAAATATAGCAAAGTTTCAAATTCTTATGATAGTGATGATGATATACCTCATGATATGAAAGATGAACATTTGAAAAAAATAAATTTTGATCCACTTGAACATATTTCACATAACCTATTCACACCTATAGGTCCTAGTACATATAAGTTAACTCTATCTCTAGAATATAAAGAACCAAATAAAGATAAGGGTAAGGTAAAAGTAACCAATGAACATGTCAATGTTTGTTATTCAAGACATCCCTCTTGGTTAAAATATTTAAGTGAACCTTAAAAGGGAAAAATAAAAATACATCATGTCAATAACATGGAATCTTCACATAAATCTCCACAACATATTTTACAGATCACAAATGATCCACCTACAATACTTTCTATGTTACTTGAGCATTAGATGATTATTAGTGTAGGTTTTTAATCCATTTAATGGTTTTTCCCTGCACATGTTTAGTTATCTTGCTTAGGTGTATTTTTAAGTCATTTTTAAAGATAATCACATTCATGAGGATGTGAGGACATGTATATATTTTACCTATATAATTTACTTTCCTAAAGATTTTATGGCTAATGTTGCAAATATAATTTCTTTATTGTGAAGACAAGCTTCTTCATTTGAGTTGATTATTTTGATTTCACTACTCCATATAGGATTTTATTCATGAATTCGATCCTATCCACATATATCCTCAAGTGTGTTCCACTCTATGATGGTATAAAATCTATTATGATAACTAAATTCCATATCCTTTGTTGTGAGATCTAGCATTCTAACTTGTTTAGTGTTTTTTCATTGATTTTGGTTTTAAAGGGTTAGGTGGGGTTTCTATAAAATACATGAAAATCAGTAATTCTAAATTATAAAAGTGAAAAATTCATAGTACCATTGGATTTAGAAGGTGTTAAAACCCTAGGAATGGTTGTAAACATGATCTAGTTTCATGACAATCATTTTTAACCATTTTTGAAGGGTTTGTAGGTAGTTTTTTTAAATCTATATATTTTATATCATTGAGTACTTGAAGTACAAAACTATTTATAAGTTTTTTATATTTTTCAAAATATGAAATGGGTCTTTGCCATTTTTTAATAAAATTATATACTTTTTAAGATCTGAGGTTTTACTTACTAGTTTTTTGCCATTTTTACTAGTTCAACAACTTCTATAAACTCAAACATTTTGTTCATGCCTGCATCCAAATCTATGCATCCTCAGGCCCATGAACCCCAATGCCTAAATTTCCTCATAACCACATGTCTATGAATCATTACCCCTATGTTTTTCATGTATGTCCTCTATTTTCACAACTACATGCCCTCTAACCGCATATATGTGCATCCTTGCACTTACATATCCATATGTGCATCCTCTGGCTCTTCAACCACTTGTATGTGCATCCTTACACTCATGTGTCCTATAGATTTTTTCCTATGTATCTTCATGATTTGTGGTCTTTCATCCTTCATATTTATGTCTATGTGTCCTTCAACTCCTCACATCTGTACATGCTAGTGATGTACCAACAGCTATCAAATTGAAGTTAGTTTCAAGTGGCACTAATCATTTGAAAAATGGAGGTAATTTTAGAGTGACATCACTCACCCATCAATAAAAATAATTAGTGGGGAGAACTCATCCTATCGCCTATCCCCTATTCACTTGGGAGATTATCCCTTGGTCACAACCAACCCAAGGGGGATTAGATTTTCCTCACAAAATTTGGGCCAAATATTTGTACACCCAAAATTTATGCAAAGTAGAGAATTATTTTTTACAAGTAAGAAACATTCAAATTTACATAACTTTCATCTTATAGATCCTTTTCAGGCACCATTTTTTTAAAGTATGAGTTTTCTTAAGATATATCTAGTGGTAATATTTTTGTGCCTTCTAAAATTGAACCTCTATAGACATATGGGTTGCATATCCTTATATCTTAACACACTAAATTCAAAACATACTTATTTTTTTCACCACCAATTAGAGTCATGCTCAACTTCTTACATTTTTCAACTATCACAAGTAGAAAACCCAAGTTCAAATCTTCTTTAGGATTAAAGGTTTATACCAAATTATGATGGGTACAGAAAAAGAAATAACACTCAATGCAAAGAAGGTAAATTGGTACAAAATAAGTGATAAAGCCTACAGTATACTATTTATATACTTGTCTCCTAACCTACTCTTTCATATTGAATCTTCAACTACTCCTAATTAAGTATGGAGCACATTGGTAAAACTCTTTTGGAAGCAGGACATAATGAGAGGTCATGAATTAGAGAATGAGCTCATCAGTTTGAGTCTGGGTAACTTTGATGCTATACAGGACTTCTTCACAAAGTTTAAATCATGCAAGTTATAGTTGAAATTGTGTGGTATTGCAAAAAGGATGATCAATTGATTCTTTCCATCCATGCCAAATTAGGATATGGCTATTCCATCTTCATTTTTACCTTCCACGCCACCAACCGTACCCTTGGTGCTACATGGACCATGTCATCCTTGGATGACTTTGATGTTAACCTAACTCATGATCAAGACAAGGTTATTCAAATCAATACATTGAAGTTATTTAAATATCATGCCTTAATTGTGAGTCATGACAAATAGAAGGTTTTTGGTAGTAAGGATAAAAACATAAAAAGAAGGACCCAGAGTAAATAAAGGGTCAAAAATCTAATGTTAAGTCCAAAGCATCAAAATATTCATCCTCTTCATATGGGAAACCCAATAAAGAGTGACTCACATATGTTCACTACAAGAAATATGGGCATGATGAAACCAAGTGCATGAAGAAACAAAGACCAACTGACTAAGATACTTGAAAAACATAATATCAGTGTCCCTAATTCTACCAATCAGATCTCATTGACATAGGAATATTTTAAGGCCAAAGACAATAAAAAAGGCAAATATAATGATAAATCACTTATTATTGTTGTATATTAGCCTTTCATGTGGGTAATTGATTATGGTTCCTCGCACCAAATGGCTTCATCTTAAGACCTTTTCTCATCCTTATATCCTTGTTATATGCATTACATCTTATTGGGTGATGATACATACATATAAGTTAGTGGGAGAAGATATATTGAAGTGAATGATGATACACTTCATGATGTTTTATGTGTTTACTTTTTATCCACCAATCTCTTATTTTATTATCAAATCACTCACATCAGTTTAGGCAAGAGAGTTGATTTTTCACCTAATTTTATGGTTATGAGTTACAAATAGTGACTACATAGTTACAATTAGAAAATCAATTCACCAATCATGATGATATATTTTTTCACATTTTACACCTGATCAACCCTCTACTACACTACTCACTCATTTAGATAGAGTGAGTAAATTATAGGATGAGTGATTCAACCATCTCAACTATCACACACTAGAGCAAATCAATACTCATGATGTGGTTTCAAGGTTGCTTCATATTTATTTTTTTGACACATTTTTCCAAGGTTTCATACTTGGTAAGCATGTTAAGGATAATTATGATAAAGGAAAACTGGAGATCTACACATATATTAGAGCTAGTTCACATTGACATTGTTGAACCATTTTGAGCTCCTTCATTCAATAGGACTAAATACATGTTTACCTTCATTGATGAATTTTTAAGGTATACGTGGGTGAAATTTATTAAGTATAAATATAACTTCTTTGATCATTTTCATGACTTCAAGGAACTTGTATAAAAATAGTTAGGTAAAGCCATCTACATTTTATGCATAGATAATGGTGGTGAGTATGCCAATAACCATTTTGAATACTTCTACACTTTAAAATGGATTGAAATATAGCGTAAAGTTCCATATATTTATTATCATAATGATGTTACATAGCAAAAAAACAAGTCCTTGAAGGAAATGGCTAACTATATGCTACACTCCAAGTCTCTTGCACCTTAGTATTATATTGAGGTCATCAACTATGTTTGCTATATCCAAAACTAAGTTCCTCATAAATCACTGAATGGATTCACTCCTTTTAAATCTTAGAATGGTCAAAAATCCATATAGAATAACTTTTAAGTGTTTGTATCTCCTGATATGTCTCATATTCTAAATAATAATTGTAAGACAATGTAATCTAAGAGTCAGCTTTACATATTAATTGGATATTCTAAGGGTGTTAAGGGGTATAGGCTTTTCTATCCCACCACTCATGAGTTGTTCATTAATATAAGTGTTAAATTTCAAGAGGGTCCTCCAGACTCTTCACATGACACTCCTCCATCTTCTTTGTATGTACTACGATTTGATGATAATTATTATGATTTAGATCCACCTAAATAACTTCTTGATGATCTAGATTCTTCTTCTAGTTATGATGTTGAGAGTAGTGATGAGGACTCATCTCATTTTCCTAGAATATATTTAGAAGATGAGGAATATCCTCCTAAATATTTGAGCATTGGTCTTATTTGGGCTAGATAGATACTAAAAAGTTTTATCCAATGGGTTAGATATTCATTGGACACTAGGTAAACTTAAATCATAATTATAGAATACCCCACATGCATTGATGACATCTACTTCTGATCCACAATCATTTCACAGGGCATCAAACACTCTTGAGTGGGATACTACTATGGAAGAGGAGTATGGTTCCTTGTTGAGGAACAACACTCAGGATTTATTCCCTCTTCCAAAGGGAAGAAAACTTATTTGATGTAGGTGAAAATACCAAACAAAATTTATAGTAGATGGGTCTATAGATAAATTTAAAACACATTTGGTATCAAAAGGTTTTTCTCATGTATCTAGTATTGACTATACTAAGACATTCACCATAGTTTTCAAATTAAAATCAATCTGACTCACTCTTTCTATAGCCACAACACATCACTGAGATGTTCATCAGATGGATGTGAAGAGTGAATTTATTCAGAGTGACTTCAAAAATTAAATATACATGGAGCAACCATAATGATCTGTGGAAGATTTTTCCTTAGTTTTTAAACTTTAAAAATCTATTTATAGCCTCAAACAAACTCCTCAAACTTGGTATACTAGGATGGACTCCTTTCTTCTTTTGGTTGGGTTCACCATATGCCATTTTAATCCAAATGTCTAAATTTTGTGGCAAGATGATTCACTATTGATTATAGTTATGTATGTTGATTACCTATTGATCATAGGAAGTTCTTCATCCACCATTATAGTAGCAAAAACTACTTTGTTGGATAGGTTCTCAATGATGAGCTTGGGCTTGTTACATTACTTCTTCAAGATTAAAATTTCTAAGTCTGACTCTAAGATCACTATTGCATAATCTAAGTATGCTCTTGATTTTCTTACATGGTTTAACATGCCTAAATATAATCCAATTCTAATTCCTTTTCTATCTTATGTGAAGCTTGAGGTAATTTCCCATGTCCTTTGGTTAATGCTATCTCATATCGATAAATTATTGGTAGTCTCATCTACCTTATGTACACTAGACCTAACATTTCATATGTAGTGGGCATGGTCTCTAGATTTATGCAAGAACCACATGGAATACACTATAAATAAGTTAAGTGGATTCTCTATTACATTTAAAGTACACATAGTTTTGAGATTCACTATGGATATGACATCGATGTTGACTTGATTGGTTATAGAAATTACTATTGGGCTAGTGATATTTAAAATCATAAGTCTTCTTTAAGCTACAATTTCTCCCTTGGTTTAAGTTTGATTAGTTGGTCAAGCAAAAATCATAATTTTATTTTGTATCCTCTACAAAGGTAACATATAAAGGAGCTAGTAATACTACCACTAAAACTATTTGGCATTAGGGAATTCTCACTAAGTTTAACATCTAGTTTCAATTACCAATAATCATCATCTACAAAAACCAAATCATAATCTAAATCTACATAAATTTGATCCTTCATAAATAGATTAAACATATTAAGATTCACATGCATTTCATTCAGGATCTTAGCCATGAGTAAGTCATTAATCTCTGCTACATCCAACTAATATAGAAAATTATTGATATATTTACCCAACCCTTCACTGAGAGCAAATATCTTCATATGTAGTCTCTTCTTAGGGTTGGGTATCTCAGATATTATCCTATAGGGGTGTATTTCTATCCACTTGGGTACCTTATCAATCCTTTATGTCTAGATCTAATTCCACTACCCACCTAAGCTATGCTTAAGGGGTTGTTAGTTTAGGATTTTATTCTATTTAATGGTTTTTCCATACACATATTTAGTTCACTTTCTTATGTGTCTTTTTATCTCATTGTGAAATATAATCCCACATTCATGAGGATGTGAAGACATGTTTATATTTCACCTATTTAATGTACCTTCCTATATCTTTTATGGCTAATGTTTCCAATACAATTTATTTATTGTGAAGACAAGTTTCTTTAATTTGAGATGTTTATTTGGATTTCAATACTCCCTAAAAGGATTTATCCATGCATTTAATATCATCTAGATTGATCTTCAAGTGTGACCCACTCTGATGATGATATCTTTACCTCCTAATAGACACAAGTGAGTGAGAAGACTTATCCAAATATAATATCACCATGTTTCACTTATCATAGGATCACTGACCATGATATAGATCATTTTGGTACCATAAAAATCCAAATTGAAAGTTACCAACATGATGGCCATATACAAATTATAATTGAGAAATTAAAAATACCTTTAATGCCATATATTTCAAAATACAAGGATAAAAGGAGACATGATTCAAAACATCCTAGACGTGAAGATTTAATTAAATCTGAAAATATTGATGGAACTTAATTTCTAGACCTTAAGATTAATACAAACAATCATGAAACATTTTGTATTATTTCATGTTGAAATAGTTGGGCCGTGATATACACAAGTTACAATATTGCCCAACTTTCCTAGAATCCCTTGGATACATTATGCTACCAATATCATGTAGACCAAAAGTGGTTGCTACACAAATATGGATAATGAACAAGAGACCAAATTTAACTTTCCATTTTGCACAATAATGGTTGGTAGATATGAAATTCATTGGCAATGAAACAAATATGCATCTTCTCTACCATTTTGAAAATAAATAAGTTTGCATTGCATATGATGGATTTAGCGATAAACCCATAACAATAATTGCCAACAATGAATTACTAGAGAACAATGAAACATTGGAAATAAGAAAACATAAGACATTTTGGAAAGGCAATGAATCACCTCCTGGTGCCTTAGCCCTTGAGCTATAAGATTTTATAATCTAATCATAATTCAAAATCAAATATTTAATAAAATATAAAAACATTCAAATAAAATACAAAATACAAAAATATTTATCATTCACATGTTTATTAGCTCCTTAGAATCTATGTTTTTTGCTTTATGTTAGTAGATAACATATCATTTATATACACATATATGTTTCAAGCGTAACTGAGTGAGATACAGGCATACACCAAACCCATGATACTTGTATAGACAAGTGTTAGAACTTTCATCTTCCCACATGATATAACACATTAGTGGTATTTGTTTCTTTGATCACAATTGATATATGTTACATTACTTTATGAACATTTATAAATTATCATGTTGAGCTTATATACTAATGCTTACATTTGCCTATACTCGTGTTTACATATTTCACAATGTATGTGACATGTTATGTTACTTAACATTTTTTCTAACACATACATGCAAGGCCTGGTATGATATGATTATATTGGTTGCTTATAATTCATTTATTCACATTTTGACTTCCTTGAGTGTGTTTTTCTTACTTGTGGAACATTTGAATATGTTCCATGCTTGGTATCCCCCATGCCAATGTATATTTATTTTTATTTGTATATTTGACTATGTAATTCTTTTGAATGTGCGGCATTTGAATATACCCCTTGTTTGTGATCTCCTTACACCATTTTTGTGACATTGAGTGTTTTTGTGTGTGTGCTTGATTTTTTTTTAGATTTTATTGTTACTTTCTATACATTTCCATGTTTTATATCATTTTTATTAAGGATTATTGTGATCAAATATTGTGATCTTCACTAATATATCTATTTAGATATGTTACATGATTCGTACACATATTCTAGTGGAAGCATGTCATATATACATGACCTCCACACTTATACAAATATTATAATTTCTAGAATTCTATTACAATTTACATGATTTAGATATACACTTGTGTCAGAATCTTATACATTGCACCGATTTTTATAGATTTTGGATGGAATTTCTCAGATTTATGATATATATTATACATAGCTATAGATAAAATGTTACATACTGTCATATACTTTATCTTGATACATAATATAGGTTCATATGCCATGCAAGTGTACCAAAAAATTATGAATACATATTCAAACTTATCTACCAATAAGCATCGATGTTTTACCAAGAAGCATTATTTTCACTAAGAAGCATCATTTCAAGCATTTTTATCTATATCAGTTGGCTCCCTTTGGTAGTGTGGTTGATATTCAACACCCTCAATGGCATAATACTACTTCCATTTTATAATATGAGTTAGTTATACCATTTAACTTGGCTTTTATTGTAGTGTCCCTTGAGTTGTGTGATTGAGATTCAATTATCTTAGTGTTTGTGTCACAACTCACCCTTGCACCATATTGGAAGCATAATTACCTTTCAATATCCCTCTTCAAAATCTCCAAGGTTCAATTTTTATTTTTTTTCAACTATAATGCTTGATAAGTAAGCATATTTACCAATTCAAAGTACCAAGGGGAAACATGGTTCCATCAACACATAGGTGTACTCCTTCCTTGTTTTCTTTCTATTTGAGTATTTTAATTATGTTAAATTTTAGATTATATGCATTGATTTATACTAAAACATGTTCTTTGTTACATTATTTATACCAAAAAAATAATCAAAGTGAGCTCAAGTAAAGGAAATATGTGTTAACACTAAGGTATGTGTTTATTTCCTTTAAACTAGTAATTTCATCTTTATGCATTACTATATTAAAGTGGGAAAATTGTAGATACTAAAATAGAATTTACATAGTATCTCAATCTTGTATACTTTACATATACCTACCAAGGCTCTCCAATTTAGTTGTAGACCTTCCCACTACCAAAAGACTCACATTCACCTTCTCACTATGTAACTATTTATCTTATGGTTTGACCCAATCATTTCTGATGACCCAGATATCCTACACTATACAGAAAGATAAAAACCTTATATATATATATATATATATATATATATATATATATATCCTTTATTTTTAATTTCATGTCCTCAACAACTTCCTATCCTACTGGACATTTTCATCCCACATAGGAACACTTGCATTAATGCAAGTGTTAATATTATTATTTAGTCTTTAGTCTTTAAAATTCTTCTAATTTGTAAATCTTTTGAATCCTATGGGTTAGATCATTTATCAATTTGAACCCTATCATGAGATATTTTAAAATTATATGGTATAAATACAAATCTAAGCCTACTCATTATTCAAATAAAAAGTACCAAGCAATCACCTATTTAAACTCAATCAATAAATCACATAACTACATTCTAATGCCTTATTATTCCTTATTTTGATATCAGTAATAGGAACAGTCATATGATAGGTCTGAACCACTCAAAAAAAAACCCCATGAGAAATATTTATCATGTTAAAAACTAGGTCATTACATGCATTTTCATGGAGTATATTTCACCCTTGTGTATACACAATATAACACTTAGGGGAGAAGTACATAAGTATGAGGCCCTCTTTGGAGTATTGGCTACATAGACAATGAATATTGAAAGAGGGTTTATTGAGGTTAGCTTAACACCATGAGCCTGCCAACCCATTTTTAGGGTTTGATCCTTACACATTCATTAATAACCTATGTGCATGAATAAATTCCATAAACAAAAAGGCAATAGAAAACTCAGAAGGCTTCAATTGGTCACATCACAATAAAGTAAATATTATGCACTGTCCAATTATGTCAAGATCAGGATAGAAGCATTGATGTAAGTGTCAACAGGGTGACACAAGTGTCCAAACCTCCAAAAATAATATTTGCAAAATCTGATGACTAAATCTAGATCTTGCCCCTACCGATTTCCACCTTTGTATTTATTTGAACTTCTTGTGCATTTATAGATAAGCTATGTATTATCTCTTATTCATGTTTATGAAATCAAATTATTTTTTTGAGTGTACTTTTTATATTCATCATAAATCATATCTTTGATTCATAATATTCATTTATATGAGTTTTCAATTAAATATATTTCACCAGAATAGTTTATTTCATTCTTGTGTATAGGTTATTATACCCCCTTTAACCCTCCATACCTTTAAAAAAAGGGTTAAACAAAGACATGCCTTGACTATGCTTTCAATGATAAACTTTTGACAAAATTATTTCCAATAAACCTAAGGGATATGCTTTGAAATATTTTTATAATCTACCAATATGATCATTAAAATCATTCAAACCTATAATGGATCGTTTTATAACACATTTCTCAAGCATCATCACTAAAAAGATGTCATATGCACATATTGCTAAGATAAATCAAGGAAACAATGAGTCAATCGATGAATATGTTTTGAAGTAAGAGACAATATTGGCCAAAATGATAAATTCAACTACAAATAAAGAGTTTTAGAAAAATATTTAATCAAAGCTTATTTTCCCCAATACATGAGTCTATTGTCTTCAAAATGTTTAAATATTCTAATGACTTATGCCATTTTATCTAAGATCAAGAAATGAAACTTATTGCATTGAACAAGCTTATATATCCAACACACCGACTACATCCAATACAAAGTTTCATATCAAACCAAATTATAAGGTAAACCTCTCAAGGCTAAGAAAAAATCAATAAAAATGGTGAATATAGTGTCAAAACAACTTAATTGTCTCATTTTATCTAAATGCACCTAAGAGATAATTTACACAATTACATGAGTCTTCAATGTCCCTCCCGAAGAAGCTAGTGAAGTGTCATAGAAAATCTTGCCTTCCTCCCATATAGGTTGATACAAGATAACCTCTACTCAAAGGATATGATGCAAATGCTTATTATGACTATCATCAATGTGACAAGCATTCTACAAAGAGATTTTATAAGTTCAAATATAAGATACAAGACCTCATTGATTTCAAATGGATCACATTTGATGATCCTTTAAATGATTCAAGATCATAACTTGGTGACCATCAAAACCAAAATATATTTAACAATCCATTATAGGATCAATGTAAGGAATCACCAAAAGTGAAAATGGAATATAATTCACATCATCCTCACCCAAATTATGGGCACCTATTATATGAAATTATTGGCATACTTACATGTAGGATATCTCCTATGGTTTAGAGATCTATTATATTTGTTGATACTAAAATTGTGGATGATGACTCAAATCTTCACTCGTTATTTATTAAAGCAAATATTAATCATCAACCTATATGTAGTGTTATGGTTGATAATTATTCTAGTGAGAATATATGTACCATGACATTACTCACACATTTGGTATATACACATGATGATTTATACCCTTCAAACAAAATGGTTAGAGCATTCAATGGAAAAGCACAATAGATTATTGGTGAGATTGATCTACCTCTAAAAATTGGTCCAACACATGTGACCACAATATTTTCAATTAAACCACATACAGAAGTTTTTTATATGTTATTTGTATGAACTTAGATTCATAAGCTTTGTGTAGTGCCCTCCATAATGCATATATGTCTCAAGTATATTCATGCCAATAGGGTAATCATAGTTTCAAGGATTCAATATGAGCATCCACTATAACAAGAGAATTTTATCCCAAGAAAGATAATTATACAACCTATTAAGTTTAATCATGATCTAAATGGTAAACAAGAGGAATTCCCTTTCATAGGTGACTAATACTTGAGAGGTTGTGGCATCAAATATACATAGTGGACTCCATGGAGCATTCATCTATACCTACATGACACAACTAGTTATTGATAGAAGATCAACATGTTTTAAAGAGGATAAAAAAACCCAAAATTATAGTTACACCAAAGAAGTCATAGAGAATTAAGCAATGAGTTTCAAGAACCACTACAAATTCTACTCACTTCATGACCATAGAGTCCTATGAGGCATAGGCATAGTATTACAAATTATTCAGTTCCAAATTTGGCACATATACATGATCCTTAGAGTATGACCAGTATGTTGTACCCATCCTAAGCCTAGATCACCCTATGAACATCCCTAAAATGGGATAATTGACTAGTTTTTTCTTCCCTTAAATATACTAAAAATTCAAAAAACATCAAATAATCAATAAAATACAAAAACATTCAAATAAATCAAGAATACAAAAATATTTAGCATTTACATATTTAATAACTTTTGCATATTTATTTAATTTATGTTAATATATAGCATATCCTTTCATTTCTATACACACATGTTTTATAGGTACTTGAGTGTGATTTAAGTATACACTAGATCCATGATGCATAAGCTTTCAGATGTTGGAATTTTCCTCTACCCACATAACACACTATGTTGGGGGCATCTAATTCATTTATCATGACTAATACATGTTCTATTGTTATATTTATCACTTTATATTACCATGTCAAACTTATTTACCAAAGCTTACACATGTCTATAATAATTTTTACATCTTAGACAATGTACTAGATATGTTATGGTACATGATATTTACTAATATATGTATGCAATTAATAGTATAATATGCTTCTATTGATTGCTTATATTTCACTTATTCATCATTATCACATGAATTATTATAGTGTACTTATTTTATATCTTGTTTGGATTGTGGAACATTTGAATATGTTATTTTTTGTTTGGCCATAGTTCTCTTGATTATTGTTTCCTTGGTATGTGTACATTTGAACATGACATCTCCTTTGAGTGTATGGCATTTGAACATGCCCCTTATTTATAGTCTCCTTAGACCCATTTTGTGAGACATTGAGTGTTCTTGTGTGTGTGCTTGATTGATTGATGAGTTTGTGATTATTAATTCCATATGTTTCTATGATCCATATCATGCATCTTAGGGCATATTATGTATGGATATTTCAAGTTTAATTGATATATATACTAAGACATGATACCACTATACATTTTATTACTATATGATTGATATAGATATGGCAAGTTTACCTTATCTTTTTGAGATAAGGTGAATATTAGGTTGCATTCCCCTCATCTCAAAACCAGGGGCATATCAGGGGGGCATGTCATAGAGACATGATTCCACACACATAGTTTGTAGAATTGGATATCTAGGCAAAACACACAATCCAACATCTAGGAAAAAACTACATAGTTTTGATGCCCTTCTTTGAGTATTGATTATGTAGAAAATACTCATTGACAGATAGGTCCTTAAGGTTAGCTCGACATCATGATCACACTAACCTATTTTTGGAAATATAAGTAGATCTAAAATGAAGATCTAGGATTTAATCCATACACAATCATCGATAGCCTATGCATGTAAACAAAATACATCAACATAAAGGTGATAAAAACCTTAAAAGGTTCCATGTGGTCACTTCACATTATAGTGATAAATGTGTATAATATAGGTGTGTTGAGATCAAAATAATAGCATTGACACAAGTGTCAATAGGGGAAGCAAGTGTTTAGAGCTCCAAAAATAATATTGGGTGGATGCACAAAGTTAGGGGATAAAAACATGACACAATGAAAAGTACAAAATATTTTCTATAAAGGGCATATGCCCCTTTTTTTTAAAAACCAATGCAAACCCCATACGGGTTAGTCCTGACCCTAAAGGGTGTGTGCCCTTTGTAATACAAAGGGTGTACATCCTTTGATCTTTTTTTTCTTGGTTTGTGTTTTTTTGTTTCATTGTGTTGTATTTTTTTTGTGTGTGTTTTTTTATTTGACCTGTTGTGACCTTTTTATTTGTTTGTAATGATATATTTAGTAAAATAAATGTAATAAGTATAAGAATAAGAGAATATTAAATTAAATTTAATAAGTAAAATAATAATAATAAGTATTAAATATTATATACAAAGTGCACACACCCTTTGATCCTTTTTTTTTTGGTTTGTGTTTTTTTGTTTCATTGTGTTGTATTTTTTTTGTGTGTGTTTTTTTATTTGACCTGTTGTGACCTTTTTATTTTTTTGTAATGATATATTTAGTAAAATAAATGTAATAAGTATAAGAATAAGAGAATATAAAATTAAATTTAATAAGTAAAAGAATAAGAATAAGTATTAAATATTATATATTTAGTAAAATAAATGTAATAAGAATAAGTTTACATTTAATTTTATATTCTCTTATTCTTATACTTTAAATTTATTTTACTAAATATAAAAAATTAGGGCCACTATGCATCTTCTGAAATTGATTACAAAGTTATAGGAGTTACCATTTAGAAGTTAGTTTTTCAAATTTCATTCTGGTCAATACTTAGTTTTCAAAATTTTAGGATTAGAAGATAAAATGAGGTTTCAAATCATGTTATATGTGTAATATATCTATACCATTGAGGATTATATACCTACTTTACCTACTTAAGTAATCCCTAACTACTTTATTTACTTGAGTATGCCCTACCTGATTAAATAACTAAGCCATATCTTGATCTCAAAGAGTATGTCTTACCTAAATACATAAGCCATATCTTGATCTGTACCATTCCCTATTATTTTAAAATTAAGTTCTTCACTTGTTCAACATGGTCTACTTCAAGGTCTTCTAAAATATTTCTTACAACTAGGTCCCTTCTTAACCATAAACTATCTCTTGGTCTATCACAAAAGGTCTTATAAGTATTGGTATTGTTGGTTGAATATTTTGTCGATCAGCGTACTGATAAACAAAATAGGTCTGATCAACCAAAGTAGGAAGATTAGTCATCCAAATGTGTAGATTTACCACATCAGAAGGGGACTGATCTCTCCTCTCATCAAGGGGAGGTTCCCTATAGATAGGCTATATATATATATATATATATATATATATATAAACAAAAAGTAATACTCAAGGGTAGGACAAACCATCCATCTCTCTTTCTTCAGAGATGATGTGTACAAATCAAAGGAAAAACTCAAGGGAAATGACAGACAATACTCCTCTTCTTTCAGAAGTACTATTCAACAAACCACAAGAATACTCCTAGTAGTAACAAAATGTAGCAAAGGATGTAATAACCAGCAAATTGAGATGTAGCACAAAGTCTCCACCTGAATTGCTCAAGAGTAAGATACGAAGGACAATGAGGGCACAAAGTCTTCCCAAAGTCCTTTACATAGAAATGAAAAGAAAACACACTAAAAGGCAATTATGGGGGCACAAAGTCTCTCCATAGTTGGCTCTTCAGGACACCTTTCTGACTAATTTCACTAATCTTGCTTGTTGAATTAAAAGAATAGAAAATATATTGAAGAAAAAGACATAATAATAGTTTCCTCAACAACAAAGATATTACAGTACAAAGTCTGAAAACCACTTGCTTTCATATTCCAATAACAAAATATGATAAACAAACTGAGCTCAAAGTCTCAGAAGTGTCTTTCAATTTGGACAGAGTTTCATTTTGATTGTCAAAAAAGAGAGATCATTTACAATAGAAGAGAGTCCCTTATATAGCCACTTCAAGAAGGACTCAAGAATGGTAACACCTCATGTTACATTGGAATCTATTAAGAAGATAGGCTAGAACTTAGGGGTGTTTTACCCATTTGATTTTATCAATGTAGGGAAACAAGTCACGCTTATTGAAAGTTTGCAACTTTCAATGTCCACCTGGCGATTTGATCTTACCTTCATCATTCCTCCTTTTTTGGTTAATTGAATCGGGTCCCAGATTCAATTTGCTATTCTATTCTTTCCTCACTTTCTGTTGGTCTTGGTCTTGAAGTCTGTGAATGCATTTTGGTCTATAGGTTTAAAGGATCAACGGCCATTTTTTGTCTTAAATTTGACGTCTTTAGGCACGTCACCCCTTGGTTTTCCTTCAACTTTTCTATTTGGCACTTTTTCAAATTGAAATTACCCTTTTAGGCCTTAAGAGATGACTCACTTTGGGTTGGGAAGGGCTCCTCGCAAGCTATCTGCCCTTCAGGCGGTCTTTAAATGGCCTTCAAGCTTGTTTGGGTGGCCCTTCGGCTTCGGGGAAACATTCTTCAAATTGGCAGCTGAGAGTCCCCCGCAAGGGCACTTGCCCTTAGGGGTCCTTCAGCGGCCCTTCACAAATCCCCCTAGGTATTTTCCCTAGGCTTTTCCCTCGATATTTACCCTGTGGATATTCTCGTGGACAAATTGTCTGGGGATGAATTCCCACAGACAAAAAGTCTGCTGAAATTTCCAGCAGACAAAAAGTCTGTGAAAATTCTTTGTCTCTGTCAAATTTTTTTCTGTGCCCGCGGCCAGTTCTTAAATTCTTTCAGACTTTTTGTCTAAAGGAATTCCTTTAGATAAAAGTCTGAAATAATTATAACTATCTTTATTTGCCTTAGTCTTTTTTGAATTTTTAAAGAATTACCTTTGCAAATGACCCTTCTGAAGGGTACTTTCATTGATCAAGTGTCCTCTGCAAGGACATTTGTCCTTCAGGAGGCTTTTTCCTTTTGCATTGAACCACCCCTTTAAACTTTGGTGATGAACCAACTATTGAACCGTTCCATTGAACCAAGGCTTTGAACCACTTGTTGAACCCAAGCTTTGAACCAAAATGGTTCAAGCCAATGAACCCTTTATTTGAACCAACTGTTGAACCTCTTCGTTGAACTAATCGATTGAACCAAGCTTTGAACCAAAATGGTTCAAGCCAATGGTTCAATTGAATTAACCAAAGTGATGAACTAATCATTGAACCAAGCGGATGAACTGAGTAAATCAAAAGCGTTGAACCAATTGAACCTTGAACTCGTTGAACCTTTGAACCAAAGTGGTTCAACGGTTCAATGGTTCAAGCCTCTTTTGCTTGAATGCTTGCTGATAGACATTTTTGATTGAACCAAGGCACTAAACCAATCTTGAAAAATGACCAAGTGTTAGAAACTAATTCTTTTGGTTAAGCCCACCTACAGAAGCCTTTGAACCTATAGACATGAACTTGCCTTTGAACCAAAAGACGTTGAACCAACCATTGAACCAAGCTTTGGTTCAAAGGTTCAAACAAAGCCTTGAACTGATTAACAAACCATTTGATTGAACCAAAGGATGAATCAAAGCATTGAAACAAAGCAGATGAATCAAATGAGTGAAATAAAGCATTGAACTGCTTGATTGAACCTGCCTTTGAACCATTTGACGTTGAACCAAAGGATGAACCAAATGTTGAACCTACTACTGATGCTTGCCGATGGAGATTTCTATTTAAACCAAGGTGATGAACTAATCCCAAAAATAACCAAGTGTTAGAAACTAATTCTTTTGATTGAACCCACCTGCAGAAGCCATGAAGCCTGTTGAACTTATAGAAATGAGCCTGTTTGCAGAGTCTATAGATTCAAGCCTATAGAGTCCATAGATTCAAGCCTGTAGAGTCTATAGATTCAAGCCTGTAGAGTCCATAGATTTTTGAGAAGCTTGAAAAATGAGGAATTTGAATGCCCAGGACAAATTTTTAAAAAAGAAAGAGATAATTTTGGTCTGTAAGACCAAAATAGTTCAAATGTTGTCCCAAAAATGAGTGATATTTTTGGGGAACAACAGCTAGCTCTAGTTGGGGAACTTCTATCAATTGCAAAAAAGAATTGAAAGGAGTAGAATCCAAAATCTCCAGTGTCTTCATGTGTACCATTGGGTTATGGAGTCATGCTACCCAAAAATCAAAGGCATAAAAAAAAGAAACAAACAAAGCAAAATAGAATTAAAAACTGTACAAATATACATATATACAGATGGAATGATTTGACACTTCAAGAGTTGAAATGTTTCAGATGCTGGTTCTTGAGAGACAGTGAAAATAGTGCTCTATCTTGGTAAACCAGTAGGAAAACATTTTGTCCCCAGAAATGGTGATGGGCAAATGGAGTTCTCCACCAGGAAACCAATTTTCTGCATCTTCCCCTTGGCTTTTTCTTCTTCTTGTCCCATGGCAGGATGTGGTCTTTAAATTGAAAACCATAACTCCTTGCTTTCTTGGTGAAGGGTTCCTTTGCCTGATTTTGATTTGCAATAGCATGGTCCATTACCATAATTAGTTGTTATTCTAGTTCAGTCTAGCATATGATTGGATTGTCCATATCAAACTCCTGACAAATTATCAGCTTAGCATCTCCTTTGATATGAAGGAGATTGATCTCTTCATCTTGAGCAATCTTCAATCCAAGAAACAGAGATTTGCATCCAAATGTGTTGTTGGTGTTGCTGACTTGCAATTTTCATGAAGGAAGAATATCTCCTTAAGGAGATGTCAACATAGTCCCAACTTCATCATTGGTGGAAGAATTGATGTTATCATCAGAAGTTGATCTCCTATCAGATTTCTCTTCATTAGAGATGGAAGATCCTTCCTTATTTGTACTACAACCTACTAATTCCCCTAAAGTCTTGTTTGGATCAATTCTTGGATTGTCAGCTATAGGACTTTCATCTATAGAAACATGAACATCCTCTATGATAAAGAAATAATTACCCCTTCTTGAAGACTCAAATAGAATTTGTGTTGCAAGGGCTAATGTTTGGGTGACCATGTATTTTGCCTCCTTTTCAGGGAGCAATCTCTTCATCATGCCTTGGATAGGGATCCTTGCCACAGATAGGTCCATGCTTAGTTCTCCTCCCATATCCTTGCAAAAATTTTGTTCGAGCAAAATGCCATAGGATGCTGGGATGTCAGCCACCAATACAGTCATCCTGATTCTCTTGTCTAGAAAGGCTACCAATGCAAATTGGGCATCTTTGATTTTCCCTAGCAATGGTACTTTCTTGTTCTCCATGGATAAACATCTCCCAAATGTCTTAGTCAGTGTGAGACCAAGAGATTCAGCTACTTTAGCAGGCATGACATTATCAGATGCACCAGAATCAATGATGCAATTGTTGAGATGATAATCATTTATCAATAAGGAAACATAGAAAGGTTCTATTTTCCCAAGGGCAGCTAGAGGAGTAATAACAATATTATTCAAAATGGGCATGTTCTTTGAAGAATCAGGAGTTACCTTTTTAGCCTTTTGCTCTACAGGGATGGTTTGGTTCTTGATACATTAGACCAGCTTATCCAATTGATCAGGATTGGACTGCAAGTATTCAAATTCAGACATTTGTATTTTGGTCTTTTTAACATGATCAATTATGTCAAATGGTTGAATTAGACTAGGAACAGAGGAAAGCATTTCAACTTTTTGGGTTTTAGGAGGGATGGGAGGAGGGCTGGTTTACAAAATGGGAGTAGAAGGTGAAGGTGAAATTGATGTACTTACATTTTGAGTGATGACCAGATCTTTTGACTGAAAAGGAAGAGGAGTTCCATGTTTAGCAATTATAACTACTAGTTGAGGTTGCTCCTCTATCTTCCCTTTATCAGCTTGCTTGACTGATTGGTTCTTAGCCCTGGTAAACACTATGTATGATCCATAAAAAGCTTCTCCTCTATTTCTGGGTTCATCCTAGTAGTTTAAGAAACCAATATGGGAGTCACCAGCTGATTCTTCTTGATTGTCTTTAAGGAGATCAGTGTCATTTTCTTGATTCAATTCAGGCTAGAAAGATAATTTTGATTCTGCTTCAAGATATCCCATTACTGAATTGGTTGGAGGAGCTTCCAGGGCAAGTTTCCCTTGTGGGGGAGGAAGGCAATTTTGTTGCCCTTGATTCCTTGTAGCATTGCCTTGATATGACTAATTTGGGAATGTCCTTCTATATGAAGGAGCAGAAGACATTCTTTGAGCCATTTGCTTTTTGAGAGCAAGCAACTCATTTGTTAATTTCTGCACCATTAGATATGTGGTGCCTGTAGATGCATATTTAGAAGATGAAGCTCTATTTCTATTTGGATCTCTTCTTATCTTCCTTGTTAAGATGAGATCATCTTCTAACTCAGTGGCCAAAATTTGAGTTGTAGCAAGATCTATTTGACCAGCGTGTCTCAAGAGAAAACTTACTTTAGGTAGCTGAGAATTAATAAAAAAGCATTTGAGATTCTCAGTTGTTTGTTGAGCAATTACAGGGATTCTATTTCTCAGTTTGTCAAATTTAGCTATGAAGTCTCTCATAGGCTCATGAGGCTCTTTCTTCATCTGTGTAAGTTGAGCCAAAAGTGTATGTGCATCTTCTGCAAGTTTTAATCTGGCTTCAAACTTAGCTTTGAGAGTATTCCAATCAGTCACTGACTGAGATTGTAGATGATAAAACCAATCTATAGTAGCTCCTTATAATGTCTCTACAAAAAGCCTGACTGCTACATCTTCAAATTCTACTCTGATTACTCCACAAGCTATGCTGAAAGCTCCAATGTGCTCATCAGGATGAACTTTTCCATCACCATAGAATTTGAGGAAGTTCTTCCTTGAACTATGTGGAAGCTCATGCAGAGGTGGAGTAAGATTGAGAGGACCAAAAGCATTACCCTAGGGGCCTTGAACTACCATTATAGGATTATGAAAAGGAGGGGTAACAAATCTCAGAGGGGTAACTATTGGCAAAGCTTTATCTACAGTAAAAGTAGATACTTCATCTAGCAATGGAGTTCTAACTTTAGTAGAAGGAAAACTCTTGGTTCTTTGGAGACGAGATGGTGAAGGAAATAGATCAAAATCACTTTGTTGTACCAACTCGAATACAGGATCAACTATACCTTTAGCCCTTTGGCTTCGTGTATACCTTGAATCTGCCAGATTGTGAAACAAAAATGGAAAATAATTGACTTTGCTTCAGTTAAAGCTTGAGTCTTTAAACTGTGTGTTCTTTTCTGGTTAGTGTGGAGGTGAATGGATAGATTATAAATGTATAATGGATATTATATCCCCAATGGAGTCGCCAAAAATTGTTGGTTGAATATTTTGTCAATCAGTGTACTAATAAACAAAATAGGTCTGATCAGCCAAAGTAGGAAGATTAGTCATCCAAATGTGTAGATTTACCACATCAGAAGGGGACTGGTCTCTCATCTCATCAAGGGGAGGTTCCCTATAGATAGGCTATATATATATATATAAATAGAAAATAATACTCAAGGGTAGGAAAAACCATCCATCTCTCTTTCTTCAAAGATGATGCATGCAAATCAAAGGAAAAACTCAAGGGAAATGACAGACAGTACTCCTCTTCTTTCAGAAATACTATTCAAGAAACCACAAGAATCCTCCTAGTAGTAACAGCAAAATGTACCAAAGGATGTAATAACTAGCAAATCGAGATGTAGCACAAAGTCTCCACCTGAATTGCTCAAGTGTAAGATACAAAGGACAATGAGGGCACAAAGTCTTCCCAAAGTCCTTTACATAGAAATGAAAAGAAAACACACTGAAAGGCAATAATGGGGGCACAAAGTCTCTCCATAGTTGGCTCTTCAGGACACCTTTCTGACTAATTTCACTAATCTTGCTTGTTGAATTAAAAGAATAGAAAATATATTGAAGAAAAAGACATAATAATAGTTTCCTCAACAACAAAGATATTACAGCACAAAGTCTGAAAACCACTTGCTTTCATATTCCAATAACAAAATATGATAAACAAACTGAGCTAAAAGTCTCAGAAGTGTCTTTCAATTTGGACAAAGTTTCGTTCTAATTGTCAAAAAAGAGAGATTATTTACAATAGAAGAGAGTCCCTTATATAGCCACTTCAAGAAGGACTCGAGAATAGTAACACATCATGTTGCATTGGAATCTGTTAAGAAGACAGGCTGGAACTTAGGGGCATTTTACCCATTTGATTTTATCAATGTAGGGAAACAATTTGCGCTTATTGAAAGTTTGCAACTTTCAATGTCCACCTGGTGATCTGATCTTACCTTCATCATTCCTCCTTTTCTAGTTAATTAAATTGGGTCCTAGATTTAGTTTGTTATTCTATTCTTTCCTCACTTTCTGCTGGTCTTGGCCTTGAATTCTATGAATGCATTCTAGTCTGTAGGTTCAAAGGATCAACGGCCATTTTGTTGTCTTAAATTTGACATCTTCAGGTGCGTTGCCCCTTGGTTTTCTTTCATCTTTTCTATTTGGCACTTTTCCAAATTTAACTTGCCCTTTCAAGCCTTAAGAGATGACTCACTTTGGGTTGGGAAGGGGTCCTCACAATCTCTCTACCCTTCGGGCGGTCTTTAAATGACCTTCAGGCTTGTTCGGGTGACCCTTCGACTTCAGGGAAGCATTCTTCAAATTGGTAGCCGAGATTCCCCCACAAGGGCAATTTCCCTTCGGGGTCCTTTGGCGGCCCTTCACAAATCCCCCCAGGTATTTTCCCCAGGCTTTTCCCTGGGTACTTACCCTACAGACAATTCTCGTGGACAAATTGTCCAGGGACAAATTCCCACAGACAAATAGTCCAGGGACAAATTCCCATGGATAAAAAGTTCACAGAAATTTCTCGTGAATAAAAAGTTCATATAAATTCTTTATCTCTGTTAAATTTTTTTCTGTGCCCACGGCCGGTTCTTAAATTCTTTCAAACTTTTTGTCTGAAGGAATTCCTTCGAAACAAAAGTCTAAAAGAATTTAAGAACCGGCTGTGGGCATAGAAAAAAATTTCCTTCGAATAAAAGTCTGAAAGAATTATAATTGTCTTTATTTGCCTTAGTCTTTTTTGAATTCTGAAAGAATTACCTTTGCAAATGACCCTTCCGAAGGGTACTTTCATTGATCAAGTGTCCTCCATAAGGACATTTGTCCTTTGGGAGGATTTTTCCTTTTGCATTAAACTGCCCCTTTGAACTTTGGCGATGAACCAACTGTTGAACCATTCCATTGAACCAAGGATTTGAACCACTTGTTGAACCCAAGCTTTGAACCAAAATGGTTCAAGTCGATGAACCCTTTGTTTGAACCAACTATTGAACCTCTTCGTTGAACCAATCGGTTGATCCAAGCTTTGAACCAAAATGGTTCAAGCCGATGGTTCAATTGAATGAACCAAAGTGATGAACTAACCGTTGAACCAAGCGGATGAACTGAGTAAACCAAAAGCATTGAACTGATTGAACCTTGAACTCATTGAACCTTTGAACCAAAGTGGTTTAATGGTTCAACGGTTCAATGGTTCAAGCCTCTTTTGCTTAAATGCTTACTGATAGACATTTTTTATTGAACCAAGGCACTGAACCAATCCTAAAAATGACCAAGTGTTAGAAATAGATTCTTTTGGTTGAGCCTGCCTGTAGAATCCTTTAAACCTATGGACATGAACCTGCCTTTGAACCAAAAGATGTTGAACCAACTGTTGAACCAAGCTTTGGTTTAAAGGTTCAAATAAAGCCTTGAATTGATTGACAAACCATTTGATTGAACCAAAGGATGAATCAAAGTGTTGAAACAAAGCGGATGAACAAAATGAGTGAAACAAAGCATTGAACTGCTTGATTGAACCCGCCTTTGAACCATTTGACATTGAACCAAAGGATGAACCAAATGTTGAACCTATTGCTGATGCTTGTCGATGGATATTTTTGTTTGAACCAAGGTGATGAACTAATCTTGAAAATAACCAAGTGTTAGACACTGATTCTTTTGATTGAACCCACCTGCAGAAGCCATGAAGCCCGTTGAACTTGTAGAAATGAGCCTATTTTCAGAGTCCGTAGATTCAAGCCTACAGATTCCATAGATTCAAGCCTACAGAGTCTGTAGATATAAGCATGTAGAGTTCGTAGATTTCTTAGAAGCTTGAAAAATGATGAATTTGAATGCCCAAGACAAATTTTTAAAAAGGGAAGAGATAATTTTGGTCTGTAGGACCAAAATAGTTCAAATGTTGTCCCAAAAATGAGTGATATTTTTGGGGAACAATAGATATTAAAATACTAATGACCTTATTCTTTATTATTATCTCTTGATTTCTTATCCTAAGTATTTAGATCAAAATACACTTTCAATGACATAAAATAGGGTACTCGGTCCCAACACAGTAATCTACCTTCAAGCAAAACCTTTTTCTAACTCCTAAAGCACACAATTATACATCCTCACTTATTTGAACAAGACTATGAGGGTTTCACTAATTATTTGACTCAATATTCTTAGTGCATGAACAAATTCAACTCAACACTCAGATTACAACAACTCTACCCTTTATATGCCTATTAGGCCAAATTCTACCTCTTAAGGACTTGATACAAATAGGTCTACAAATACCTTGTTTTTTGGACTCATTCACTTCAAAAACTCAATGAAAATCTCAAGAAAATGATACAAGACTCATATATGTCTTTACACAAGGTCAAAAAAATAATTAGATCATCAAAGTGCCCAAAACATTGACTAAGTCCTAAAAATTGTTACAGTATTGTCTAGAGGCATGTTTGGTCTTGAAAAGGTGATATTAATCTAATATAATCAAATTTTTCTTAATATATTTTGAGACTATATCTAAGGATGATAAACCAATTTATTTTATTGCTTTCTTAAGAATTGAATTTCAATGGCAGCGCTAATTTTTAGGTCTAGATGGCCTAATCTGCCTAATTTTAAGGATATTGACTTGGATTAACTACCAAATGCTTTGAATCAATTTAATTAAGTATTATATAGTGTTAACATAATAACATTGGACCTTCATAAGAGGTTTATACTCAATCAACAAAGTAAAACACTTGAAGTTTCTCTTGATTGAGCTTTCTTATGACTATCTACATGCAGATCAAAAAATAGTCCTCTGTATTTGTAAGAACAAAGTTATTTTGAGCATGATACCTATTTTAATATATTATAAACCTTATCTAAAAACTTACCTAAGAGTTTGAGGAGATTCCACTAGTTTATATGCAAGTTATGGTTCTTCTTGTTTCAAAAACCCTATTCTAAGATTTGACTTTGCACACAAAGCTTGATAGCTTCAAATTGATTATTCATAAAACTTAATGACTATTTTCAATAACTAACACTTGTAAAAGAGTCTTTAATACCTCCCTCCACTTATCTAATCTTATAAACAAATTCATGCTACTTTTTCTACATGATACAAGACACTGCAAGTTATTATAGATACACAAACAATAAGTTGTAGAAGGTTTCAGTGACGTGAACCTTGGATCAAGTATAAATTCTCTTCAAATGAAGTTAGATTTCATTCACACATGTTATAACTTTATGAATACAAAAAATTAACAACATGCCTTTTATTCACAAGAAAATTATTATTTTAACTACATAGACCCCTATTTTGTCTTGGCAGACTATTAACTCTACTTGCAATCATGAAGTTCTTCACCTTTTAAGATTGCTATGACCTTTAATTCCTTCTTTTTTATAGTTTTGAAGTTGATCAAGTTATTGGTGTTGGGATCATTAATGATTCAAAGTTGTTTCTAATTAGTTTTATTTATTTATTTTTAGTTGTTCGGTACCCACTAGTTGGTTTTATAACCAACTTATTCTTTCACAAGCCTTTATAGCTTTCTCATTGTACAAAAATAAAATATATGAGATTTTATATTATAATTTCTTGAATATTTTTCTATATTATTCCTATTCCTAGCTATCAATGCTATCCAAGCATAGGTTATCTGAAGAGGAGGATTGAATAATTTAAAGTCTGACTGAAGGTGACATCTAACAAAACAAAAATTCAAAGTGATCTCTCCTATTTCATATAGAAACAAATGTGGTATAGAGAGTCGGCACAGTTAAAGGCATTGAACATCTCATCAACACCCTGATTTCCCATCCACTCCTAATTATAAATATTTTTGATGTGGGCTTCAAAAATTTTGCTATCCACTAAAAATAATTTTGGTGTGAAAGTCCATAAATGTGTTTTATCATAGCAAAAATTACTACAGGTTTTTAGATATGATGTCAATAATCACAGTGCCATTGCCAAACTCCTACCCTAAATGAAGATTGTAGCCATTTTTAACTTGTACATAACATTGAAGAGATTGCAACCAATCAATGCATTCTTTTCACATAGTCTATAGACCTGTATGGCCTAGCTAATAAACTCATTCTTTTCATATATTCCATAGACCTGTATGACAATTTGCTCAATCAATACAATTGAAATTAACATAGCCTTCAATTTGGATGGTGGTAGCACAAGAAAATGCAATGAAAAACTTAGTAAGGATTGTTTAAATATTTTTTATGGGATCCACCAATAGCTAATTTATTTTCAATTTTTGAGAAAGTAAAAATAAATTAAAAAGGGGAGGATCAAAGGACAAATGAAATTTTTACATGCAAACTAAGACTAGGTGAAACATATTCACTACATATTATTTTCTCAAATTATTTAGAATATTATAAATCTATATTCTAAATTTTTTTTTAGATTTAAAATGAAATTTTGGTTGTCAAATGATTAAAAGGAGGTCATTTGATAAAAAAAATTAATTTTCTCTTGTGAAAATAATTTAAATTAGATTTTTGGAGTATCTTTGTTTTTGACAAAAGACATTGTAACAAAGAAAATTTTAATATTATAGAAATAAGGGTGTAAAACGAGTTATAAGGTGTAAGATTTTTTTAACAATTTTAAGGTATCTCTTATAATTGGAAGTTGTTTCAAAGATAAAGGCAAAACCTTGATAGCATTCATTATTTTTTGAATTCATACAATGGCTAAAATTATGAGTTTGATTTCTAAAAATGGACTTTTAACTCCTAAAAATTATAAGGAATGGTCAATGAACATGGAAAACACATTAATTTTCAACTTGTGGGAAGAGTTGAAAAGCAACCAACATTGCCCACTGATGCCACAAATCTTGTATAATTTTATAGATGTGACAGGCATGCCCTTGCTTTATTGAAATCAAATTACAATGCATGAGTTATAATTCACATAGAAGCCATCAAGTCTAAAGCTTGGAAAGCAAGGAAATATCTAAAGGACTTATATGATAAACAACCTGATTACAAGAAAATTGATCTTCTTATGTAGTTACTCAACACTAAACTAACAGATGATGAAGATGTTTCAGAATATGTGTCATGAATTAAGAATTTGAATTAATAATATAGCACTACTGGAGGGAAAATTGATGATAAAATGCTCATTTCTATTTTTTTGAATGGCCTTAGCTCTAGTTATAGAAACTTTATATACATGTTACATCTTAGTGATAAGCTTAAAAAATCTACTTTTGATTCAATTTGTGAGTTTCTCACTTGACATGAGTGACAATTTACAAAGAAGAAAGAAAAACTAACTGAGGAGGACCACTATACCAAAATAGGTAATCCATTATATGAGCATAACAGAAAGCATTCTTCAAATAAATTTTGGAGATAAAAACACTCTCTGTGGCACACTTCCAAACATAATCATCATTCTGGACATAGGAATCATTCTGGTTCTCCAAAGCATAGACATCATTTTGGTTTTTTGAAACATGAGCATCACCATAAACATTCACATGGACATAAGCACAAGCATAGGTATTTTTATTCATGTGGATATTCTTCCTCTAGTTTTAGTGGACATGAGATAATATGCTACAATTATGGTGGCATAAGATATCTCTCTATAGAGTTTCTCTCCAAAAGGATGTCCTCTCAACATTGATAGAAGGAAAAAGCAAACATTATTGGTCACTCTAGTCACTCTGGTCACTTTTCTAGTTCCTCTTTTAGATATTCTTCTACATATTATTTTTATGGATGGGATGATTGTGAAGTTTCCTATTCCATAGTTGATGAATATATATTCTTAGATGGTAACACATCTATCTTGTGTGAGATATTAGGCTCAAGATTGGGATTAGATGTAGTAGCATTTTTTGGCTTGTGTACATTGATTTCATTGATCTAGTATTGATATGATCTTTGATGTGGACAATTTTAGTGGTTTTTACTTGGTTTATTTTCTACATGGATTATAACCTCTTTCCTAATAGGGGGAGAAGATATTGCATATTAGTTTTTGATCAATCATTAGTGGTTACAGTATGAGATAGCATTGAGTTTCTAGAATTGTTAGTGCTAATCAAAGGCCTGTGGGAGAAGTTGGTGATTTTTGGGCATTAGTTTGAGATGTGCCATACATAGTACTAATGAAATCACTTTTTGGATGGATTTTGTGTGAGGATCGATGTATTTTGATAGAGTGTGATCTTTTTCTACTTTAGTGTGGGGATAATCAAGGCATTGATTAGTTTAGGATCACAGTGTACCAATTATATTTATATCAGAGTCTACTTGGATGACTCATAGTTTATTGCTTTAGTGTTTCTATACCCCTTTAGATAAAAGGGGATTTTTATGGGATCATTAATGATCCAAACTGGTTTCTAATTAGTTTTATTTATTTATTTTTAGCTGTTCAATACTCTCTAGTTGGTTTTATAACCAACTTGTTCTTTCATAAGCCTTTATATCTTGTCCATTGTAAAAAAATAAAATATATGATAATTTATATTGAAAATTCCCAAATATTTTTCTATATTATTCCCCTTATTCTTGGCTATCAATTGGAGATGTCCTATACTTGGAGTTTATTATCTTTGCCTTGGAATCTTCTTTAAAACCTTATTATCAACTTAGAAAATGAACTTTAATTAATTGGTCTATCAATATGATTAAATTAATAGCCTATAGCATGTAACCTATAGCATATATATAGTAATGAGACAATCATTCATAAATTTCATATGCCACATACATAGTACTATAAGTAGGTATGTGGTCACTCATACATGATATCTTCCTATGGTCATGATATAATCACTCATATTAAACATGAATGCAACTAATCACCCTGATACACTCCATTTCCACCTAAACCATTAACCTTAAACCCTAAACCCTAAATGTTAAACCTTAAACCATAAACCCCAAACCCTAAGCCTTAAACCTTAAACCATGAACACTAAATAATATAACTAAACCCTAGACCCTAAGCCCTAAACCTTTAACCCTTAACCCTAATACATTATCCCTAAACCTAAAACAATAATCCATAAACACTAAACTATAGACCCTAAACATAGAAAATTAAAACATTAAACCCTATACTTTATACCCTAAACCCTAAAACCTAAACGCAATCCATGTTTTAATTTATTTCCTTCATTTCTTTGTTTTTAAAGTAGATAAAATAAAGTGAATATGAGGGTGTGTGGATGAATACCTGGTATAATGCATGCATTGATCCAAATGAATGTGAGGACTCCTTTTTGGCTAGGAAGGACTACCTATAGATCACAAGAAAACTAGAAGAGGATTTATTAGGTGGTAGGTGGAGTGGAATGCCTAGCATATTCTTGGGTTATAATCCAAAGGAAGGTCTAGAAATATGTGGGGAAGGCTAAAATAACAATCTAATATTATTTTTGATAGTAACCATTAGTGGTTGGGTATGACTGGCAATGATTGGGTCTAACTGATGATGGTCAAGTAACCGATGATGGTTGGGGTAACCAGTGAGGGTTCCTACAACTGGTGATAGTTATCTATGAAAATATAGGTAAGATATGAAAATGTGGTTAAGGGAAGGTGGATAATAGGCAAGGGGTATACTAGGGGTTTTGAAGGTCAAGAAGGACATGCAAGTGAACTGATGAAACCAAAAAATATTGATAAAAAAAGAAGGCACTAAAAATAAAGAAAAGATACCTATATGATATTGAGTTAGTGATAATGTAAACTTGAAGGGAGTTGGGTAGCATAACAATACTTTAGACTTTGAAAGTCACATGGATAGAGATTCATGGTCTTGGATGCCTGCATAAAGAAAACAAGAGAACCTAGATATAAATTTATGGATCCACAACTCCTCTAAGAACCTTGCATTTATAGCACAAACTTGCTAAGTGAAGAGGGAAGATTGAGGGAAAATTGTGAAGCTGGGAGGAGATGAAGTTGCTTTCTTTAATTTAGTCTTTAAAATTTGGTGCTAAATCCAGTTGCCATTTGGGAGGATTTTATTCTTGAATAAATCTGACAAATGATTTTAAAGCTTAAGGCAAGTTTTATGACACCAATCATCGATGGTTAGGGCCAACCATTGATAGTTACCATAATTGGTGATAGTCAATGGGTCACAAGTAAATGGGTGAAAAGGTTTTGAATTAGGTGATGTGTTTGGAATGTATTTGACATAATGAAGTCATAAACAAGTTCTAGTAGATTAGGTGGTCCATAAAGTTTATTAAGGTCCAATAAATTAGTATGACATCAAAAACTATTGTCATGTAGTATTCAAGTGTCTACAATCCCTTAACCCTAAACCCCAAATATTAAACCTAAAATATTAAATCCTAAACACTAAACCATAAACCCTTAACCTTATACCCTTAATTTTAAACACTAAACCTTAAAAAACATTCAAAATTAGGAACATTTAAGCCAAAAAATTGAACCCCAAATGCTAATCCCTATACCCAAAACCCAAAACCTTGACCCCTAAACTCTAATCTTGAAAACCTAAGCACTAAACTCTAAAACTTGAAAGTTTAACCCTAAACTACAAACCCATAACCATAAAACTTTAAAATCAAAAACATAAACCCAAAACCTTAAAACCTAAAAGCCAAAATCTAAACAACCAATCTCAAACACTAAAATATAAACCTTGAACCATAAACACTTCACCCTGAACCCTAAAAAATGAACCCTAAACCATGAACACTAAACCCTAATTCCTAAACCTTAAAACATAAATCCTAAACTATAAGCCCTAATCCATTAAACCCTAAACACTAAAACTTCACACCAAATATAAAACCCTAAATCATAAGATATAAACCTAAAACCCTAAATAATAAACCCTAAATTAAAAATCTTTTCCCTACACCCCAAACCCTAATCTCTAGACCCAAAACCATAAACCCCTAACCTTAAACCTAAAATCATAACAATTAATTCCTATACTATTAACCCCTAACCCTAAATGCCAAAACATAAGCCCTAAACTCTAAATCCTAAATCTTAAACTCCCAACCTAAACCCTAAACCCTTACACTTAATCCATAAACTCTTAAACCCAAGCCTAAAACCATAAACCATCAGTCATAAACCCTAAACATTAACTCCTAAACCAAAAATCATAAACCCAAAACCCAAAACCTTAAACACTAAACCTAAATCCATAAACCCTAAACCTAAAACCCCAAACCATAAACACTAAACCCTAAACCCTAAACCCTTATCCCTAATCCTTAAACATTAAATCCCAAATCCTAAATACTAAACACTAAGTTCCAAACCCCAAATCCTCAACTAAACCCCTAAGACCAAAATGTTGACCCTTACACCTTAAACCCTAAACCTTAAGTGTGAAACCATAAACCTAAAACCCTAACCCCAAACACCAAACCTAAAATTTACACCCTAAACCTTAAGTTTGAAACCATAAACCTAAAACCCTAACCCCAAACAGAAAACCCCAAACCTTAGAAGTTAAACCCTTGGTCCCTTGACCCACAAACCATAAATCCCAAACCTTTAAGAATAAAATATAAATTATCATCCCTACATCCTAATTCCTAAACCATAACACTAAAACTTTAACCCTAAATGCTAATCCCTATACCTTAAACCATAAACTATGAATCTTGAACCATCAACCTTAAACTCTAAATTTCTAAATCTTAAACTTCTAACCATAAACCATAATCTAGCTGACCTGATATATGTCATGTATCCAAGCATTGAGACATTCAGTGATTCCAAGGATTAATTAGCCTAAATAAAGGTGAATTAGTTGACCTGATATAATGTCATGTATCCATGAGAATTTATTTTTGTAAACATTTGTTGATAAATTATGTGTGAACAAATTTAAGACACTCAGTGATTCTTAGGCTTAATTTATAATCGTTAGTAGGATCAATCTGTAATCCAGTGGGAATCTAGTTGTGCCCAGATTTGGGTGTCTATAGTTTAATCATGTTTGGGAAGGAATTGTAAGATATAAGAATATTAATGTCTTCTCAAATAATGAAAAATGACATTTAATAATGAAGTAAAATAATGATTGGATAATAAGCTCCAAACAACGTTTGGGAAGCCTATAATGATACCTGCTCAAGGGAGTGGCTAGCACATAATATTGATGGATGGTCCCTCAAAAAGAAGAAAGAATAAGAATTAAATTAACCCATGGAGAGATTAATCCAATCTAGATATTTTTTTCACGTATTAATTTTAAAAGTATTGATTTTCCCAAAGGTGATTATAATTAGTTATAAAGGTTGAGACATTGATTTGTCCAAAGACGGTTATAGTCATTGGCATAGGCATATGCCCCAGTAGGTTGAATGAGTCAAAATAATGATTTTCCCATGGGAATTTATAATAATTAATATGACTTGTATTGAATAATGATTTTTATTTGTGCCCCAGTAGGGTATATTGGAAAGCTTAACTCAAGGATATACCCTATCATATAAATTAAAGATGAACGAGTGCAAACGTAGATGTGATGGTCTAATGATTGAATAAGACACAAATAACCAAGAATATAAGGATACACAAAGTGATGAAAGAGATGATTGAAAGAATAAAGGTGAGTGATTAGACCTAAGATACAGCATGTATCCAAGCATTGCTTATGTAGTCTAAATAAACCTTAGGCTAATGTAGTTTACCTAGAAGCAGGAGAAAATAGAATGACCAATAGAATAAAAGAATTAAAATTGATAAATGTGAATGATTTGGTTGTAATACCAATGTAAATATACACATCCTTATTATCATTGATACAACTAGAATGGTCAATGGGTTGATTTGATCAAGGAAGGTGGGAGGATTTTACCAAGGTTACTAAGGAGAAGTTTCTACAACTCTATTGCTTGTAAGATTTTATGACCTAATTTTTTTTGTATCACATGATGGTATGCATAATTATATAAAAAACCAAGATAACTTAGTCATAATATGCATAATGGTTGACTCTTGATCTAACAAACAATTGAAAATAATGCACCAATGATAAAAATCATGATGATAATGTTGATGTATGAATATGGATAGACTCAATAATAATGTGCAAGGAATCACCTAATTAATGAATATAGATTGAGTCAAGGCAAAAAAATAAAATAAAATAAATAGGTAAAAAAACCAATAAGTAAACAAACACATAGAAATCATGAAAGTAAGAGCAATAGAAAACATCTTATCATCAAGCAATTCAATATCTACATGTGAAGGCTCAATGGAATGATAAACGGGTAGTGCCCCCAAGTAAGGATATATGTAAAAGGAAGGTCACATTCCAAATGGTATTGGATTAGATTATAACCAACAATGGATTTTCCCTAATAGGGTAAATCGAGGATGACTAACTAGGTTTAAACATGATAAATGTTTTTTTGGATTTTGAAATTTTTTGAATGTTTTTAGAATTTTTGAAGTATCTCAACTTGATCAAGAATGATGAGACACTAAATATTCTAACTCAAAAATAATGAGAGTGTGGCTTAGGTTACTCTTAAAATATTGAGAGCATTGGAAATGGGGTGATAGGGCTAACCTCAACATGAATCAAGCACTACCTACATAGTCCCATTATGACCTCAAGTCATGGTAATTTTATCGACATAAAAGGTGGTGAGATCTGAATAGGTAGCAATAAGTTTATGAATTAAGAAAATTAAAAGAAAAATTATAATATTAAGGGTGAGGTGATGTGGTAATGCATGGTAAAGGTGTTGTTCCTAATTTTCCCATAGGTGGTTATAATTAGGAAATAATAGCAAAGGTCATTGATACTAATTTTCCCATAGGCAGTTATAATTAGTAACATAAAGTGGAATACTAAGTTGCCCAAAGTTGGTTATAATTAGTAACACCAATCAATCATAAATAAAAGATGTAATTTCTATATCCACTGTCATACTACTTTTATATACTACCATTTAAACATGTAATTATGAAACTGCTAACACTAGATTTTGTAGAAGGTATCTGAGAACCAATAGAACTGATGTCAAAAGGGTTGGGTAGAGTAGGTAAAAACAATTTTGGTCAATAAAAAAGGTATGGTAGAATGGTCTAGGGTGAAAAATAAAGAAGATGATAGGAGGGCAATTGGATACAATGCTAATAGGGTTGTCCCCAAGTGATAAGGTAAGGGAAATGGTAGGGTATGAAATAATGGAAAATCAAGATGAATGGAAAATGAAAACAAAAAGATAAATGGTAAGGCAAAGGTAAAAGTAAAGGCAAGGTAAAATGGTTATGTTATTTTTTTTATTTTGAGATGCATGTCCTGATCAACATATGATACAACTAGAATAATCAATCATGGAAATTACTAGCCCACACCTCTTTTGAATAACTACTCTGTCAAGAACCTACTATAGATTTATAATCTAATAATGTTGTTGTGATATTTTTTGGTCATTTATTTTATTTCCTTAATTGATACAAGATGTCTTTATAGCCTTTATGAAGGAAATTCTGGCCAAGGATGGTAACTACAATAAATGTTGGATGATATGTCTGATTTGGAAATGTAATGGTGGATGGTAATAGAATGTATAATGGTTGGACAACAAATAAAGATTGGGGTTTTTAGGCACACACAATGTTATTGATTATGTATTTGACATAATTTTGGTGATGGTGGGGTCAAAGACTTCTAGATATTCTCTCAATAAGACCATCATATTTTTATGTTTTTGGGCCTGAGAATAGCTACTATCTGATTATGTTGTAGATTGGAAATTATATTGATGTTATCTTTAATAATGTCTTCATCAAGAAGTGAAGAAATATTGTGCTTAGCTATTGGTGCCTTGATGAGGTTTTCACTAATGAATTTATCTTGATTTTCCCATGGTACCTCTAAAAATGTTTCACTAAGAAGCATTGACTTTTGACTTTGATTGTCTTTTAGCACCTCAAACAATGCTTCACTAGAAGATGTTGAGTTCGGACATTGATTTCCCCCTAGTGCCTCCAGAAAGGTTTTTCTAGGAGATTATTCTTATTCTACATGAATGTGTTCTTGGTCCCCTTGATATTATACAACTTATATGTCACCATGAATGCAGTTCAACAAGGTATGATTATGTCGGTCCCAATTGACACTTGTGAGAGGTAGAAGTTCAATAAATTGTCTACGTTGGGTGGTGTTAATGACATGTGGAATGGTAATGGAATGGAAAGAGGCATCGTAATCCTCATATAATATACCAAGATAAATTATTTTGAAACTGAAGTAATCATCCTCAAAAACCATAAAAGGATCACAAATGTATTCAAATTGATCGGTAAGGTATGCGTAACCAATATTATAGCAATCATGAATGCATTTTTATTTTGAATCTAAGTCTAACCCAAGGGACTCTAAATCTGATGTTGAGATTTACTTTAATTTTTCTTTTGATTTTAAATCTAATGTCAGTTCAAAAATAAATCCTAACTTCAATTTTGATTCTTCATTTGGTGTGGATGTTGCTACAATGATGTCTTATTAAATGTTTGGTTTTGGATAAGTAGTGACATGTGATGGCATAATGGGCTCCATAGATACTGGTTAGTCAAAATGAGACTCCTAAATGAGGGGGAAAAGGTCAAGAGACAACTCCATAGAGACTGGTTTATCAATAGGAGGCTCTTTAAAAATAGGACAATGGTTGAGATCATGATTTACCCAAAAGTAGTTATAATCATTAAAAAATGACTCAATAAATATTGTCTTGTCATAATGAGACTCCTTCACAATAGGTAAAATATCAAAATGGATTCATCACAAGTTAACTCATCACAAATGGGTGGTTCAAAAAAAACATCATGGATTAGTTGATTCTCTTGGACTTGGTTTGCAAGTAGTTATAAAATACCAATTTTGAACATATATTGGTCATTGGATGATTATCTCTATTAGAGAGGTACTGATTGGATATGTTGTGGCTCCAAAACTGGAGCCAATTTTTTGAAGTGTAGGATGGTTGGCAATAGATTGACTAATTGTCAGTCTAGGGCAGTAACTATGACTCATCTAGTCATAATTTCACAACATTGTTGGGATAACAAGTTACCATACTTGGAAGGACTATAAATGGTAATGGTAAGGCATTAAAAATATTGGTTTCTATCATGATCCAAAGGATGGGTCTTATAATATTAATGGTAGGGTGTTATGGAGCTTGGTGGCTTGTAAAATCTAAAGGATGAGGGCCTAATATGGTAATAGTAAGGCATTGTGAAGCTTGATTGTTGTCATGATCCAAAGGACAAGGTCCTTAAATGGTAATGGTAGGGTGTTATAAAGCTTGATGGCTCACACAAGCCAAAGGATGAGGTCCTATAATGGTAATGGTAGGGCATTGTGAATTTTTCTTACTATCGTGAGCCAAAGGAGGGTTAATGTTAGAGGTGAGGTATAAAATACCATTAGCATTGAAAGGGCAAACTTGGTACATTAATCATGCCAAATAAGGTATCACTAAATATTATTCTTAAGGATCATGGCTTTGTTATCCAAATTGAGTATTGTAAGGAGGATAAGGATCCATCTCACAAACTACATCATCACTAAAGGGGTCTTAAACAAAGTCATCTTGAACAACCATACTATTATAACCTATATTTTACATGGCTTTACTATGATTGTAACAAGAGATATCTAAATCAATGGTGAACATTTTTTAAAAATCCCTAGAGTTCTATAAACTATAAAAAACAAGATCCAAAGGCATATGGTCTAAACATAGTCTAACTTGGTCTAATGATGGAGCTATATCTCCAAAATGGTAAGTGCTAAACTTGGTCTAAAATATTCTAACATCCAATGTCTTAAACAAATGGTAAAACAAATGAATAAAAACCAAAATGTCAAACTTAGGTACAAAGTGTTTCAAATAAGTCTAAACTAGGTTTAAAGAAACAAAGGTTGCTAGGTCTTTTGGAAAATAAGGCACAAAAGTTAGGCTCAAAATAGGCATTGCTAGGTCTTTTGGAAAAGGTATAAAAACTAGAATTTGAACAAAACAAGGTCTAAAGGTATGAGTTTTAATCTAATAAATTTGAAACACTTTGGCATAAACTAGGCATTCATATTTAAACATGAACTTGGTCACTTGTAAAAAGACATGAAACAATAGGCACATGGAAGATAAACTATTTCCCCAAACTTAGGCACAAAGATAGTTTTCAAATTGAATAAAAAGTTAACCTAAGTTTCATAACCCAAAAGTGAAGGGTGAATACCTAAGCCATAATTTACACAAGGCCTAGATATAAACCAATCAATTTTTGGATTTGAACTTGTCAAGGCTAATTTTGAATTCAAATTAGAAAATTAGTCTCTTTAGACAACAAGATAGACAAAAAATGAATGGCATGATGGTACTAGGTATAGATCCAAAAGCCACACATGGTTTCAAAATTATAATTTGGAACACAAGGTAACAAGTCTTTGAAATAATTCATTAGTGTAATGACACTATCATGATCTAAAGGTATGACCAATGTTTTGTTTCACAACTCAAAGGCACAAAAATTTAGAATGATTTGGGAAGCATAAAAATACCCTTTTCAATCAAGTGACATACATAAAGGTTTTATAAAAATATTAATACAAAGGTGTGGTGTCAAATGGAAGACATAATGCCTCTTCAAATAAAGGAGTTATGTATAAACAAGACTCATTTTTTGGACGTGGTATGACAAATGGTTAGTTAGACAAAAGACAAAGAAAGAAAGGATAAAATGACACAAACACCTAAGTGTAATGTCCTAAAATCCTAAAATTGATAAGGTTGTATAGTACTATTGAATTCTATTAGTATACTTGCTCTTGAGAGGATTTTAAATTATTAATCCAAAAATTAAAATCACATGAAAAGTAAGATTTTTAGGTCCCCTCTTCTCTCAAGAGTTTAAACTATGACATGGAACTTCAGGCTACTCACCCTACATCAAAAATATGTTTGTGGTAAGTGAGGTTGTTTAAATTGTTTTTTTTTCATTTCTAGATGGTCCCCAAGTGTGGTTAACACTAGATATGAAATCACATAATTTAGATCCACATCAAAGAGATTTTTGTGAAAAGGTCTTGTATTTTTCAAAATCACTACATCTTTTAATTTCTCAATGCAGTGTGATGTTCAAGTTTCCCCTATAGTTTGAGGTTGAGTATCACTAATAAAGATTGTTTTAACCGCTCAAAATAAGCATCCCAATAGTTCACCCTCAATTTATATACCCCACTATGAAGTGGGGTTAAAATGATGTCGGGAGATTAATCCCTGGATCAATGCTTCCCTAGATAACTCATGAGGAAGTGATGAACTCCCACTCACAAGCCAAAATGCATGAAATAAAGACAAGTGGAAAGAGTTTAGGGTCAGTTTTAGAATACCCAAATCATACAAATTTTAGGGAGGGCCTTACCTCCTTTCCTTCAGCACTTTTGGACCAAAGTGACAATTATAAATAATGAGTTTTTTTAATCACCCAAGTTTCCCAAAGGTGATGGGAGAGAGCATACACGCATCACTCATTTTGCTTAAACAAACACTTTCAATCAAATAAACATAAAAACAAAAACTCTTATGAGTATGTAACTAAAGTGAGAATTCAATTTTATAGCACCAAAATGAAATTTATTATGAATTTTGATCCCCTTGACATTATTTTTTGAAAAATTTTGCAAAAAAATTCAAAAACAACTTAAGAGATGAAAACAACTAAGTACTTTTTAAGCACTCAATACAATGTGTATAAGATTTAACTGTGCTTAAACTTTACTTGTTTCACCTCAGGAACTACAATTTTTTAGAGGTTTTTCCTACTAGAAGCTCAAAATCAAGTGAGAAAATAAAATTTCAAAATCAGCTCTTCGGTTTTTCTATTTTCTTTCTCAAAAATGGGTCATCATCGATCCATACAAGGATTGACATCGATTACAAAGATTGACATTGATTGAGTAGAACATCAATGTTTCCCTATAAAACACAAAAAAACACAAGCTATTTTGATATAAAAATGGTTAATATAATGAGCTCAAAACTAAAATATCTCACTAGATCATGCAAGAAATGGGTTAGACAAGCAATATGCAAATCATCAAACATTAAATGAGGACCAAAAAAATCAAGTAAAACCCTCATTATTTATGCTCCCAATCATATTCTATTTTACACATAAAGATCATGGTTGATTCTAGTAATCAATGTTGATCTATAATTTTGGCATTGATCACTGCCACCTATGACTAAAAATTGATGTCAATCCTTATAATTTATGACTTGCTTAAAACATAAAGACGTGAAAAATTAAGTTAAAACTTGAATTTTAAAGATTTTTATGCATCCATTAGCAAAACTAAAAGTGGCATATCATTCTCCTTGGTTATATGGGATGCTTTAATCCCACTGGGCATGCCAACATGTGAACAAGGATTATAAAGAGGGGAGGTTAGTTTTGTGTTATTCCAATAAATAAAACTCAAATAAAAACACTAAAATACTAACACCTCTAGCCTAGACACTAAGGAGAGCTTAAGTAACAAATATGCATATGAAACACAACTAAAACATAAAATAAACCCTTATATTACCTTCTTTGGAGCTCCAAATGGTTTTTTGAATGGCTTACTTGGCTTGAACATCAAGAAGTCTTTAAAAATGAAGCTTTATTTTCTCCTTCTCTCCTTAGAACTTTGGTTTGGTTGCTTGGCGTATTGAATTTGGCATGAATTTGGAATGGTAAAAATACTTTAAAATCTTGTCTCTCTCCAAATTAGCATTATAACTTTGGATTATGAGATCTATAACATCAATGGGTATGGCCTTGTATTTATAACATCAAGAATTAACTCTCACCCAAGGTGAGTTAAGGTTGAGTTTCAAAATAGTATGGGTTTAAACTAACCTTAGATGAGTTAAGACTAACTCCAGTTCAGTTAAAATTTATCATGTAATTATGATTTTCAATTACTAGACATGAATCTCAAATTAGATATTTTAAGATATTTTGGAAGAGCTTGACAACTCATAAAGGCTATGATGAAAGGCTTGATATTTTGATTTTTGGAATTTCCATTTTTAGATATTCATTAATTTTAAATGGATAATTCAACTAAGAATTTAATCTTATTTAATTATATGATTGATTTTGATTAACATTTTAACTCTTTCAAGATTTGATCAAGTACCCGATTTAATATGTTCATAGGCCAAATTGATAGTTGTTATGTTACAGGGTGATTAGGGATGAATCTATGAGAGTTTATTGTTGCATACGGGCTACTATCCCAAATAAAGATGCCATAATAGGATTATGATCATTGATGAATGATGCACAATTAAATTTGGGATGTTTAGTGATTCTTAGGCTTAATTTACAATCTCTATTAGGAATCAATCTATAGTTCGATTAGAAACTAGTTACGCTCAGATTTTGGTTTCTATAAAATGTAGCTAATTGCCCTAGTACATTCCATTTACACATAAACCATAACCCTAAACCCCAAACCCTAAACACCATAAACCTTAAATTTTGAGCCCTAAACCTAAACCCTAAATGTGATAAACCTTGAATGCTTAACCCTAATACATTATCCTTAAAACCCAAAAAAATAATACCTAAACCTAAAACCTAGACCCTAAACATAGAAACTTAAACCCTAGACTTTATACGCTAGACCTTAAGCCCTAAAAATTAAAATTTAAGCCCAAACCATAAGCTTAAAATTCTAAATCTTAAACACTAAACCATAAAACCTGAACCCTATACCCTCAATATTAAACACTAAACCCTAAACACAAAATTAAAAATCATGAACCTTAAACCCTAAACACTAAAACCCAAGCTCAAAATCTTGACACCTAAACTCTTAACATTAAACCCTAAAAACTAAACTTTAAACCTTAAAATTTGAACCCTAAACCACAAACTAAGAACCATAAAACCTCAAACCCAAAACCATAGATCTTAAATCCTAAAACTAGATAAACCTTAAAACCTAAATACCAAAACCCAAACAATCAACCCCAAACACTGAACTATAAACTTTGAACCCTAAACCCTTAATCCAAAACCCTAAATATGAAAACTAAATGACAAACATGAAACCTAAATTACAAAATCTAAACATACATTATGGAGACCACACCATAGAGAAATGATGCAAGCATTGGTAGTTATGATCAACCCCCTCTCCATTTTCCTATCATAATTCCTACACAAATGCAAATATTTAAATATAAGGATAAAACATGCCATAGCAAATTCATTGGCATAAATTCTAACAATTTATACCTATAATGCACATCATTCTTTAAGAATAACTCACAAACATAAGAAGATACAAAATGTTCCAACCATTTCACTCAACATTTGTAACCCAAATAGAAAATAAATAATTATGTCTAGAAGAAGCATTTCACCTCCTCCTCATCAAAACATGAATACCAATGAGGAACCAACACAAGAACTAAACTCTTCAACATATGTAGAGAAAATCTGACAAGGGGGGTGAGATCCAATATTTCTAAATATCAAATCTATGAAACCATTAGGAAATGCCAAAACACATGTAGTCAAGTCTATTACTATGTGGGTGAGTTGGGAACATGGTATTATCATCCCTTATAGTGGCCTAAAGATAAAACTCAAACTAACTCAAAATACACAAACATCAACGTATCACTCTTCATAGAGTAATAAGAGATCCAAGCTAGAACAAATCATGCTATGAAAAACTAAGGTAACATATTAACTCTTTTTCTAAGCCACATTTACATCCCCGCATCCAAATATCATACCAACACCATATTTTTTCACTCAAGAGGAAACATAGTTTCTTTTTAGATAACTCATTTTCCAAATCAGAGTATATGAAGCAAGCACAAAGAGCTAATTTTTTATTTATCTCATTTTTCATCATCCCTCATCATTCAAAATGAATTTAAACCATGCAAGTGAAAAGAGGATATTATCTTATTTACACTATGGAAATAATTCAACAATATCCCTAGGGTAATCTGTCATGACCCTACCTAATCTACTAGACTCCAATTAGAATAAAGGGAATGGAAACACCATTCAAGATTCATCTAAAAAATATATTATTTATTATAAAATAAATTCATATTGACTACTAGATTGAAATACACTCTACTAGATGAAGGAATGACTAGGGATGATGAAATAATGATTAGGTACGATGAGTGCCAATGAGGGAATGGTTAGGGATAATGAGGGATGAGGATAGATAAGGAAGGGGTGATTAAGGATGATTAAGTATGATGAGTGTTGATGAGTAAATGATTATGGATTATTATGGATAATGAAAGATGATGAAGGATTGACAAGGAATGATAAGAAATGATTATGGTTAATGAGGGAGTTATTAGGGATGATGAGAGTGTGACTATGGATGATGAGGGATGATGAGAGAGTGATTAGTTATTATTATGGATGATGAGGGTTGATAAAGGAGTGTTTAGGGATGATCAATTATAATGAGGGATGATAAGGGAATGACTAAGGATGATGAGGGTTGATGAGGTAGTGATTAGAAATAATTAAGGATGATGATATCCAATGAGGGAGTGATTAGGGATAATAAGAAATGATGAGGGAGTGAATAGGGATGATAAATGAATATGATATTTAACTAAGGAGTGATTAAGGGTAAGGATGGTTAATGACGGAGTGTCATATGTGAATTTGGAGTGCTAGAATATCACTTTATTGTATGTGACTTTGGAATAATGCATGAGATTGGAATTAAAGAATGCATGGATTGACCATCTATCTAACATTTGTTTGAGAGTGAATGGTATCTTTTTAGAATGAATTTTGAATGGTGTTTTGATTTATTTTATTCCAAATGGAGTCTATTAGGTTGACTAGCTAAATTCGTGTTTAGTATAAGCTATTGTATCATGATTACAGATAGATGTCATGTATGAGTGATTTTATACATACATGTTATAATAGGTATGTGATAGATGTCATGTATGAGTGATTGTATCATGGCTATAGGTATATTACAAGTTACATGCTATAGGGTTGTCATTTATACATATTGATAGACCCATTGATTGAAAGTCCCACAAATTATTTAGGAATCTTCCATTGGAGTGGGTAGGGCATACTCAAGTAGGTAAAGTAGGTAGGGCATATTCAATTAAGTAAAATATAGAGCATAATCAATAGTATATATCTATTACATATGTAACATGATTTTAAACCTCATTTATCATTCTATCTTCAAGTATAAAAATTCTAAAAACTAAGTATTGACTAGATTGGATTTTGGAAAACTAACATCTAAATGGTAACTCTTATAGCTCTAAAATTGATTTCATAAGATGCAGAGTGGCCCTAATTTTATTTATTTATTAAAATAAATTTAAAATATATGTAAACTTATACTTAATACATTTATTTTACAAAATATATCCTTGAAAACATAAATAAAAAAACAACACAATAAAAACAACCATCTCATACTACATACAAAAATAAAAACACAACACAAAACACATAGACATCTTTAAACATAAAAATAACCAACTCTAACTACAAAAAATAAAAAAATATACATGTCTTTGAAAAGGGTGTACACCCTTTCAACATTTCAATATTTTTTTTGCATTTTCCCTCCAAATTTGCCTTGGGTACAGGGTTGGGGAGGTCTAAACCTAGATTGAAACCAACCATGGAGTGGCCCACTTGGTTTCTAATAAATTTAGGAGTCTTTTTTCATATTTATCAATACATCTGATCAAGCAAATTTTATTATTTTAAAAAAAAAACATTAAATGGGTTTGTAGAGGGAAAAGTGTAGTTTAAGAATATATTTTTTGTTAATTTTAAAATATTAGGTATAATTATTACTTAATTTCTATATTACATACCTCATTATGGACTATATACATACCATCAAAATTTAACAAATAAATTTTTTACTATTAATCAAACACTTATAAAACTTATATCTCAACAATTTACACATTGTCAACTATGCTTTAAAAAAATGATTTTCATGAAGTTAAGCTCAAAAAGTTGTCTGTACACTTACAGTTTTAATTTTCCAGTTGTCTTGACTTGTAAAATTATTTAAAAATTATATATATATATAATAAAAAATTAATATAAAATATTCTAAAAAATCATCAACATTTCATCTATCCATATATAAAGTTTCTTACAAAAATTCATTTATTTACTTTAAAAAGTGTGTTCATATACATGACATATCCTTATATTTTCACCAAAAATGACCAACCTATTGTCATAAATGCATCTATTTCACACACTTTAATCATCTCGGTATTAAACAAAATTATATATTTATAAACTACATTCAAAATTTCATAATTCATGCTCTTATGTCATTGTCAAATTATTTTTTGAAGTGTCTTTAACATTATCTCCAATTTTAACTATATTTATTTTAAGAAAAAAATTATCGCTTTATACCCCCCCTTTTGTCCCCCATTATCCTACATCTACCCTATTTACAGAATCTAATGACTGGATCTTAATATTCCTCCTACCTATTTCCACCTCTACATTTATTAGATATTCATGCATATTTATAAATAAGCTAAGTATTATATCTTTTTTATGTTTATGAAATCAAACTACTATTTTGAATGTACTTTCTATATTTAGCATAACTCAACACTTTAACTCACAATATTCATTTATCTCAATTTTCAATTAATTATCTTATTATAGAATAGTTTATTTCATCCTTGTGTATAGGCTATTCTACCCCCCTTAACCCTCCATACCTTTCAAAAAAGGGTCAAACATTTGGTCAACTTGACCTTTATGTCTCCTTGTGTAAACCCTAGTTAACTTAAGGTTTTTTGATTTCTTATTATTGAATTATAAATACTCTTAAAAAATAGATTTTCATTTATTCTAAAAGAATTGAATTATTCCCAATATATATTTATCTAATCGGTACTTCATTGATCAATATATGATGGTTGTGATTGATTATTATTTCTTATGCATTGCCAAATCAGTAAAAGGCATAATTAAATGGTTTAAACAAATTAAGTGATTTACAACCAAATAAAAATCAAATTTTTATGTACAACTCCCTTTACAATAATATAAAACTAGTATCCAGGTGTCAATGTGTGTGCTCTCAACCCTTTATTCCTTGAAGATCCTATTCAAGTGATAAGTACCATCCCATTCCCATTATTGACCCATGACATATATTGTATTCTAAGTTCCACATTATCACTACACAAAAAGGGTATGTCTCTTCAACTTATCATGCCACTTGTTAATATACATATTCCTCCAAAACTTAAATTAGTAATCAAATCTAAAGGATATCATCTTGTTGACCAATTGATCAATACACATGATAATATTTGAATCTTTGAGGTTCTAAAATAATCAACTATCTACAAGGATATCTTATATTAAACCTTGCATGAAACCCAAGTACCAAGTGATATAGAACCAACTTAGTTTGAAAATATTATACAAGATCTCAAAAATAATGTAAATATCATAAATTTTTGTTAGCATAGGCTCCTAACCCTTCAAATCATTTTAATTCATGGATAGCTTGTGTAAAAATAACAAAAGGACATAGTCTATACCATATTTAGATTGAATATATTCATTAACCAAATCAAATAGATTGATGCACAAAAGAACATAGTTTTATTAGCTTTTCTCATATAATTAATAGATTATGGTAAAAAAAAGTACTGAATCCACATATAATAGTGATAAAAATACTTAGGAAAACTATTTTATAACTATATGTATTAATCTCTATCACATCATAATCATATACAAATACAATTGAGTGTTATATATTGAGTTATACTCAGCGTTGTCTCTTCACATTTAAGAATTTTAATATACCTAAAAGGATTGAATTTTCACATTCTGTAATTTATCCTTATGCTTGCATAAGATGAATACATATAAAATATTATAAAAAAGACAAAATAAATCAATTTACACACATGTCCATCAACTATACTCTATAATTTTAGTAGGCCATATTCTTCACCCAATACTTTTCCAAACTTAAACTATTATCTCATCATGAGACAAAGTCATCGTAAGATATTATCTAAAATCTCCACACATATTATGTTTCTAAACTGAGGGAATGAACCAAAAATAAGAGTTGTGTTTATCATTATAGGTGACATTTACCAATTTTCACCATTTGCATACCACTTAACCACCCTTTCAGGTTTTTAACTAAGTATTGTATTAGCCTACCACCCTTTCAAATTTTCAATAGACTAGCATAACCAGTCAGTCACCCTTTACGGGTTTTCAACCAACCTAACCATGTACCTAATGTTTAAGGATATCCTATAAATTTGTGCAAAACTTATGAAAACTGTAAAATTAGAGTGCACAGTACCTACTAAGTGGATGGAAGTATACTTTGAAGAGCCTCCATAGTAAGCTACTAATGTGTTGGTTCTACTTGTGTTGGTGATGAACTACTTAGTTTTGTAGAATCTCATGGTGGAGGAGGTTATTTTTATCTCTCTATTTATGACTTTGTGGTTATCTTCATATGTTATAGCACCTTTTTTAGTTATTGTGGTAGAATGAATTGAGGATCATCCACAAGTTATAAAATGGAGGGATCAATCTGGGAGAGATTTTTCTTTGGTATCTTCTAGTCTATTATTACTTATCACACCATAGTAAGCAATATTTGTATTGGGATCTAAATCACCATCAATTTTTTAGGATCCTCATCTTTTGTGATAGTGATTAGTGCTTTATCATTCGATACTTTGAGTTAGATGTCCAGTATCATCTCCTCTAATAGATCTACATACCTTAGAGCTTAGAGGCCAACAAATGTACTACATAGAGTCTCACTATGCCAAGTCTATATTTTGTGCATAATACTATCCCATGAATCAAACAATTTCTTGAGGCATTACTAATTTCATTATAAGTATCTATCTAATCCTCCATGATAGCTTTGACTTTATCTGTTATTACAAAATTTATAACCAATAAATTGTTAAGTTTTTACCTCTAATTTAGCATACCTTATGCTATCTACTTGGTTTGATGTGAAATGGTATCCAAAATCTATTCATACTCTTCTATAATTTCATAGATTACCTTCATTTTTTATTTAATATTTTTCCCTTAAGCTCGTAGTGTTTGTAGTTATTGTATACCCAGCTAGTCCTTTGTGAGTTATGTCAGTAAAGTTGTGAGCTAATTTTATTCAAACATCACCTAGTCACCTAAAACTTGTGTAACTAGTGTGGGGAAGTTGTTATCAATCAAGTGACACATATTTGTAAGCTGGTGGATTAAATTTACATTGTCATATCGTAGTTAGAAAACTTTTTTCTCTAAAGCTGAAGCCTTCTACATTATGAACTTTTAGAACATAGTTGTGCCTTTAATTTGTTCTATTAGTGGTATCTAGGTAACACCATGTTGTCACTTTGAGTTTCACCCTTGAATAGGCTTATTTCAGGACCTCTTTATTGAGTATTTTTTCTATTGTTGAGGTTTGGCATTGTAATTATCATTGATGTCAAAGGTTGTTCTTGAGGTCATTAAATAATGTCTTTGTTTGATTACATCCTTAAGGGGCATTACATTGGTTTAGAAACATATAATTCATGTGATCAAGGTTTAGAAGCATCAAAGATATTTTTAAGATCAATTTCCATAGTTTTCAAGTGTTTGAACCTAACAAGAGACTTAAGAAGGCTTGTGCATATGATGCCTAGTCTTGTATATGAAAGAGCATAGTGGCCTAGCGAGATGGATGCACAGATACAAAAAAGGTTGTATGAGGTTGTTTAATAATTATATGGGGAATTATATTACTCATGAGAGTCTCAAATTGATCCTGCAAGGGTAGGACCTATAAACCTAGTATGTAACTAGACTAGTTTTAGACCCAACCTAACCTAATGAGGTGCCATGAGGTTCTGTCAAGACCTATGAATGATGAAAAGAAGTGTTTAATCATATTAAAGGTTAAATAATCATGTATATTATGTGTATAGAAAATTAAAAGAGGCTTGAAGTCTAGTTTCAAGACCTAATGTGGTTTGTAGGTCAAGGTCCAAGCAAGCAAAGAGAGAGATGGTGGCCAAATGAGGTATGAATTTCATATTTCAAGATAATCATGTATAAATGATAATTTAAATAGGTATTTCGTGTTTTTTCAAATATATTTACCAATTTTTAAGTCAAATTTTAAATTTTAAGGCAAGAAAAAGTGCTTTAAGGTCTCTTGAGGGTTTTCAACCTGAGAAGAACTTTCAAGTGTTCATTTGCATGTATAACCTATACATGATAACCTAATCTATTCATGGTAGATTTTTAAGGGTCCTAGTTAAAATTTCCAAGCATTGGTTTCTATAATAAGGAGTTAAGATTTATGAATGATAGTTAAGACTGTAAGATGGTTTAAACCCTCAAAGAACCCTAATAGTGACCCAATGTGAAAGAACTTGTTATAAAGTACTAAAAATGGATTATTTTAGATTATTTAGAGATTTTATCATGAATTTAACTCTCTCAATCATCTCCAAGTGTGATTTTTTTGTCAGGAGAGTGAGTGGACCATATAGGAAAGGCCTTGTTTCTCAAAGATTTATTGTAGCAAGTAGAGTTGACTGCGTCAAAGTTATTAATTAGATTAAGGTTGAAGATTTATAATTTTATATTATGTTTATTGTATTTTATGATCATTTTATATCCCTTATGGGTGATAAACTGGTCATACAAGTTCACCAGTCAGTAATAGACCTAGAGGTGCAAACAGTGAGAAAACTAGATAGAAGTCAGAAGTTGATTAGGGATGTGTTATAATAGATTAGGGATGGATAAAAATGCATGGGTATGTTTATAAATACATTTCCATATTGGATATAATATTTATATATCATAAAGTTTCTCTCAAATTGACTTGTCTAACTCAGTGAGGTCTATGTACAGTGAAGTCATGAGATTGGTCTATAAGACCAATATTGCTATTAAAAATTATGATATATTTATTTTAAGTTATTATAGGGTTGTTTTAAAATCATATTCATGCATTTTAATTTCTTAATTATGCCCTTTCATGTATCATAAATTAATATTTCCATGACTGTGTTTTGAAGCTAGTTGACAGTTCTAAGTGGGCTACTTGTTGAGAAGGGTTTGAGTCCTTTTTCCCTATGTAATGAATTATAATGAACTTGGTGAAGTTTTGAATGTCTTTAAAATTCTATGTATATAATTTTTTTCCATGGTTGTTTGACAAGATTGTGTTTGTGTTTTAGTTGTTCAAGACAGACTTTCTCGATATGCACAGGCCTAATTGTGAACAATGCTAATGGGGTGATTCAAGTGGTGGTTGGAGTTAAAAGGTGTCATGGACTAAATTTGAGCTTGGTATGGGTATTTTAAATTTAAATATGTTATGTTAATTATTTTTGACAATTTTTAGAGTGTTCTAAGGTGTTCAAAGGGTAACGTGTGCTAATGAAGGACAAATTGCATTAGGTCTCCTTAAGGCCTAAAAGGGGTTTTGGTCTTATATGCTATGACCAACATATTGTAATGTTTGGTTCATGTTTTTTACATGTCCTAAGACCCATTTTTTTGAAAAACTAAGTGGTCAAGTGTGTATGGACAACTAAGAGGTGCATGATCAAGAGTCTAGTATAAGAACAAGGCCTAATAGGCCTAATTATCTAGAGTGTGAGAGTGTGAGTTGAAGCGAATGATATAGAAATTTGAAAAGTTGGAGTTATTTTATACCATTAGGAAAGTACATAAAAACCATAATTAATATATGATATGGGTACTATAGATGATTTCAAGGTGATAAGACCCAACCAAATCTTGAAGAGACTTAATTGAGTGAAGAAGACAATAGACCAGTTTGAGCAGGATAGGTATGTGTGAAGAGATAAAGATGGAGATTATAATTTATTAAATGATCAATAAATATTTTTTAAGGTGATAAAATTTTTGAGGTGGCTGATTTGGTGTTGATTCATCTAGGGGGTTGGTGCCTCCTTACAATAGGGTGCTTGTTAAAGCCTACTCAAATTGGTGCTTGGATAGTTGGGGTTACTATTCCAAGTGAAGCTATTAATTCACTTAATATTGATGTTTGACTTATAGGATAGTATCCCATTTGCATCATTAGTGGTTTTTATTTCCTTGGAGGGTTTTCCACTCAAATAAGTATTCTATGTGTTATGTTCTTTTATGTTCATGGCTCTTAATGTCTTGTTAGTTTACTATATTATTTTGATATTTCATGAATGATAAGATAAATATTGTAAAAATTTTGAAGACTGATTCACCCCCCCTCCAACTCAGTCATTTTTATTCTAAAAATTGGTATCTGAGCTTAGAATTTTGAGTCAAGTCTAACCACTTGAAGGTGATTCTAAGAAGCACAAGAATGTCTTACAATTAATAACAATAAGATAACATGTATGATAAAGAAGTCTAATATGAAAATAAATAAAGAGAAGTTAAAGTACACCTTGAATTTAAGCCCATGAATACCCTTGATTATTTGAAACACCAAAATAAGACTATCAAGGATCTTAGGAGTCAGTTAGAAGAGGTCAATATAAGGTGTAAGTCAAAGGAAGTTGAGTATGACTAGTTAAAGATAGAACTAGATTATTTAAAGTTTGATAATGAACAACTCATATAAAAATTGATCAAGTTTGAGAGAGAGCATGAGAATTCAGAACAAGTCAAGAGTACTAACTTGAAAAGATCAATCAAGTAACCCAATGCTATAAAGGATAAGTCATCATGGAACCATGATAAGTAAAAAAATGTTGTTTGCTACATCTATCACAATATAGGACACATTATAAGATTCTAATCTAATATATTTAGAAGTTCCATAAGATTCAACAAGACATATGAAGCTCTTAGAATTCATAAGAAGGATCAAACATTGGTATGGAAGCCAAAGCAAGCTAGAATGGATCAGCTTGAGCTCAATAATCAAGATGGAATATTTGTTAATGAGGAACACAAGACCAAAGAGGAGTCTATGCTAGCTCAAACTGCCTTTCACATTCAATATGAAGGCATGAATGCTATACAGATAGTGGTTTCTCAAGTCACATGATATGATACAAAAATAAATTCATCTCATTAAATAATAATGATGTAGGCATAGTGAGGTTTGAAGATAACATAATTATCAATATAGTTGGTAAGGGTGTCTTAAGTTTAGACAATGGAAAGACCAAGACATAAAAAATGTATGTGGAATGTCTGAAACATACCCTACTTAGTGTGATTCAAATGTGGAATCAAGGACACACACTAACCTTTCATGACAAAGGATGTGAGATAAGGAGAGCCAAATCAAGAAGGATAATTGTCAATGCCAAGAGGAATGAGAATAACCTATATGTATTGAATGAGATCAATAAGGAGAGATGTTTAATTATAAAGATATATGAAATTTGGCTATGACACAAAAGGCTAGGTCACCTAAACTTTGACAACCTAGTTAGGATTAGCACTAAGAAGTCTATGAAGAACATGTATCAGATTATAAAACCTACAAATGTAATTTTCAAGGCATGTCAACATGGTAAGCAGACTAGAAGAAGGTTATAATCCAAGGATCACTTTAATAGAAGACCATTAGAGTTAATCCACACTGATCTTTATGAGCCTACAAGAATTCAAAGCATTTAAGGAGATAACAAGTTCATTTTACTCATTAATGATTACACAAGAATGACTTGGGTTGCATTCCTAAAATAGAAATGATAAGATTTTGATAAGTGCAAGGCATTCAAGGCTCTTGTTGGGAATGAGAAGAATGGGAAGATCAAGTGCCTAAGATATGATAAAGGAGAGTTTTGGTCTAATTAATTTGATGACTTCTATGAGATTAATCAAATAAGGAGACAATTATCAGTAGCTAGGACACCTGAGTAGAATGGGGTAGTAGAAAGGAAGAATAGGATAGTTCAAGAGATGGATAGAACTATATTGAATGAGTCTATATTATTTGATAGATATTAGAGAGAGTTAGTAATTACTGTTGTCTACATTTTGAATAGAGGACAAATAAGGACTATTGGCATCAAGACTCCTTATGAACTATGGAAGGGTAGACTTGTAAATGTAAAATACTTTAAAGCGTTTGGGATTAAATGTTTCATTAAAAGAGATGATGAAGACTTGGGTAAGTATGATTCTAGATCTGATGAAGGCCTATTCTTAGGATACTCATCAATGAGCTCAACCTATAGATGTTATAACAAGAGACTACAAAAGATATTTGAAAGCACCAATATGAATATTGATGAGACAAGAAAATATCACTCACATTCAAAGAGAACTTTAGAAAATGTGAACTTCAAGATTTAAGAGGAGACTATATAGTTTGATGAGGAAGAAGAAGAAGTTGAAGAGAGATAGGACTCAAAATGACCCTCAAGATAGACTCAAGGAGACTACCTTGAATCTCAAATCATTGGCAATAAGAAAGTAAGTATGAAAACTAGAAGACTGGTAAGTAATCTAAATCAAAAGAATGCTCTATTATCCAATATTGAACCTAAGAGTCTTATAGAAGCAAGCAAATAAAAAAATTGGATAAGTGTTATGAATGAGGAGTTATACCAAATAGAGAAGAATGAGACTTAGGAACTAGTTCCTAAGCCTAAAGATAAGAATGTCATTGGCATAAAATGAGTGTTCAAAAGCAATTTGAATGAAGATGGATAAGTCATTAATAACAAGGATATATTGGTATGTAAGGGATAAGCACAAGTTAAAGAAGTAGACTTTGAGGAAACCTTTGTACCAGTAGAAATATTAGAGGCCATCATATTGTTTCTAGATTATTTAAGATTAAAAGGATTCAAGGTATACTAGATGGATGTAAAATTTACCTTTTCAAATGGGAATTCAGAAGAATAAATTTACATTGAGCAACCTAAAGGGTTCTCATTATCAGATGACAAAGACTATGTTTGCAGATTGAATAAGGCTCTCTATAGTCTAAAGCAAGCTCCAATAGCTTGGTATGCTAGGTTGGACAAGTATCTATTGGAACAAGGATTCAAAAGAGGAGTTGTAGATAATAATCTATACATCAAGATAGAAGATGACCATCAAATAATAATAGTTTTTTATGTTGATGACATTATCTTTGGTGGAAATAGTGAGAACATGACAAAGGACTTTGCAGAGGTGATGAATAAATAGTTTGAGATGTCCATGATAGGATAACTATCATTCTTTCTTGGGTTGAAAATCACTCAATTTAAAAAATGTATATTCATCTCACAAGCCAAGTACATAAGAAAGATGTTGAAAAAGTTTGAGAAGGAGGATTACAAGGTAATTAGTACACCCATTATCATGAGATGTAATTTGATTAGGGAATATGAGTCTTCAAATTTCAATCAAACATCATATGATTCAATGATTGGATTTTTTTTGTACACCACTACCTCTAGACCTAACATCATGCAAATAGTAGGTCTTATGGGAAGGTTTCAAGCAGATCCTAAGGAGAATCATCTATAAGAATTCAAAATGATACTTAGGTATCTCAAGGGGACTATGGAGTATGTAATTTGGTATCCAAAGCAAGAAGTTTAATTTTATAGCCTACATAAATGTAGATTGGGTAGGAAGTATAGATGATAGGAAGAGTACCAGTGGAGGAGCTTTCTTCCTAGATGGGTGCCTAGTCTCAAGGATAAGTAAGAATTATCCATTAGTAACTTTTTCCACTTGTGAGGATAAGTAAATTACTATAGATTCATGTTGTACTCAGGTCCTATGGATGAGATATACCCTAAAAGACTATAATGTGGAGTATGATGGTCATATCCCTATCTATTATGATAATACAAGTGTTATAAGCATCTCAACAAACCCTGTCATGCACTCAAGGACCAAACACATTCCCATTAGGTATCTATTTATAAGATATCAGGTAAGTTAATAAAGTTTCAAACTTGGATATGTTTATTTATAGGATTAAATTATAGACATCTTGACCAAACCACTTCCAAAGGTAACCTTTAAACACCAAAGATAGGAATTGGGTGTAGTTTGACACTTTATGCACTCAATGACCAAACACATTCCCATTAACTATAAATTTATAAGAGATAAGGTAAGTTCATAAAGTTTAAAACTTGGATATGTTTATATATAGGATTAAATTATAGACATCTTGACCAAACCACTTCCAAAGGTAACTTTTAAACACCAAAGATAGGAATTGGGTGTAATTTTTGCCCCTAAAAATCATTGAAGAATCCAAATACTTAGCGAGAGATAATCATGCACATTAAGATCCAAGAATAGGTGAGTTATTCTAAGAAGGTATAAATGGAAATATGGGTATCATGTTTGTTTTATCTCTTATAAACTCATAGTTCTATGTGTTGAGTATTTTGGTTACAAGGAGTGTGATCCCAGGAATTACAGACATCACTTTGTCATTTATGTCAAAGGGGGAAAAATAACATAATGGGTATATAAGGATGATCAGTTTTTATTATGGTTTGTCATCAATGACAAAGGAGGAAATTTTTTAGCATTGTTTTTATTGTTGAGGTTTGGCATTGCAATTGTCATTGATGTCAAAGGTTATTCATGAGGTCATTAAACAATAACTTTGTTTAATTTCATCCTTGAGAGGCATGACATTGGTTGATAAAAATATAAGTCATGTGATAAAGTTTTAAAGTCATTAGATATAGCTTTAAGATTAGTTTCCAAAGTTTTCAAGTGTTTGAACCTAGCAAGAGACTTGAGAAGGCTTGTGCATAAGATGCCTAGTCTTGTGCATGAAGGAGTATGGCAGCCTAGTGAGATGGATGCATAGAGCCATAATAGGTTATATGAGGTTTTTTAATCATGATATGAGTCATTATATCACTCATGAGAGTCTCATAGTGAGCCTACAAGGGTAGGACCTACAAACCTAGCATGCAACTAGACTAGTTCTAGACCATGCCTGATCTAATGAGGTGCCATGAGGTGTTTTCAAGACATATGAATGATGAAAATAAATGTTTCATCATATTATAGGTTTCCTAATAATTTATATGAGGTGGATAGCAAATGAAAAGAGGTTTGAAGACTAGTTTCAAGACCTAATGTGGTTTGCAGGTCAAGGTCCAAGTAAGCAAAGAGATAGATGGTGACCAAATGAGGTATGAGTTTCAGATTTCAAGATAATCATGGAAAATTTACCATCTAAATAGGTATGTCACATTGTTTTAAATATGTTGACCAAGTTTTAGGTCAAATTTTGAAGTTTAATTCAAGAAAAAGTGCTTTAAGGTCTCTCAAGTGCACATAATGGAGAGTTCTCAACCTGAGAAGAACTTTCAAGTGTTTATTTCCATGTGTAACCTCTAAATTAAAACATGAGATATTCATGGTATATTTGGAAGGGTCTTATCTCAAAGTTTAAAGTATTGGTTTCTATAATAAGGGGCTAATATTTATAAATGATTATTACGACTGTAAGATGGTTTAAACCCTCAAAGAACCCTAATAGTGACCTGATGTGAAAGAAATTGTTCTAAAGTAGTTAGAATGGATTGTTTTGTTTAGTTTATCTATTTAATCATGAAATAAACTATATCATGCATCTCTAAGTGTTATTTTTTTGTTAAGAGAGTGAGTGGACCCTATAAGAAAGACCTTATTTCTCAAAGATTTTCTATAGCAAGTAGATTTCATCGAGTCAAAGTTACTAATTGGATGAAGGTTGAAGATTGATATTTTTATCTTATTTCCATGGTGGTTTTTGAGAATTTTATATCCCTTAAGGGTGTTAAACTAGTCATACAAGTTGACCAGTCACTAATAGACCTAGTGGTTCAGATAGTGAGAAAACCAGGTAGAAGTGAGAAGTTGATTAGGGATGTGTTATCATGGATTAAGGATGGATCCAAATGCATGGGGATGTTTTTAAAACCTATAATACCTGTACATATTATATTTAATATTTTTATATTATTTTATATAGCATAAATTTTCTCTCAAATTGACTTGTCTAACTCAGTGAGTTATGTGTATAGTGAAATCCTAAGATTGTTCTATAAGACCAATATTACTATTAGAACTTATGATATTTATTGTAAGTTATTATAAGTTTGTTTCAAGATAATATTTATGAATTTTAACTTATTAATTATTTGCTTTAATGTATCATAAATTCATGTTTCCATTACTATGTTTTGAAGCTAGTTGATAGTTCTAAGTGGGCTACTTGCAGATGAGGGTTTGAGTTCTTTTTCCCCATGTAATGAAGTCTAATGAGATTGGTGAATTTATGGAGTTATTTAATTTTATCTTTATATAATTTTTTACCATGGTTTATTTACAATATTCTATTTTTGGTTTAGTTTTTTATGATAGACTTTCTAGGTATGCATGGGCCTAATTGTGAACAATGTTAATGACATGCTTCAAGTGGTGGTTGGAGATAAAAGGTGTCATGGACACAAGATGAGATTTATATGTTTATATTAAAGTTAAATATGATATTTTACTATTGTGTTACAAGTCTGATATTGTTCTAAGGTGTTTAAAGGGTAATGTGTGCTAATGAAGGCCTATTTAAATTAGGTCTCCTTAAGGGCCAAAAGAGGTTTTGGTCTTATATGCTATGACTAACATATTTTAATTTTTGGTTAATGTTTTTTGACTTTCCTAAGTCCAATTTTATTTAAAAAATAATTTATCAAGTGTCTATGACCAACCAAGATGTGTATGAGCAAGAGCCTAGTATAAGAACAAGGCCTAATCGGCCTAATTGTCTAGTGTGTGAGAGTGTGAGTTGAAGTGAATTAGATATAACTTTGAAGAGATGAAGGAGGTATTATATAAAATCAGGATGGTATAAAGAAACCATCATGAATATTTCACATGGGTACTATAGATTATTATCAAGGTAATATGACCTAACCAAGTCTTGAAGAGACCTAATTAAGCAAAGAAGGTTAGAGACTAGTTTCAAGAGGATAGGTGTGTGTGAAGAGATGAAGATGGATATAATCATATATTGTATGAGAAAAAAATAGTAATAAATTTGATAAAAGTTTTGAGGTGGTTGAGTTAGTGATGTGTCATCTAGGGGATTGGTGCCTCCTTCCAAGCGGATGCTTGTTAAAGCCTAGTCAAGTTGGTGTTTGGCTAGTTGGGGTTGGTGCTCCAAGTGAATTTGGTGATTCACTAAATATTGATGTTTAAATTTTATTACAATAGTGCATTTGAATCATCAATGGTTTTTCTTCCCCTTGAGGGTTTCCCACTCAAATAAGTGTTCTATGTGTTATGTTCTTCTCTCATGCTCATGGCTCTTAATGTGTTGCTAGTTTACTATATTTTTTTGATACTTCATGAATGATAAGGTAAAAATTGTAAAAAAATTTAAGACTGATTCACCCCCCCTCTTAGTCATTTTTCTTCTAACACTCTTCACCCAATTGACATACTAGGATCTCTCTAAGACTTTCAGTGACCTATGATTAGAGAGAACCTCCAAATAAGGTTGGATCCCTTGATATAACACCTAAATTTAACACTAACCTACTCAATTTGCAATGAAAATGGCCATAGAAAGATTCAGACAAACAAAAAATGGTGATACACTAGATTGTAGATCTCCTACCATGGTCTATGATCTAATTATAAATATAAACAAGGTTGATCATAATCACACAACTTCAATTAGCTCTCTAGCATAAGTGTTTCAATATGGAGGTTACAGCTGATACTTTGATTAAGAATGACAATCAAGAGACCTAGAATGAGGCACTAATGAAGGTTTTCTATAATTAATCTTTTCATAACCAAATAATACACACCATATGAAATGAAAGAGAACATTCACTCATAAATAGGTAAGAATGAAGAGGAAAAATTCAAGGGATTAAGTATAAACTCTAACATTCATCAACAATTCACCATGAACACACTAGATATGAGATGAAGAAGGCAAAAAAAATTTGTATTCACTTCAAAATCAACATCAAATATAAATTTTATCAGGGCTTCACCATAGCAACATAGAGGATGAATTACAATGCCAAACAAGGCCAAATTTATAGAAGAAAGAAGGAGAAAGAGAGAGGTAGGGCATGGAAAGAGTCCATCATGGTTGTTATATGGACAAAACTAGTTATAAAATAGAAGTTTTTTGCCACCAAGTCTAAAAATAATGTGTTTTATTCTTTTTCTCAACCCTTTAATCTGAGTTTTAATGTAGTTATTATTTATGGATGGCATAGAAGTGGTTATTCATCTTCTATGACTCATCTTTCCTCATTTGAAACTTCTTTTTCTTGAAGAAAGAATTACAAGTTGTTGGTTTGACACTTGGCCTATTTGGCCTTATTAGAATCTTTCCATGCTAACCCTAACTCTTGCAATGCATTTTATATGTTGGGGAGAGTGATATTTAAGTTCTAAACCTATCTCATACCATACTCTTTGACATGAAGGCCTACATTTCCTTTTAAAGGTGTTATGTCCAAAGAAAGTGACATATACTAGTGTATATCTCATACTAGACCTCATATTTACTTGAATGTCCAATATGAGAAATACTTGACAAGTTGATAGGAACATGTACTTGTCTTAAAGGTTCTTGACATCAATTAGTTGCCTATGTATAACCTCTTCAATTCTGCTTGCAACTAGTAGAATTGATATTTTACATGGCTTGTATAGGGTCTCAAGAATCATGTTATATATTTATAAGGAATTTTTTAAGGTATTTTCACTTCTTTTTTGACCTTGAGGAGGTCTATAGACTCACCTTTCTATGTAAATCAGAAAATAGTCCCCATAAGGTTTAGTCCAATTATTTGAAAACTTGATCTTGGCACCTTTAAATTATATGGAATGGTTGATTGATGACCATTATACCTTTTCCCAGGCTTGAGAAACCTCTTTTACTAATTAGGAAGTTTAGACATCCTCAAATCCTTTCAATTCAATCAAAATAAGTAGTTTTCAACCTCTTTTTTATGTCATTTCCCTTCACACGTGCCAAATAATGGATCCATTAGACGCTCTTGATATTTATAAATGTCCTCCAGATATTTTCAAGGCCATGCATTAGGATCACTTAAACCAACATTCTCTTCTATCAAGCTCCTTGAAGGCTTTCAAGATAATTTCTAGGTCTTCAACTTCTTAACAATCATTCATAAAGCATAGGCTTCTAATGGATTATAAAATGTTGTGAAGTTTAAATGCATATAAATCATTCACATTACCTAATTTATTTTTTCCCCATGCATCTCCTCAACAAAATTTCCACATAAGCAAGATGACCTCCCAGGCTTGCAACCCTATGAATGTGTGTTCTAGAAGACTATTTAAGAAGAAAGAAGCTCTAATTATCAATTTTTTGGTTTAAAATACTCATTTAGGATGGTTTTATGTCCCGTGATATATTATAGATGACCTCTAATTAATTTTACCTCTTAAACCTTTTACGCCTTGCATCAACCCATAACTAGGGTTTTATGATAGTCTAAGGGTTTTGACCCTAGTTATCCTAATTTTATGATTTATCCTCAATGTAATTCATTCAATAATTTTGTAACAATTCCTTAAATTTATTTTATACCCTATATGTATTCTTAAACCTCCACCTTTACCCCAAACTTACACTTTCCCTTCACGAATTTACCCATAGACCTAATATAGTTACGTTGAGCATATGTTTATACTATTCTTTAATTGATTTGACCTTAGGTGGTTTGTTATGAGTTATAATACCTATAAAAATTAGGGAAGAAGATGTGATCTCTTATAAATACCTTATTTTATGCTTTCATCTACTTAATGTTAAATTCTAACTTCAAGTTGCATATTAGAGTTGTTTTATAACTCATGTTTTCTAACCTTCCTATACAAAGATATACACATTTTATCGATAATATGTTCATATAAATTTGTAAAAACTTGTTTTAATTCTTCCTTAAGACTTAATATATCATCTATAACCATTATAAAATAATTTTCCTATTGGTTTCTTGAAGATTAGATCTTAAAATATAGTATTATCATTTTAGGTCTCTACAAGCCTACTTGGCCCTCTCTCAAGTGAATATGGATTCATATGATGGATTATTCCTTATAAAAAGAATATAAACATTTAAAAAACCTTTTAAAATATACTTAGATACATAAAAAGTTTATAAATACTCATTCCTAACACATAAAACCTTTCATTTTCTATGTTTTCTATAGGCAGGCCTATAGGCACCTTTCTTTGAATCATGTATCACCTCAAACTTGTGATTTGATTTACCTTAAATGGTTCAAGTGATATTATAACTTTATATAATAAATATTAGTTTAATTTTATTTGTTTTAAAACCTTCTCCCATTAATAAAACACATAGAGCTTATCAAGTGTCTCGCAAACCCTTATTTAAACCTGCACAGTCAGTACTAAGCATATGACTGTAGATGCATGACTACCTTCTTATTTGTCATCTTGATCATAATTTATTATGTAAAATGTTTGGTGGCTTGATGTAATTTTATTACTGATATGGTTATTTCAATATTGCATTGAATATTTTTGACAATTATCATAGGTCTATCATTTACTTCCCCATGCTTGAAGCTCTTTTTAAGCACACTAGACTAATGATCTTTCCACCTAAAAATTTTATCCAAGATGATTTTTTAGAGTTTTACACATATTTAATGATTTAAAATTGTGATACGGACTTCATTTTATGTGCCTCTAACCGTATTCATGTGGATTAGTCCTTAATCATCAAAACTTGCTTGGTATAGGACTGTGTCTTCTTGGCTTGTAGTTTGGATGCTTAGATCAGTGCAAGAAAGGCACATTAGGGATGAAAATAAATGATTAAACATGGTATATATAGTGATTTATAAATTAAAATATGTATCATATGATTTTTCTTCTTTCACAATCCCAATAACCTTGAAATGTATCAAATAGGCTCACCTTCACATTCTCTCAACCCTACAGACCTATTCGTGCATATTCCACTTGTCTTTGCATTAAATTTTTGATGGAGATGTTGTAGGATATCTTGATAATGTTTTATGGGGATGGAAACACTATGTATATTTTCATTCAAGTACATTCAATCTATAAAACTTAGAAACCTTGACTGTCATACCTAGAATAACAAAAACATGACATTTTTTGCTAGCATCACCATGGACATTAAAAAATTGGGTGGAGTTTGATATTTCAGAGGAAAATATACTCTAAATATACCATCATAAATTTTTTTCATTCATTCACAAATCACATACCTACCCTTTCAATAAAAAAACCATGGCATTGGGGTTTAAGAGGGTTTTAAAAAGGCTTAACTTCTTAATGATTGTTCAAAAATATCTACCTCCTAATCAAAAAAATAATGATATTAATTTTAAGGTCATATGGGTATTCAACATAACCTAATGGAATTTTATCTGAAACCTCTCCTTCTTTATGAACCAAGCTTATCAAAATGACCTTCCTAGGCTTGTCAAGCACCTAATGGAGAAACCAAGTCAATTTTTGTTCTTATTGGGATTGAAAATTCTTAAAAATTATGGTTTTAAGTTTTAAGGTACTATATAAATCATTTTATAATCTTATAATTTGATCTTTAGTGTAAACCTTTTGCAATGAGACCTTCTCAAGCCCTTTTTCTTTAAGAAAACTACTTGTTCTACCCCAAAAACCTGCTAGAGTTGTGAACCAAGTGGATATGGATTTCTTATTGGAATATCTAGTGATGAATAAATTTACCAAGGAATATTTCACCTTCTTTCTCTACAATTCCTTCATTATTTCTCTATTTGGCCATTAGAATGATGAGTGAGTAGTTTCAAATGTACTTCAGCATTGGAAAAGGAGTTTTATAACATCTTGGATAAGATGCATAGGAAAGATACATATCATATGATATTTTAAAAATGTTTAATATCTCAAGAAAACCCTTTTACATCTCTACACATGATATTAGACCTTCATATTTGATATTTTCTAATGAAGTTGTATCCCAACATTATAATAAGCAATACAATACAAAATAATGAAAATCATAAACTTTCCAAAAATACTTTAGTTTATCCAAAATACTTGAAATTGCAATTTATCCAACTTACCAACTTGCTTTTGGGTCCACTTATCTATCTTAGAGCATCATGCCTTCTCAGATGATCATCACCTCTTTGTCTTCATCATAGATTAAGTCTAACTTAACTTTCACAAATAAACCTTGATCTTTCCAAAGTTACCTTAAACTTTTCTAAACTTCATTTTAAAATACCTATTCAAATATAATGGTATGAAGCTAATTATACAAGACACACACAGACTCTAACACCTTAATAGGATCCTACTTATACCTTCAGAAGATATACTACACCAAACCATGGCCCCCAAGACATGACTCTCACTAAGACCATTTCAAGTTTAGATCATTTAGTTACCTAGTTTTATAAATTCCTTGGTCATGGGTGATTGATTAGCTAACACATACAAATATGTTTCAAGTACATTGGTAATAAGGGCCATGGATGTGGTTGAATTTACTACAAGAGCTGATGTGAATTACTCTAAAGGAAAAGAAAAGGTGGTGCGATGGGTGGATGGTGTGGAAACATCCCAAAGCCACTAGCTAGTGATTTTAGGTTTTAGTTTTGAAGCCTCCTCCCATGCACCTAATTATGGTTCTAGTTTCTACTATTCTATGACTCCACTTCTTCTTTAGCTTTTACCTCTTTTTCTTCTCTGGATTTAGCTTCAACCTTAGCCTTAGTGTTTGCCTCAATTTGGGATTTAGCTTACACCTAGCCTTAGCTTTAGTTTGTATTCCACCTTAGCCTTAGCTTTGACATCTACATCTACCTTAGCCTTGGTTTCATCTTTAGCCTTGGCTTTATGTCTGGCTTCCTCTTCCTTTACCACTCACTTGGCTTGTTCTTATTTGATGTAATACTCATCTTTGGCCTTTTACTCTTCCTAAGCCTTTACTAATACCTAATCCTCCTCCTTATTATATTGCATAGCTTGTACTTATTGACATTTTATTATTACCTCCTCTTGTTCATTTTTATTCTATTTTGCTTCTTCAGCTTGTTTCTTGTGAGCCTCTACTTCTTTATCTTGTTTCTTTGTATCCTCTATTTTTTCAGCTCTTTTCTTTTGAGCCTGTACTTCTTCACCTTGTTTCTTATATTCTTCCTTTGTAGCTTTTTTTCTATGTTTCTCTTCTTATGTAGCTATCTATTACTTGCATTATAATTCTTCCTCAATTTCCTTTCACTTTGCCTCTTTTCTCTTTCTCTTTTTCTCTTCTTTTTTCACCCTCATTTCAACCTTTTTTTATGAATTTGTTGGATCCTCTTGTTCCTATTAAGCTTCTCGTTGGGACTCCAGCTATGGTAAACTAGTTTCTTCATGTTCTTCCATGGAGGTTGGAGAATACAATATTTTAAGTGATTGTGAATCCTTCAATGTGGCATATTCCACAACATCACCTCAACATACAGTTGTATTTTTTCTAGATGTTGGAAGGGGTTTGAGGATCTACTTTTTCCTCATCATAATTTGACCTTAAACCTATTGATGAGACTCTTATTCTTATCATGTTTCACTCACCTCTATTAGTTTTGTGAAGTACACCATTATGTCCTTGATCATTGGATAAGGTTAGATTGTAGCATGTATCTGTATTTTGCACAATAATAGTGGCGATGGGATTTCTTGTGTTGGTAGTTCTTCTTGATATGTAGTCAAAGATCTTGTAGCTAAATCTCTATGTAATGTTTTTACCTTCAAATTTTTTTGAGATACTTATTACCTTATAGTATCAACAATGATATAAGGGGGAGGTTAAGTGATAGCGACCCAAAGGTCTCATCTTACCTGATTTCACACCTGACAAGTGCACACTACTTTCTAGAAAAAGAATTATTTTTCTTCTTCATGCTCATAAACATCATCTCTGATGTCTTCAAGCATGGAATTCAGGACTTCTTTCTTCTCAAATCCTAACATTATAAAGTCTCACTCATCTATTATTTTAGGGGCATGTATATTGTCCAACCAGGACTTTTCTTGGCATGTCTTCTTCTTTGGCAGTGGTGGTGAAGCTCATCACACTGATGTTTTTCTCTTTCCTTTGTCTAGTTATGTTGGAGATTTTGTTAGTTTTGGTGATGCTTGTGGTTATTTTTGTTATTTAATTTATTATTGATGTTATGATTGTAGTTGTATTGGTTACTATGAAATTTTGGGAATGGACCATAGTGGTGGCACTAACCTCATAGATAGGGATTTCTACCTCAACACTTATAACTTGGAATCAAACATAGTGATGAAGAATGGTATTGAAGTAACAGTTTCTTTAGATAACTCATACATAATGATTTGGATGTCATTGTAGATCTTTGTAACTAAGGCATGTTATCCAAGATATTGCATGACATTCTAAGGTTCTTAATAGGATTTATCATAGTCAAGCATAACATATAGCAAAAACTATTTCACATATCAATCATGGTGAATACACAAAAATATTTAATCAAACTATAATATTATTCACTCTAATATATTTCTTTTGTTACATTACAAACCATATGAGAATATTACAAATTATATAAAAAAATTATTTCCTATATTTGTGGAGATCAAATATCTATGAAAATCTTCAAAACTCCATATTAAAACTCAACCTAACAAACTCCTAACAGCATACTAAAATATGAATATATTGTGAATCACAATATATTTGGTAAACTAACATATAGACTATTAATATAATATTGTTAACAACAATATTTATGTTGGTCATTAATAATGTGAACATATAATTATACCTCAACATTCACCCCCTTGTGAAAATTATTAATCATATCCTACACCCCCTTAATGTGAACATGGGGAAAATGATTCTACCATATCTGCACCTATACTCATGACTTGGTGATTTTTAGAGGATAATCACAAACCTTACATGATGTTTTTATAAATTGTTGACCAAAAACCAAAATAATGGTTTTAAAAGTGGCTAATCATAAACCATAAAATAATACCTGATGGTTTTATAAATTGCTAACCAACAACCAAAATATTGGTTTTACAAGTGGCTAACTAGAAACCACAAAAAATGGTTTTATAAGTGGCTTACCATAAACCACGTCATGATGTGCAATATAGATTCTAGCTCTCATAATTTTCACATTTTAGAGAAGTTACATAGGAATATACAGTTCACTTCTGAAAAACATGAACAGGCATATAACATTTGTTTTTATTCACACCACGCTATGCTTAAAATAAACACACCACACAAAATGTCACCAAAAAATTTTGGTCCCCATCATTGGTGATTGATGAGAGGCTCTAGAACACCTAGCCTCCATTTCCTCCTTTTAACTGATGAAGAAGTTGCTTACTCATCAATGGATATTTGAAGTTTAGCTACATGATTTTATTGAGGAGAAGTCTCCCCCATAATTTGGACATCATGTACAAGTGATAATGCATCCATAGAAGAAACATTTTTATATTTTAAAACATTAACAAAATGATAAGACTTAAATTGGCACTTTTGAATTTTGACATAGACACCTCAATTTTGACTCTTTTGATATAAAAATGACTCTTGACTATTGACATCAATAATTTTAGAATTTTTAACAAATATTAGAATATGGACCCAAAAAAAATACATTGAACTATTACCTATATAAAAAAATTATAAAATTATAATAGATTCAAGATTTATAAAACCATACTCCATTAAATAAATAAACAAACTTGAACTAAAAATTATAATAATGGACTTGACTCGCTTTATTACAAATATGAAGGAATAAAAAACTATTAAACATAGATTTTAGCTATACAACTCAACAAGACCTAAGCAAAATACAAAAGCTCAAAATAAAGCTAAAGACCAAGAATAATCTAAACTCTATCAAACCACATCTTTAGAACTAGACTTGGTAGTGTATGCGGTGGCATGTAGCACCTTGTGGTGAAATTTGGAAATGTATAGACTTCATTTCCATGTGAAATATCAACTATAATCAAGGAGACATGATAACATGCTCAGGTTAAATCTGATACATTTGGTGTTTTATCATCTGTCTGTGGGTTGAATAATATGATGAGCCATAAAGATGAAGCTATGAAGGAATCTATCTAAGTGGAATAGTGAGGTTGAGAAGTTACTAGATGTGGAACATTTGATGAGTGCACAAGATGTATGTAAAAATATATAATGCCAAATTGCATGTATAGTATAGAAATCATAGATATATAGCTCGATTTGATGCCAAAAAATAGACTAAGACTAATCAAACAATGTTCTGAGCCTTCAAACTTTGTTATAAAATACTAGTCATATACCCAATGAGAGTGTAGAAAATAGATGTGGAGTGGTAGAAGATAAATGTATTCAAATATGTCCTTAGCAGCTACATACATTGATATTTGAAGACCATAGATGATCAAAACATTATGTATAGTAAAACATTATATTTCTTCAGTTGTGTTTCCCATTCTAAGTAATAATATAGGAATAGAATCCAAGTCATGATGTTATGTAGAGCAGGCTTGATGAATCTGATAGATGAGACATCTCACAATAATCATAGAGTTATCATCTATAGGGTAAAATATGCATGAGATGATACTTTTAACCTTTCACAGGAGCACATAGAAAATTTATAGAATGGAAGATATACATAGCAAATTCAGATGTAAAAATACTATTTACAGGAAGTGGGATATATAGCTATGAAAACATATTTGCAGATGTGTTGATAAATTACATTAGGTAGGACAATAAAAATAAAATGATTACCTCTATTGAACAAATTATTGTTCTATCACAAGATAGGATTGATGACTACTTTGATACCACATAATAGGATTTATCAAAATCAAACATAGTAGACAACAAAAACTACTTAGCATATCAATCATGGTGAATACATATAAATATTTAATCAAACTATAATATTATTCACTCTAATATATTTCTTATGTTACATTAAAAACCTTACAGGAATATTAAAAATTATATAGGAAAACTATTTCCTATATTTTGGGAGATCAAATCTCCATGTAAATCTCCAAAAGTCCCTATTAAAACTCAACCTAACAAACTCCTAACAACATACTAAAATAAAAATATATTGTGACTCACAATATATTTGGTAAACTAATATATAGACTATTAATGTAATATTGTTACCAATAATATTTACATTGGTCATTAATAATGTGAACACATAACTATACCTCAACAATTCTAAGGTGTGAATTAATCATGGTTAGGGCCTACATCTACCATGTATTTAACCTCCCAAATTACTTATAATACTACCTTATTTTCATCCATGTGATGTTTATGAATGTAGTATCAATCTATAAATCTACAACAAGTTGACCGGTCCTTTCGATGATTTCCACTATGTGAAGTAGAGAAGCAAAACCAAAAATTAGTACTATAATTTCTATGATATATCATTGAGAATCTTTTCAATGTTTGTGGTTAGCCCAAATATCAGAAACGTAGGCCAATTGAAATTTGTGTGTAGGTATATCATGTGATATGCAATGTTGATAACACCTTTTGTTGCTTATTTTGCCTATTTTATTATTTATCAAAACTTATTGGTGATGAATTCAACTATGATGTGCATCAAAACATCATATATCAAATCAATGGATATTCCTCTACCATCCCTTATGTGATATTTTTCCCAGTGTTAGAGTGAATTGGTGAAGCAATGGACTTGTAAGGTAGGAGGGATTTACCCTGATTTGGGAGGTCTATTTCTCTTACCTTCATATGAGGAGTGATCCAAACTGTGACATCTTAGAATAAATAAATAGATCCTTATTTATACCTATTAAGTATAGTGAGCATTATCTCATCCATTTGTTCGAAGTAGGTAGTTTAATCAACCGTTATACATCCGAGCCTTGCAATAGATGTTAAAGAGTTAGGGCCTTATATTTGTGTTTCTTTTTATGGATCTTATATAGATAAAGTGTCTTATGTTACATCAATGAATTAAAATGGATCTATATCCTAATATTTAGCTTATCTTAGGCCTAGGCCAATCCCCATTTCTTATTTTTTGCATCAGATAATGGAATCAATAATTGAGTTTTCTCCATGTTTGTTGTTGTGGCCTAGGTTGAATACTTTCTTTGCTTGGTCCAGTTCTAGTATGCAATATCTTCACAATAAGTTGTTTTGAATTTATATTGTATATTTCACTTGTTGGTAGAAGTTTACAATGTCTTTATGTTGTCCATGCCACTTGTTATATAATTTTTGGCACCCAAATCCATCTAGATGACTAGTTTAAATGCATCAAGCTGGTTTTGCACAAATTTACCTCCTAAAATAATATCAATCAATTGTGATTTGATATGATGTTTACCCTTTTCCATATATATTCTTTGATTCATGCATTGTCAAGTCGCTGATGTGACTCAATGTCCTTTCAACTATCCCAATTTTTTATGACCCAACCTATCATTCTACCACATGATTTATTTCAAGAAAGATGCATTTTTTTAAGTGCCTTATCATTAATAGTCTTTAATTAATATTATTCATCCTTTCACCATACCTATCTTTTAGGTACTATATTTATTGACTTATTTGATAGCCACTGTGTATTCATTGTCAACTATCATTCCTTCTCTATGAATCGATCATATTTTGTAATGTTGACTATTTCAACTATGTTATGATGTGTTGAGATCCAAATAGTAAATTGTAAAAAGTCACTAACCCTAAACAAAACAAACATAAAATAACATTAAATAAAATTCCTAACTACATGGTGTTACTCAACACTATCTTATGAGCAAAAAAATGATAGAAACTAATGACAGTAAGGCTTAAGCCTACATCTATTAACATGTCTTGACAATATGGTTCCTTATACATATTTTAATAAAATATTTCTATGTTTTGAGACTTCATGAATAATGTAGGGTCCCTTCCATCTAATACATAGTTTTCTCTGGAATGCCTTAAATCTTCTATCATACAGTAGTATTGTTTGTTCTTGATGAAATTACTTAGATCACAAATTGTGACCATATCATGCCTTCTAGATTAACTTGTTAATCTCTCATATCCATTATGCCCTTTATTGGTTTTACTTCAGTTTAACCAAATCCATTAATATTTATTTTAGAGAGTCTTGGTCACCCAGCCTCATAACCATTGCAATGCATAGACTAGGAATAATGTACTCCATAGGCATCACTACCTTAAGACCATAAACAATTAGAAAGGGAGTGAAACTTGTGGTAAAATTATACTTTATCTTGTACACTTAAATAATTATAGGAATTTGATCCTCCTAATCATCACTTTAAACATTTCATATTTTTGACAACATTTTACTGAATATTTTATTCGACACTTCAACTTATCCATTTGCTTGTGAGTGATAAGTTGTGTTATTATGGTATGAGATCATAAACTCATCAGTGATTCTTTATAGTGTTATTGAATAAGTGAGTTCCTCTATCACTGACCAAATTGATTGGGTATCTAAATATTATAATGATATTCTCATATAATAATTTAACAACATCCTTCACACTGTAACTTGGTATTGTAGTAGCTTCTACCCACTTGGTGAAGTAATCCATCATAGTAATAATGTATCACACATGATTTCATTTACTTAGGGGACTTATAGGTTTTAAAAATTCAATTCCACATTTTTCAAATGGTTTCTCCTTGAGCATTGGGACCAATGGCATCTCATCCCGCTAATTGGGTTTTCCCATTTTCTAGTAGATATCGTAATGTTTGGCCACCCTGTATGTATCTTGAAATACATTTTGCCACCAAAGACTACTCTATAGAATTTTCCTCGTAGTGGATTATCCTATGAAGTGACCCCATACAATTCCCTAATGTTCTTCTTGGACAAGTTGTGTTCATTCATGCTCCAATGCTATTATGTGCAGCACATCATCCTTTCCCAATTTATACAAAAACCTATTAATGAGACTATAAGGAATGGCTCATGTAACCATTTGATTTTTATCCCTTTCAACATAATGCACAAGGAAATTTACTTTCTCTAATAATTTTTTAATGTCTTCTATATTATAAAAATTCATAATATCCCTAAACAAGTGCATATCTAGGGACACACCATCTATTTCTTCTAGTTCTTCTCCATTTTTCAACCTACTCAGATGATCTAGTTCCACATTTTCTTGACCTAAATTAACATTGATTCATAAAAGAAACTCTTGAAATAGCATTAGCCACATATATATCTATCCTCACAACATCAAATTTTTAACCAAGCATCACAATACCTAGTGGTCTATGAAAATCAAATGGTGTGACCAACAGATAAGGTCAAAACTTTTATAATGCAAACGCCATAGCTAAGGTCTATCTTTCTATAGTCATATAGTTCTCTCTACTACTGAAAGTTTTCTACTGGAAAAATGTATAAGATGATTAAACCCACCATCCCTTGGTTTCACTAAGACAACCCCTATTGCAATACTAAAAGTATCCACATGTACTTGAATGGCTTCTTCCAGTCAAGAAAAATTAAAATAGATGTTGTTATTAACTTATGTTTGAGATTGATAAATGTTGTTTAGCATTTTTATGTCCAATAAAACTTTGTATTTTTACATATTCACTTTTCTATCAGTGTAGATATGGCTACATATCCTTTTATAAGAAAAATTATAGTATCTTGTATGACCTAGAAAGGTGTGCACTTCTGTAGAGCTATTTATGGGTGGCATCCCCACTATTACTATAATATTATCTTGGTCAAATAAGATAACATCACTACATATGACATGGCCCAAAAGAACACCAAAATGTGTGAAAAATAAATAATTTAGATTCAAAATAAATTGTAGATCTCAAGACCATTATAGCATTAATTATAGATTTAATAGATGTTCTTTAAATAAGGAGAAGACATCCCAATCATCTAAATATATTTCTAGAAAAAACATGAATGAAATTTTTAAATGTAGTTGTTACAAACCTAGAGAAAACTACTGGTGCATTCTTCAAACCAAAATTCATTACCTTATATGCGAATGACCCCTATTATATTTCAAAGGTTGGTTTAGCTTAGTCCTCTTTTTTTATCAAAATATGATGGTATCCATTGAATCCATCTATGAATGAGTAAACATCAAGACCTAAACTGACTCAAGGACTTCATATTTTAATGATATTAGAAATGGATCATTGTGTAGACACCCAAAAATGTCCCCTTGACTAGTTTCAATGTCATAACACCCTCGACTATTCTTGACCTTAGCTATTCACCTAACTATCATGAACCCCTTTACACTTGTCAAATGCACCTAGTCATTCTTTAAGAATTTTTGGAAAACATCAACCTTTGACCCATTTCTAGACATTTTTGCACTTGGAGATTGACCTACAATGGTTGGCCTATTCGTCAATGGTTTGCCTAACTATCGATGGTTAGGCCCCCAATCCTATAAAATAAAAAATCATTCAGATATAGGATGAACTTGCATGGGAAAAATAAAAAATTTACCATGCACATATCATAACTTTCCTTCATCTGAATTGGCATATTTATCCTAACCCAACTTAGCAACTTTCTCTCTCCTTAGCAGGTTTTTACTATAAATACAAGGCTCTTGGAAGAGATTGGGATCCAAAAATTTGCATTCAAGCTCCCTCATTTTCTTTATGTAGGCATTTGGCATCCTGAAACTTTATCCATGTGACTTCTGAAGGTTAGAGTACTATTATGTTGCTTAATTTCATTTAGTTGGTTATTGGTTTATTGTTTTCATCATTCAAGAACTATTTCTCTTATTTTCATCATTCTCTTTTCCCACTATCTCTTTCTGACTCAACTTGGTCACCTGCACATCACCCCTCACCCCAATAGTCCACACTCTACCATATACCCATCAGCCACTCCATCCCCAGATCCATTTCAATTCCCCATAGACCTCCCACAATAAACCATCATTGATTATTGAAACCATCACCAGTCACCATAACCATCATTAGTTACCTAACTGTCATCAATCATACCCAACCATCATCGATCACCTTGACCATCAACAATCACTATCAAGGAATATAAAATATTATTTTTTCTCCTCTTTTCACCCAATCAAACCCTTGTTTTTATTTCTAACCTATCTACAAAGCCTACCTAGACCTTCCTAGACTTGAACTTGATATATTTGTGCATGACATTGACCCACCATCTTACATCTTCTACCAAACAAGTACATTATTTTTTTTTGTATAAGCATTTATCTTATGGTCCATTTATCATCCTTTATTTCTATTTCTAGAACATTTTTATCATTAGGGAAGTGGATTTCTATCCATCTAAGGGAGATTTCACTTCTTGGATATAGAATTACTAGGCAATCCACCCTTCATACTCATCTAACAAACAAGTTGGTTTAGTGCAGTTTATTGTAGGTAGTCCTTCCTCACCAAAAAAGAGCTCTCACTTCATCTAGTCATCAACTAGTGTAATGTTTACTAGGTACACACCTCTCATCTATTGTTTCTCTCCTTTTTCCCTAAAATCACAAAAAATAGAGTAATAAATAGTAAGAAACATTCTAGCATGCCCAGTGGGACCCCTTATGGGTTCATAGTTCTTTTAAGCATATAGTTGCATTAGTGAAAATGCATGCTCTTGAATTTTTGTTATTTCTAAAATTTTAAAAGATAGAAATTTTATCTCTTTTTCTTCCTAAAAAATCTATAAAAAAAATAAGTATACATCCTAGGGATAGGTTACATTTTCATCCTGCATTAAGTGCATTTTTAGTTGTTCCTTGTTTACATGAAAAGACACCAAAAATTTATTTTGGGTTAAAATCAAGTGCATCTATTGTTTTGTCTACTTAATGATTAGCTTACATAGATTAGTTAAATGTATTATGAATTAATTGTAGCACACATATGTTACACTACCAAACCACTTGCATAAAATAAACATCAAAACTTACTTGAGGCAAGGCGCATTGAGATTTTATCACCCTTTAGATCACCTTACCCTACTCAATGATCCCACTTGGATTTCATCACCAAGGGTAGGACCCATTCCATTATATAACAAATTATAAATTCTAGACAAATGGTATATATTGGCTAAGCAGCCTGACTTGGCTTTGGGTTCATGAAGTGTGGGGAGTAAGCCCCCAGTACCATGCCACATACCTGGTCTAGTGCAAATTTTTTGAGCACAAAAAATTAACCCAAAACCATCCTTAGATGGATCTTATAGTACCTAATTCATAATCTAATTTCCCCTTTAATACTCTTTAAGTCATAAGCCAAAAGAGATTTAAAATAAATCCTATGATTAATTGCACTTTTAGTGTGTGCTTTGTTTGCTTTGGGATTTTATTTATTTACTCATCATTTGAGGTGAGAGGTTTGTTATCCATTTCTAAATTTCTCATATGCTATTAACCAAACAACAAGTGAGAAACCAAAATAACCAACCACCATATTTTTCTTCATCCTCATCCATGGATTATACCTTGAACATTGATATATCACTCCATGCTTCAATGCACCATTATCCCGCACCTACGGTGCCTTCAATAGTATCTAAAGGTGATCCAAATTTTGTCACCTTTTTGGATAATAATCTAGCTACTTTACAACACTATTTTAATACCTTAGCCTACCATACCTTGATAGCTTTAGTTCCTTCCACATATCCACCCTATGGTATGTCACACCATCTCATGGTTGGTGTTACATCATCCCACCCTTATATTATCCAAGCTTCATATTTTATCATTGGTCCATCTACCACCACCACTCAGACACCTATTACCCCAGCCAATACCTCTAACATCGGCTCAACTTTACCCCTTGTCACTTTTACCACTTTTTTTGGTGTAGTGTTTTCCACACCCATTTCTACCATTTCCTTTAGCTTAACCAATAAACCAATTTGAATCCCCTTTAAAAATTTGGTACTCTCTATACCATAAACACTTCCCCCTATTATCACTAGGGTCAATACTCATCAACAACCCACAAATACTTTAGCATTACCAATCCAAACCATGCCCCATAAACTAACCCAAATGTACCCCTAAACCAACCGTTATCAATTCTTATACAAGACCCCATGACTTCCTATCAATATATCCCCAACCCATTGGGATATATTTCACCTTTCACCCAACCCTTAATGTCTATAATTCTTGTTGGGACACTATCGCAACCTCAAATTACCACACACCAATATGTGCTCACTTTTATACCTCCTACCACATACCTATGCATAGCTACAACCCAACATCAGCAGAACTTGCCACCAAATTATGTGGCTACCTAACCCCAACCCAACCTGATCAGGATGCTTGTAGATAAGATGACCTAGCTTGAGTCATCTATCTCTGGATCCCATAATATTTTATCCTATGACCAAATTTGTAATGAACCTATCAACCCTTTCTATCCCAATTCATTCTTATCCTCCTTAATAGGAGCTCCCCAAATTCTCTAATTTTTAGGGGAAGGAGGATCCTCAGCAAAATTTGAGGTTATTTCACCATTCTTGTTACTTGATCGCATATGATGATGCCCTCCTCTGAACCTTCCCTATGTCTTTATCAGGGCCTGCTTTGGATTGGTACAGTGCCCTTCCTAGGAATTTTATCTTTTCATGATCCCCAACTCACCCAAATTTTCTTATAACATTTTTCTATCAATATATCCAAGAAGGTCTCCATAATAGACCTCTATTCCATTAGGCAATTTGAGGATGAATCAATTGTCAACCTCATTGCATGATGGCAAGCCCTCATTAATCAATTATCCTTTTCACTACCCTAAATGAAACTCATTAAACTTTTCTCTAGGGGATGTGCAAAACACATCACTCCCATCCTTCAGGTGAAAATGTTTAGAACCTTTGATGAAGCATTTATAATGGCACACAAACTCGAGAATTGAGCCATAGATGAGGGAAAATTAAAATTGTGAAATAAGAATTCCATTTTTAAACCCAATGACCCCTCTTCCACTAAAACTACCAACCAACCCAATTCTAAATCTAAAACATCTACAAATTTGGTTATCTTCAAAAATAGCCCACCTCCACTATTAACCAACCATGTCAAAACACACCTTCCAATCCTTCTTACCCACCAAACCAAAATCAAAACCAGGTTCCCCCTAAATAATTCACCCCTCTAGGGGAATCACATGCCTCTATGTTGGATAAATTGTTAAACTCTAATGTCATCCAACTTCCACTAATCAAGCCACCTCAACAATTCAACCCCTCTCACCTTGTGCCTAGGCGGTATAATGAAAATTACCATTGTGCTTTCCATCAGGTCATCGAACATGACATAAATCAGTGTAACACTTATAAAATTCTTATCCAAAACCTGATTGATAATGGAAAATTGATGTTTAACAGCCTTAATGCACCCCCCAACCATTCTCTTGGTATTTTTTGCAAACCATTCCCTAACCATCCTCCACCTACCTAAGCCCATGACAATCAATTTGAACCATCTTCATCTCATGAGGCATCCCTCACTTCTCCACTTGATCAAATCATATCCATGCCCACCTCTCCTTTCATAGGACCAACCATTTATTTAACCACCCCTTCCTCTACCCCACTAAATGAAATGGTAGAACTCCCTTCTTCTTCTTTGGATAACCTAGAAAAGGAAGGATTTAGGACCATACCTACACCCTCAATCAAAAAAACATCCCCTCTCTTAATCACCCCACAAGCAACCATTTTTTTGGAACCTTCTAGCTCAAGTAAAGATGAAGGAACCATCCCCTCTTCTTTACCCAAAGGCTTGACATTTGAAATAGTAGATCAAGGAACAAAACCTATTTATAAGCCCTTTTCTTAGTTAGTGTTAACTTTAGAATTTGCCTCACAACCCAACCTAGATAGAGACACTTTCTAGCATCATTTGGAGCTCCCATACCAAAATAGAGCTGAACCCTCGACTTCATTAGCATCCAAATTCCAACCTATTATCACCCCATCATCAAACATTTCATTCTCCAAATATGTGAGGGAACCATATCACCCACCTCCACTTAGATCATCTCATAATATTCAATCTAAACTAGCCAAGAATTTGGGTATCCTTCCAACACCTAACATCACCCATCCCTCCATCAAATTGGACCTAACCCCCTCTAGATTGCCTAACAAACCACCAACTAAGATGGATCGAAGGGTGCAGTTACCTAAAGCTCATCTTCAAGATCAATCTATGTCACCTCCTCATTTTCCATCTATTTTAGGACCCCACCCTTCTACCATCCCAATCACTTATTCTTCTTCAATTAAACCGATGCCCTTTTCTATACCTACCCCTCCACCACCTACACCATCAACTTCTTCATCATTCTTAGCTAATTTATCCCCCTCTACTTTTCCACCTATTATCAACCCCTCATCCTCTACTTTAAAACCGTCAACTGTTAACTCGATCATAGTTAAGCCAACCCAACCTAAACCATCTACCAAAATTGCCCAAGTACCTACCCTCTTTAAGGATAAGACCATGCCTAAGAAGGTTCCTATTTTCTCAACAAGCATTACAACACCCCCAATACCTCTGAAGGAATCTTACTCCATTATTTTATAGACATTGTTACAAACATTCACCATTAAACTTCCACCTATTAAGCCATTTAACCCCTCCAATACCAAACCCTCTTGGTTTGATGATACTCAGATCTATGTGTACCCTAAGACATCAAAGCATAACATGGAGAACTACAAATCTCTCCAAGCTCTTGTTCATCACTTATATCAAGATGATGATATGTTATCAAATGAACCACTTTCACCTACCTTAACAACCTAACTACCAACCCAATCAATCCAACCACTATCTCAACCTACACCTGCTTCCTCACTCTCATCCATAGATAAGAGAGAGGAACCAAAACAATCACCTAGTCCAACTAAGCCCATTTTCCATACTATCCACATGATTACCTAATCTCAAGCTCAACAAAGGGGTAAAGGAAGAGCCAACAAGTCCATTTCATGGACTTATTTTTTAGATTATTAGCCTTCTAACCAAGTTCAAACACCAACACCCACACCATCATCAAGACCTAAAGTGTCCATCCTTAGTTCCCCTCCCACCAACTCTTCCACATCTGTTCAATAGACTATATTGAAGTAGTTTCACCAAGCACCAATGAAGATGAGCCTTTATAACTTGATCATCACCTCACCCCACCATTGTTAGGCATTAATAAATGCTTTGTAATCCATTGAGGTTCAGCTAGATGACCCTCAACCTCTTGTGTCCTTTGTTGGATCCCTCCAACATTCCATTGTCATCACCTTCCAAGATTTTGAGATACCTCCAACCCATTCAAGAGAGTTTGATCATCCTCTCTTTGTCACTACATACATCAATCAGATTTACATCAAAAGGGTGATGATTGATGGAGGCACTAGCATTTACATAATATCCTCCCATTCTTTTGATTAGTTGCATTTACCAAATAAAATCATGACTAAAATCACAATCATCTTTTGCTCCTTTAACGACACCATGGCCACTACCTTGGGGACCATCATTCTTTAAATATGGTTGGGACCTCATACCATCCCCAAGATATTTTATGTTATGGAGGGTGAATTCCAATATAACATTCTACTCAGATGTCCTTAGATTTGAGCAATGAGTTATATAACTTCCACTTTACACCATTACATCAAATTTGAACATGAAGGGCAAGTTATAACCATCAAGGCTGATCCCAGTCTTTTTACATCTTACAACATGACTTATAGACCTAATGATTTCCTTCTTCCATCTTCATCTCCCTTACAATCAATCAACCCCATTAACACAATTGCACTATCAACCTTGACCCGTAGTACCTCTATTGTTGACAATGATGAAGCCTCAACCAGTGCCTCTATCTCTTCTTCCTAGATCCCTATTGAAGACTCATTGACACAAACTTTTCAATGTCTCTCTCTTGGTGACTATCAAATTTTAGAATTAAATGCCTTTCCCACTCCCCAAGAATATGGGAACAATCAAAATGACCCTTCTTATGACCTCGACATAGGAACTCTCATCCCCTTTGGACTTCTTAATAATTGAACATATTTTATCTATGGGGGACTCGATAGACCACTCCTTGCTCCTAACACCAACCCATATATTCAACCTTTCACTTCCAATTTTTCCTATCTAAGTAATCAAGTCTTTACCAAAACCTATCTTCATCACTATACTTGGAAAGGATTCGGTATGAGCCTTTATGAATAAGGACCTCACAAATTTCCCATTATCAAAACTCAAAAACCTCATGAGTTATTTGCACTTGGGTTTGAACCACCAGAATAACCCACCTCAACAAAACCTACTGCTACCCCATGGAAGAAACTCCATCCTCACCTAGTTCATCTTCTCAATTTGAGGAATCTAACATTATTCCATTTAACTTTTATGTTTTGATCAATACTTTTAGTTTAGGCCCACTTACCTATCATCAAAGTGGCCAAACTAAAACCTTTCATCTCATCCATCCTAAAATGATCGACCATGATTTAACCACCATTCATACCATTTAGCATCAAGATAATGATTCCATCCTCATCTACCTTGGGGTAGGAGATTATTCTACCCATAAATCTCTCCCTCTTGAGAACCAAACCATGCTTAATTAATCAACTATCGACGTAAACCTAGGGAATCAAGAGGATCCTCATATCATTAATTTAGGCCAATCCTTGAACCCAAATGAGCATCAAGATTATCTTGCCTTCCTTCAAGAATATAGTATCTTATTTACATCATCTTATCAATACATTCTTGGGATTGACCCCTCCATCACCCTCCATAATATCGTTAACCATATTAAGGCTAAGCCGATACGGCAAAAGTTTCACAAAATTCACCCTCACATAGATCTTCTCATCAAAGAAGAACTTCAACGTCTTCTATCTGTCAACTTCATTCAACCCATTGATTATCCACAATGGGTCTCTAATATCATTCCTATTACCAAACCCACTGGGGGACTCCACCTTTGTGTGGATTTTTGTGACCGTAACCTTACCTATCCTAAAGATGACTTCCTTTACCCAATATCGACCAACTAGTTAACCTTACCATGGGCCATGATATGTTATCCCTTATAGACAATTTTTAAAGATATAATTAGATCCTGATTACTTCCTTATATCAACATAAAACTACCTTCATTACTCTTTGGGGAAATTTCTACTATCAGGTCATGCCTTTTGGTTTAAAAAATACAAGAGTGACTTATCAATGAGCCATGACCTATATCTTCAATGATCCCATCTATAAGATTGTGAAGGATTATGTGGATGATCTCTTGGGGAAATCTAAACACTAAAAAGACCATTTAGTTATTCTTACCATCATTTTTGATCGACTAATCCAATTCCATATCTAGCTCAATCACAAAAAATGCATTTTGAGGGTTCTCTCTGGGAAGCACCTTGGCTTTATCATTTCCCTTTGTTGAATTGAAATTGATCCTACTAAATTCAAAGCCATCCTATAAATGCCTCCTCTAACAAACTTGAAACAATTTTGTAGTCTAAAATGAAAACTCCAATCTATCCATTGCTTTATCTACCAATTATCAGATAGATGTTAGCCTTTTCACCACCTCCTAAAGAAAGACACCTCCTTTAGATGGACCAAAGAGTACCTTCTTTCTCCACCAGTTCTTATCCCACCTAAGGATGACCAACCTTTCTACCTTTACATATCCACTACTGATCACTCTTTAGGTGGCATGTTGGCTCATCAAGATGAATAAAACAAGGAGTAAGCCATTTACTGTATCGGTCACACACTTTTAGAGTAAAAAATGTGATGTTACCACCCTTAAAAACTTTTTCTCACTCTTGTTTTTATCACCTCTAAACTCTGTCATTACTTCCTCAATCATAAAACATATGTTATCACCAATACCAACCCACTCAAGTATATGCACACTAAGCCATATCCAAATTAGTGTATGGCTAAATGGCTTATGCTTTTGTCCAAGTTTGATCTTGAGTTTCTTCACCAAAAATATATTAAATGGAAATTCATTATTGATCAATTGGTTGAAATCCCCCTCCCAAATAACCAACCCATTCCATTAACCTTTCCTAATGAGTCTATTACCCCAATGTCTCAGGGAAAACCCCTTACCAAATGACCATGTTTTTTGATGTCTCTAAGTGCTAAAATGGTGGGGGTGTAGGCATAATTCTCATTCCCCTTCATGGTAAACCTCTTCCACTATCCTTCAAACTTGACTTTGAATGCACTAACAATATGAAAGAATATGAAGCTCTAGTTATTGGTCTCCAAACTTCTCTCACCTTAGGAATCAAAACCATTTCTATCTTTGATGATTCTCAACTCATGATTAACTAGGTCAATGGGTCCTATCAATGTAAAAATGATATTTTTCAAAAGTATAATCTCCTTTTGATGAGCCCTTAACATCTTTTGATTGTTATTAGACATAATTGGTACCCTGAATTACTAATAAATTTATAGATACGATGGCTTCCCTTGCATCTCAAATACCCTCTTAGCTCGTTGAATCCAAATTATTTATTACAATCCATCACTTCATCTAACCTTCATATATTAGTTCAAACCTTCCAACCATTTGTAATGTGGAAGAATCTCCTCCAAATGTTTGGTATGACCAAACCTTTAACTACCTTAACCTTGGCATCATTCCACCTGACCTCTCAAATAATGCCCAAAAGGCCTTTGTGTAGGGTACCTCTTGCTATACTAGGGGGAATCCTATACAAACATGGCTTTGATGGTCTTCTCCTTTGTTGTCTACATAGTCATGAGATTCCTCATGCTATCAAGGAAACTCATGATGGATTTTGTGGGGGACATTTTAGTGGCCTCACCATCACCAAAAGAATCCTATGCCTGGGTTACTATTGGCCTACCCCCAATAAGGATTTTTGTGACTATGTAAATAAGTGTGTTAAATGTTAATAACATGTTAATTTGTATCACGTGCCTGCTCACAGCCTTCGAGTATCCAAAGATTATTGGCCCTTCTCAAAGTGGGGGCTTGACCTCATTAGAAATATCAATCGTCACTCATCTCAGTGACACTAATACATCATCACCGCTACCAAATATTTCACTAAATGGGTGGAGGTTATCCCCCTTATCTCAATCAAAACTGAAAAAATTTGGATTTTATCAATCATCACATCATCTATCATTTTAGTGTCCCTCATAAAATCATAACACAAAATCCTTTAAAAATAAGAAATTTCAATCCCTATATGACACTTTTGACATCAACCTCAGCCATTCCTCACCTTATCATCTATAGGCAAATAGAAAGGCAAAATCCTCTAATAAAACACTCATTAAGATGTCAACCAAGGTTGTAAGTACTTCAGGTCAGGACTAGCAAATACACATCCCATTTACTTTATGGGCCTATCGCATAAGTATCCAAACGAAAAAAGGTTATACACTTTTTTCCCTAGTATTTGGAATAATTTTTGTTCTACCCCTTGAAGTCTATATTCCCTCTCTTCATATATCCTTACAAGACATCATTTCTAAAGAGGACTATTGACCAATTTTGACTTTTAGGTCAAAATAGGGCACCCCTAGTAAAACTTTTCACTTTTAGGCATATAAGGAGGTATAATATGTTGGTATAAGATGTTTCATAGGTCAATTAGTGTCAATTTATGGTGTACTAACTTTGGGTAAGTGTTCTCTAGGTCTATTTATAATTTTAAGTCATTTTAAAGGGTTTAAATGGTGTATTTAATACTTTGTATAGGATTCTTGGGATTTTTTCAAGTTAAAAATATTTATATCATGTCCCATGTGTCCTTATAATTCTTATTAATCTAACATAAATTAATAAATGGTAGGTTGTTTAGAAAAAGGGTAGTTTTCTTAGCCAAAGAGAGAGAAAAAGACACTTGTACGGCTCCTTGGGAAGTGTATCACTTGGAAAATGTGGTGGTGTGATTCTTCACCTCCCCACATGTAATTTCCATTTTTTGATTTAAAATATTACAAATTTCATCTGTAACTCATTTCTCTTCATTTTCACTTGGCAAGCTAAAGAAGAGCAACTTCAAGCACTTGGTACGAACTGTACAAGTGGAGTCAGGAAGAATGATTCCATAGGTGGATATTAATCTAAGTTAACTTCACATCCATAAAAATAACTTTCATATTTGTAGATCCTCCTACAGAACAATCAATTACACTCTAGGCAGCTTTTTATGAAATTACATCCAAGAGGGGTATAAGCTTGCATCCATTTATTAATTTTAGGAATCAATAGAGTTGTGTGAGTTTGATGAGGTGTTTTAAATTTGTAATAATCCCCTCTCTATGGTTTTCTCATATTCCAATACTCATATTAATGTCTTTGAGGGAGATTTCAAAATGGTGTTTATTTCTCAAGTTGGTAGTCATGGATGAGTAACCTATGTTCTTGAACATGGGAGGAGCTTCATGAATATGTTTAATGTGTTTGGACTCATTTTTTCAAATTTATTTCATTGAGTTATCTTAAGATAAATTATAACAACATTTTCTAAAGCTAATTACCTATATTCTCTTGTTAACTGTCTTGTCTACAAAATATGCACATACAGTCACCTTACACTTGAGCTCCAAGAGGTTTGTACGAAGGTATAACGGTGAAACATAATATGGAATTAATGTTTGAGGTTATATCATAACCAAGAGTCATATCATTCATTTCATGAGGGCTAAGATGTCATACAAGGTAAAGCTTTCACTTCAAAGGGTGATTAGACCATTTTGGGCTCTCAGCCCCCAAATAAACCAAACAGAGATCCTAGAGCTTTTTTAGGATAGTATATACCATGACAATAGGTGTTTCTAATTTCTTTGATTGTTTGGCCTTGTATCCCTATACACATACTATTCCTATGCCAAGTTTGAGGTCATAAATCCAAATGGAAGGCAGTCATTTCATACTCCAAAAGTGCATTAGAACACACTAAAACAAGGTAGTGATACCTATAGGAGTCTGATAGAAAAGTGAACTTGCACTTCATGGAGTCAATCCTAGACTATGCTAAGGAGGGGGAAACAATATCAAATGTTCCAAAGAATAATCTTAAGCACTTATTTCATGAGAGAAGGCGTTCTTGGATGAGATGACCTTTTAGGCTCACACCTTATCCGTACACAATCCCAAAAAGGTGGCACTTACCGTCAAAGTTTCAAATGTTGAGTTAGAAGATAGAGTTTGGACCTTGTTTTGAGATTTCAAGGGGGTATGAGAGTATTTTTAGATTAAAGTACCTTCATGGGAAGTCAAAACACCTTAAAACATGCCATAAACATCACCATGATAACCTACAGGCATGTACAGACTGAGACAGGCAGTGAGTGAGGAATTATGCTTTCAATAGTGCTAATACTATCCAAATGAATAAACAAGTTCAAATCCCTGATCAACCAAGTTGTTAATGTACCATAGGAGCTTAAGGAGGTCTTACCTACCATATTTCCCTATTCAACCTACAAGTGACCTACAGCCAAGCTAAAGGGGCTGTGGAAGGCAGTGAGCAATATAGAACCTTGAAGATGTTAATATGACCTAACAACCTTATGTTGAATTTTTTATCATCTAAGTTACCATTGAGCATGTCCCTCACATCCAAAAGTAACTTACAAGGCTCATGAAAGTTACAGGACCCTTTTATAATCTAAGCTAAGCCTTAGTTAGGCTGGGTGTCTAATTTATTAAATGGTGGCTTTATAGGGGTCAATATGTCAAGAAGAAGTGACCAAAGAAATAGATGATGTATTGAGATGTTATTTAGGTCCATATGGAATGATACACAAACAAATAGTCAAAAATCACTCAAAATCTCATTCCCAGCTATAGGTGCTTATTGAGTTTTTAATGTTCCATCCATGCTATGAAGACAATTGGAGGGTTAAGCACCTCCACAAGGCCAATGGAGAATCTCCAGAGATTAAATATGATGCTAGGAACCTCAAATAACATGAGAAGATAAAAAAACAAGGAAAATATATTAAATTTCTCTACTTATGAGGTCAAAAAGGCCAATTTCAACCTTAACTTGTAGGGAGTGACCTTCAGAAGCTAGTTTTGAGTTTCATGCTAGTTAGAAAGGTAAATAGAGCAGTTAAAATCTCAAATTTTTTGAAAATTACCCTTAGGATTCCAATAATGTAATCCAATCATCAATTTTCCAAAACTAATGGTTCATACCCTCTTTATTTTATCTCAGAGTAGGGGTAATTTTCTCATGCATGAGGAGACAATTTGAAGGAAAAATGGTGAAATTGAGGGACCAGAGGTCAAGCAAGACCAAGTGATGATTGGAGTAGATGAAGGACAATTACACAAGATAAAAAACCTTGATATAAGTCTTTTTAGTAATAAATATTCTCTAACCAAGGAGGGTTACAGTCATGTGTGAGGGAAACCCTTAGGCCTAAAGGCTTAGTTGAGGGTCATTTGAATTTTTAGCCTTGTCCATGTTTTCCACTTGCCTAGTTCATGCTTGAAAGGGTACATTAGAGATGTTGAAGGCATAAAAAAAATTATAGACTCCACTAGTCTAGCTACAAACTCATACAATATAACTATAGACTCTATCAGTATAACTATGGACTCCATCAGTAGAGCTTCGTTACTTTCACAGGCCTCACAAAATGCACAAGAAGAGCTTAAATACCAAGTTAGAATGTTCATATCTTTCATGATCCTTTGTCTGATACATGTATATATTCAATGAATTTGGATGGGGTCCTTAATAAGCCATAAGTGGCATTTGATTAGAAGTTCAATGTCAAACCTTATGAACAAAGGCTACGAGGGCTAGTCACTCCAAAACCCTCTCAAACCTTATTTTAGGATCTGATGGTGAAAATGAGCCTAAAATTGAATCTAGATGGATGAATTTGACCATGATTTTTGAAGATAAGTTGTTTCTATATCCATGAATATCATAGCCATGGGATTAGATTATATGGACCTATATGGAATATGAGAAAATAGGGCTTATTTTGACCATTTTTTGTGTTGTGTAGGCATGGTGAACTTCCAAGAAATCAAATCACTTTTTGAGGAGAGATTAAGAATTTTTATAAGTCCCCATGGTCATTATATCAAGTATCTCAACACCTAAATGTGCCTACTAGCACTCTCATTTTAGCCAGCCTAGTGAGCTAGCTAAGGAAGACTTAGAGAAAATGGTGAATCTTCATTTAGAAAGCCTTTTAAGGCTTATTTCTTTTATCTAATGCCATAGACACTTTGGACACATGCCATTCCTCTTCTTATATAGATCAAATTATAGGTTTTAAGAGATTTTAGGTGCCAAGTGTGAGAGGTAAAGGGAAAATAGCTATTTTAGGACTACCAAGTATGATCATGCATGGCTAGAATGATAACGAGGGTCAAGAGCCTCACCAATGCATGTGTGGAGCTGTTAGTAACCCCTCCTGATCAAAATAATCATCAGACTTGGTTAGTTGTAGATATAGGGTAGTTTTGGAAGGCCAATCATGATGGGTAGTTTTTTGTACATGGAAAGGAGTTTCTTAAACATTTTATTGGTCCTAAATGATTTCAAATGACACTTGTAGCTCCTTTTTCTATATGGCTCATCCCATCCATCTCTCACATGTAATTTTAACTGATCTTCACATTATTGACACATGTCTAAGCGACTCTTGGACTCCCCTTCTCTATTTCTTCCCATTTATTCTATAAATTGAGCCTTCTTGGATATTGTAAAGGATCTCTTTGCTTGGGTATGGTGAATCCCTACCAAATTTATGCCTTGAATCAATAAATATAAGTGTTTTACCTCATTCAAATATTTGACTGAGTGTACATGATGGTTTTTGGTCTTATTCAAGTGTAAGTTTCATTTATCTTCACGTGTTACTCTCCTTAGTACCTTGTGTGTTTATGATCTCTCTCTTGCAGGTCAGCAAGAAGTGTCAAAATGGATTGTAGGTGTAGTGATTAGGCTACTCAATAGAGTTTTTTAGAATGCCTATTTTATAGTTCCTCCTAGCCTATGCTATCTTCAAGACCCCATGTTGAAGCATTGATGTGAGAGGAAAGATTAAAATTTGGATGAAGTGTATGTGCTACTTGTCCTTAGTTCCAAGTGCATGATAAAGGTATGAGTAGAACAAATCTTTTGGTGTATCACCTCCTATAGACTAGGTTTACTTTCATATTATCCCTATCCCTTTTCATCCCCAAAGTTTTAGTAGTAGGATATGAGCTTTAGTGATGCATCAAGGGGAGTTAGCCCCTAATCTATAGATCCACCTCCTAATAGGGATATCCATAGCCCTGAGGTGATTCTATTATCTAACTTGAATGAGGATAAGCTTATCCCATCTCCTTATTTGGTGAAATTTCAAGTGATCATAGTTTTTAGCATTCCCAGTGAGACTCTTATTCCAAGAGATTGATAGATTTTTGGTGTTGTCTCTCAACAATTAGCCTTTGAAGGTACTTTTCAAAGCACTAATAATGAATCCAAAGTTGAATTAGCTAGTTTGGCAGCCTAGATATCCCATTTGAGTTAACTTATCTATGTCTTGGTTCCCTAATTAATCTTTCATGGTTGACCTTAGTGTTGATTTTTGCCCTCTACAAGTTGGGGAAACATTACAAGCTTTGCCTATTCCTCCTAAATATGAGAAAGTACTTGTTTAACCTAGTCATGAGCATTATCAACCATTTTTTAATCATTACCTAACCCAATATGACCATATTGAACCCTATCATGAGGTGTATCACTCATATAACTAGCCTTGTCAATGTCTTGCTCCTAGTAAACATAAACCTTTCTCCAATTAACCCATTTCCACCTTCAAACAAGCACTTTTCGGGTATGAAAGGTATATGTTTGAGCTTGATACTATAATGTTATATGGTTAAAATAATCCTAATAATTCCATCTATTAGGTGAGAAATGCATTAGAGTCAGTCAAGAAAGAGTGGGCACCTATTGAGAGAGCCAATTGGTAAAGGCTCATAAGTGAGATGCTTGATGTAAGTGGTTTAGTCTCTTCCTTAGAGGATAGGATATAAGTTCATGAAAAATTAGCCTCACCAAACCTATCAGCCTCTATATCCACTTCCCCAAGTTCTATATCAGCCATACATAACTCCTCATGAGCCAAATCAAGCCTATCAAAGTCACCATTTTTCAAATCATTTGGAGGAGAGAATTGAGAAGATAAACCTTGTGTTTGAAGCCAATCTCGATAGGTAGATTGAGTTGGAAAATTTAAATATTGAATATTCCATCTTGGTAGTAAAGGAAGTGGATTCCAAACCCTCATTACCTTCTCACATTACACTACCACCACCCCAAGAAGAGACCTCTAGTCCTAACATCATGAGCTAGAGTAAAGTAGTTGAGTCATGGGGGAAGAAAGAGGAAAAAGGTCTTGTCAAAGAATGTGAAGTTGAAGAGAAGCCTAATTCTAGACAAACCTCTCCTAACCTTCCCCAAAAAGAGACCTCTGGTCCTAGCATCATGATTTGGAGTGAAATAGTGGAGTCATGGGGAAAGAAAGAATATAAGAGCATTATTCAAGAGTGTGAAGTGGAAAATGAAGCTAGTCCTTCTCAAGTCCCTCCAACTCTTCCTCAAAAAGATACTTGTAATCCATGGTATCCCTCATGTACTCCCCATATTCATGATAATTCTTATGATATTTAAGAGAGAATCTTCCAATAGAATCTAGCTAAACAAATTGAGGAATTAGAGGCAAAGATAAAGTTGCTCAATAAAGGTGAGATGGAAGGTTTAGACCCAAAAGAAGAGCATATGCCTAAACACACCCCATCTACCCTTCATCAAGAGAGTCCTTAAGATAATTTTGATGTTAATGAAGTATTGGTAAAGTGGAAAGAAGAGAATCAAGTGATTTTGGCTCAAGGTCTACCTCCTCTTTCTCATTAGCTTCCAAAAGAGCCTCTTACCTTGCATTCTCCATATAACCTTGATCTCTATTTTCCACCCCCACATACTAGTTCATCTTGCCCTCATCCTATTACCATTTGCCTTGATGGACCTATGGTGTGGTAACCAAAATAGGAGAAGCTGATTGATAGGGAAAGAGAGCTCTTACTTGAGGAAAACGTACCTCTTTGGCAGCCTCATTGGGCTAGATCACACAATTTCAAGATGCCTAGTCTTGGCATCACCATAAAAGAGGTTAAATATCTTGAGATTTTTTAAAAGGAAAATCAGATTGTACCAGATGAGACACAACTTAATATCCGTCAAGAGGTCTTAAGTGATGAGGAGAAGGTAAGTCCTTGTGTTAAATCTCTTTGTTTGGTTGATGATGAATGTTTTCCTTATATTGAAGAACCTATCTTGAGAGAGGTAAATGAATAAGAGTATGATCAATTAATGGCTCATAAAGAATACTTCATAAGTGTTTATGAGGAGGATATCACCATAGGAACTCCCCTTGGTGAACAAAAATAAAATTTACAACCTTTGAATAAAGATTTTTCCTTTTTTCCAAGGAAGAAGAAATGATCATTAACTCCATCCTCACTTTGCAAGACACCATAGATGAACGTGGACAAGTTCATAATTAGTATTTAGATGAATTTTTTGAAGTAATTGGATAAATATATACTCATCTTCAAAGAGACCATGAGCTAATCAAGGATGAATAAGGTAGCATTAGGACTCAAGTAAGTATGCAAAGGAGAAATAAGCTTTCAAATTTATCCTTTCAAGAGGTTGTGAATTTGAGAATGATATATTTGAAGTCATCAAGAGGCGATATCACCATTTATAAGGAAATCATCAGATCTTGAAGGATGAAGAGAGATAATATTGGCCTAAATCTTCTAAGGAACATGAAATCAATCCTTTTGAAATCATGCCTATAAAGAGGATTGAAGTTGATCAGGAGAGAGTGAATGGATAGCAACATGAAACAAGTGATCATGTACAATAAGAGTTCATTTCTTTAGTCATATTTTTTAGAGTTTCTTGCTTCTTAATGAGCATCATGCCAATGAGGTTGGTAGATTTTGTGAGAGGCATGGAGGTAGCAATGCTAAGAGACAAAAGCCTTCTTGACTCATCCAATCCTTCATGTCATGAAGTATGAGGAATCTCAATCTTCCCTTTTGATCTAGGGGGGAGTATGTCTATGTTTAGTTTTACATAATAGTTTTCCTTTGTTTCTCCTAATTCCTTATGCACATGTGTGTGTCTTTTGATTTTTCTTTCTTATTATGTGTGTCATTTTCCTTTGTGTGGTTGAGGTAGTAACTAGTTATCTTATTCATCAAAGGTTTGAGTCAATAGTCAAGGTATCTTGTTATCTCAGTCCTTAGATGACTCCATTAGCCCAATGGATTGATAAATCTACTGGTCTAGTTAGTATATCAGGCATACTACCCCTATGAGTCACTAATTACACTCTAGGCAACTTTTTATGAAATAACATCTAAGAGGGGTATAAGTTTGCATATATTTCTTGTTTTAAAGAATCAATGGATCTATGTGAGTTTATGAGGTGTTTTTATTTTGTAATAATCCCTTATCCATTGTGTTTTCATCTTCTCATACTCCTTTGTTTAATGTCTTTGAGTGATATTTTAAAATGGTGCTTGTTTCTCAAGTTGGCAGCCATGGATGAGTAACATGTGTTCTTGAACATGGGAGGAGCTTCATGAATATGTTTAATGTGTTTTTACTCATTTTTTAAAATTTATTTCATTTAATTATCTTGGGATAAATTATACCAAAATTCTCTAAATTTAATTTCCTATATTCTCTTGTTCACTGCCTTGTCTGCAGAATATGCACATACAGTCACCTTATACTTGAGATACAGGAGGTTTGTACGGAGGTATAATGGTAAAACATAATATGGAATTAATGTTTGATGATATATCATACCCAAGAGTCATATAATTAATGTCATGAGGACTAATATTCCATACAAGGTAAAGTTTTCACTTCAAAGGGTGATCAGACCATTTTGGGCTCTCAACCCCCAAATAGACCAAATAGAGATCCTAGAGCTCTTTTGGGATAGTATTTTCCATGAAAATAGGTGTTTATAATGTCCTTAATTGTTTTAAATTTTATCCCTATCCACATACTATGTCTATTCCAATTTTGAGGTCAGAATTCCAAATGGAAGGTAGTCATCTCATACTTCAAAAATACCTCAAAACACACTAAAATAAGACAGTGATACCTACAGGAGTCTGATAGAAAAGTGAAATTTCACTTCATGGAATCAATCCTAGACTATGAAAAGGAGGAGGAAATAACCCCAAATGTTCCAAAGAATAATCCTGAGCACTTATGTCATGAGAGAAGGTTTTCTTGGATGAGATGACCTTTTAGGCCCACACCCTGTCCATACACAGTCCCAAGAAGGTGGCACTTACAGTCAAGGTTTCAAAAACTAAGTTTGAGGATGGATTTTAGACCTTGTTTTGAGATTTAAAGGGTATATTATAGTATTTCTATATTTAAGGACCTTTATGGGAAGTAAAAACACCTTCAAACAGGCCATAAACATCACCATGATAACCTACAAGCCTGTATGGATAAAATAAGCAGTGGGTAGGGAATTATGCTTTCAATAGTTATAATGCTATCCAAATGAGTAAAAAGAATCAAATTATTGATCAACCTAGTTGATAACATGCTATAGGATCTTAAGTATGTCTTACCTAACATATTCTCCTATTCAAACCTATAAGTGACCTACAGCTAAGCTAAAGGGACTATGGAAGGTAGTGAGCAGTATGGAACCTTGAAGATGATAATATGACCTAAAAAACATTATTTGAAATTTTCATCATCTATGTGACCATGTATCATGTCCCTCACATATAAAATTAACCTACATGGCACATGAAAATTTTAAGACCCTTTTATAATCCAAGCTAAGCCTCAGCTAGGCTGGGTGTCTAATTTGTTGAATGATGGCTTTAAAGGGGTCAATATGTCAAGAAGTGACAAAATAAATTTATGATGTATGATATGTTATTTAAGACCATATGGAATTATACACAAACAAATAGCCTCAAATCACTCAGAATCTCATTCCTAGTTGTAGGTGTTTGTTGAGGTTTTAATGTTCTATCCATGTTATGAAGATAATTACAGGGTCAAGTACATCCACAAGGCCAAGGGAGAATCTATAGAGCTTAAATATTATGATAGTAACCTCAAATAACATGAGGAGATATAAAAAACAAGGAAAATATATTAAAGGTCTCCATTTATGAGGCCAAAAAGGCTAATTTCCCCCTCAACTTATAGGCAGTCACCTTTAGAAGTTAGTTTTGAGTTTTATGCTAGTTGGAAGGGTAAATGGAGGAGTTAGAAGCTCAAATTTAATAAAAATTACCCTTAGGAGTCTAATAAGGTGATCCAAACATAAATTTTCAAAAACTAATGGTGCAGACATTCTCTATTTTGTCTCATATCAAGGGCAATTTTCTCATGCATGAGGAGATAGCTTGGAGGGAAAATGGTGAAATTGAGGGACCAAAGGTCAAGTAAGCCAAAGTGATGATTGGATAAAATGGAGGACACCTAAAACAATATAAAACACCTTGATATAAGTCTTTTAATCAAATAATATGATATAACTAAGGAGGGTTATAGTCAAGTGTGAGGGAAACCCTTAGGCCTAAAGGCCTAATTGAGGGTCATATGCATTTTTATCCTTGTCCATGTTTTCCACTTGACTTGTTCATGATTATATGGGTATTTTAGAGATTTTTAATCCATAAAAAAAACTATGGAATCCATCAATCTAGCTATAGGATCCTATAGTATAACTATGGACTCCATCATTATAACTACGAACTTCATTAGTAGAGCTTTGTTACTTTCATAGGCCTCACAGAATGGACAAGAAGAGCTTGAATGCTAAGTTGGAATGCTCATATATTTCATGAGCCTTTGAATGGGACATGGATATACTCAAGGAAGTTAGAGGGGGTCCTTAAGAATCCACAAGTAGCATTTGATCATAAGTTCAACATCAAACCTTATGAACAAAGGCTAAAAGGGCTAGTCACTCCAAGATCCTCTCAAACCCTATTTTAGGACCTGATGGTGAAAATGAGACTTAAATTGAATCTAGATGGATTAATTTTACCATGATTACTGAAGATAAGTTGTTTATATCTCCATGAGGACCAAGTACATGGGATTATATTGTATGGACCTCTACAGAATAGGGTAAACCAGAGCTTATTTTGACCATTTTTTGTGTTGTGTAGGCATGGTGAACTTCCAGGAGACCATATCACTTTTGGAAGAGATATTAGGACATTTTATAAATCCCCATGGTCATTATATTAGGTATCTCAACTCCTAAGTGTGCCTACCAGTGCTCTCATTTTAGCTAACCTAGTGAGCCAATTGGGGAATACTTAGAGAAAATGGTGAATATTCATTTGGAAAGCCTTTTAAGGATTATTTCTTATAACTAATTCCATATAAACTTTGTACACATGCCATTCCTCTTATTTTATGGATCAGATTACAATTTTTAAGATATTTTAGGTTCCAAGTGTGAGAGGTAAAGGGAAAAGAGTTATTTTGGGACTGCCAAGTATGATCATGCATGGCCAAAATGATAGGGAGGGTCAAGATCATCACCAATGCATGTGTGGACCTAATAGTAACCCCTCATAATCATAATAATCATCAAACTTGGTTAGTTATAGTTATAGGGTAGTTTTAGAAGGCCAATCATGAGGGGCAGTTTTTTATGCATGCAAAGGAGTTTCTTAAACATTTTATAAGTCCTAAATGATTTTGAAAGACACTTTTAGATCCTTTTGATATATGTCTCACCCCATCCATACCTCACATGCAATTTTAATTTATCTTCACATTTTTGACACATGTCCAAGTGACTCTTGGACTCCCCTTCTCTATTTCTTCCCATTTCTTCTATAAATTGAGTCTTCTTGGCTATTGTAAAGGATCTCTCTGCCTAGGTATGGTAAATTCCTACCAAATTTTTTCCTTGAATCAATAAATACAAGTGTTTTACCTCATTCAAATATTTCACTAAGTGTACATGATGGTTTTTGGTCTTGTGCAAGTATAAGTTTCATTTACCTTCACATGTTACTCTCATAAATACCTTGTGTGTTTTTGATCTCTCTCTTGTAGGTTAGCAAGAAGTTTCAAAGTGGATTGTAGGTGTAGTGAGTATGCTACTCAATAGAGTGTCTTAGAATTCCTATTATCTAGTTCCTCCTATGCTATGCTATCTCCAAGGCCCCATGTTAAAGCATTGATGTGAGAAGGAAGATTGACATTTGGATGAAGTGTATGTGCAACTTTTCTTTAGTTCCAAGTGCATGATAAGGGTATGAGTAAATAAAATATTTTTGTGTATCACATCCTATATACTAGGTTTACTTTCATGTTATCCATATCCCTTTTCATCCCCAAAGTAGTAGTAGTAGGTTATGAGCTTTAGTGATGCATCAAGGGGAGTTATCCCCTAATCTAGAGATCCACCTCCTAGTAAGGATACCCAAAGCCTTGAGGTGGTTCCATTATCTCACTTGAATGAGGAGAATCTTTTTCCATCTCCTCATTGGGTGCAAGTTCAAGTGACAATAAGGACTATCATCAAGAATGCCTCGCATGCCTTGAATTACTTGATGAACATCACCTTGTTGCCCTTAATCATCTTTGGGTCTACCAAAAACATATTACTCATGCCTATAACAAGCATCTGAAAGAATGAGAATTTAACATCAGATACCTCATCCTAAAAGGAAACCAACATTTAAGGAATATGGAGAAAAATAAAAAGGGAAATTTTTATTTTAGTTGACTTGGACCCTATATCATCACACACAAGTATAGGTTAGGAGCTTATCATTTGTCCTCTCCTGAAGGCAAACCATAACCTAAACCTCTCAATGCTCTACAGTTGTGTCCTTCCTACTATTAAAAGAGATCTAAATGAACCATGTGGTTTAACTTAAGCTCACCCCTTTCTTTTATGAGATTTACCCTTCCCTTATCCTATTACCCTATTCCTCTTGGGTACATTTCATTACAACAAACCCATGTGATTATCCATCATAATTTTAAGCCCAATCTTAAACATGGATACCATAGCTCTACCCATCGCATGGTTCTCATCGATACTATTTTTCTTTCACTAGATGAAATCCCATGGTCACTTATTTCCTAAATCACTTTTCCTTACCTAACAACCACCTTTTGTGGTAACACTCTTACCCTAATAAGGTTAATCTCTAGAACTTGGATAGACGGGTCCATGTCTAAAATGTAATAGCATTTAAATATTCTTTATAGGATATCATATATTATTTGGGTCCATTTTCTTAAAAGGATAGATCACTCCCTCGAAGGATGGCTACTAAATATAATCAAAATAAATAGATTGATCCCTTGAAGGATATCTATTAAAAAATTATTCATACTTAAACCACTCCCTCAAAGGATGGCTAAGATATCAAAATAATAATATTTTCATAAAATTCGTAATCAACTCAATCAAAGAACTTGAAGTTTTTTGCATTGATCATCCTCACCTCTCTTATCATAGAGAGAGAGAGAGAGAGAGAAAGAGAGAGAGAAGTAATACATGACCCTATTATCCCACAAACGAGATACAATTAGTTCTCTCATAACATAATATATCTTTGTAGACTTCCCACATCGATCAGTCTACACCTTGTAAATATATGGACTTATCTATTCTAGTTATTTAGCCACCTATAAAAGGGTAATTAAATCCACATTTAGTACCTATCTTATCCCTTTTTCCCTCTGTTTACCTGTCACTTACATTTCCTATATACCCTCTATAAATCAATGGTCAATGAGCTCACTTGGTAACATGGCATTTATATTGATACCTTTTTCACTAGGAATGTCCTCATGTGAATCCCATTAGAGGTTCATTTTAATTAAGCTCCTATCTAGCCTTGGTTCACGAGGGTCCTTGCCAATGAACCCAACATGTCTCTTCCTCTTTGTATTGGTTCATAGGGACATTATCTCATATCCTTCTCAAAACCTTATAAGCTTATCAAAGCATTCCATAACATCATAATCCGTAATAAACAAACATATCATAAAATCCACATCATCACCTAAGATAACAATCTCTAACATTATTATCATATATTTCCATCACATAAAAAAATAAGAATATCATAATCAAAATCAAATCTTTATATATCATCACATGCCTATACTATGCAAGATAATCATCGACATCATAAATCTCATACATCAACATCATTTATCATATCTAACATAAACATAAGTCATCCTCACCGCATTATCAACATATAAGCATTCATTTCATAAAAACATGAATAGAATAAAAACACCCCAACTTTATGAATCATAAATATATATATATAATCAATAAGTGTCTACAAATGTACATATCTCTTGCTCATATACATCTTGCTTATTTAACACGTAGGCTAGTATCATACTCATATACAAAATCTTGACCATATCTATATCAAGATCCTAGGGCACTAATTCCATTAGCCCCACCCACACATGTACCTATACCTTCACCTACACATGTACCTATCCTAGGTGGTGGCCCTATTGGATGACCCACTACCATAGCCCACTAACCTAGGGCCATAATCACTACTCACCAACCAAAATAACCTAATATTCTCCCCACTTTAGCTCATTAATACATTTTTCTAGCATAATGCCCTCATAGTAGCATAACTCTTGTATGGCTGTTAGATATCTGATCTATGTGACAAAGCTTGGTGGTGCCACCACTGCTCTACCAGCCCATCATAGAGAGTCTGTCTCCTATGTCATAAAATAAAGTGAGACCTTTGCCTTGTCCTACTCTCCTATCACTATGGTAACCTATCCCTATAAAATGGCCACTTGACCCTATAAATTGGTGGCATGTGTCTAGGCCTAATCTCTCTACACTATCACTCCTCTCAGCTAGCCTTGAAGAGTAGCAATCTGCCATTGTAACATGAAAATCTATGCCTATGATACCACTACTTATGGATCACCCTATGTTGCTCCCTATGCTGGATCAACATCCATAGGCCCCTAGTGATGAGGCCAGGATATGCCTGATAAATGTATAATAAATGCCCTCATCTTACTCTTTCTTTCTATTAAGTTTGATTGCATTTTGTAACTTTTATTTTGATCGAAGATGAGTTAGGATGTCATTATCCATATTTTGTTGATTATTATTCTAACATTTAAAAAACCCTGTAATTCCTAACAAGTGTGTTGAAAAATTCAAGTTTTGTAATAAAACAGGTTATCATCAGGGTAAAGAACAAATATGAAGTGGATTGCATGTTTTTGGAAGCATTGGAATCAATTCAGCTTAGTTCCAAAACTCCACCATACTATTTCAAGTTGTCACATTTTTAGACTTAGCTCTGGAACTCTATATTTAGCCCCAAAATTATTTGAATTAGCTCCGGTACTCCTGCAAATAAGCTCTAAAACTTTCATAGCTAGATATAGAACTGATAAGGATCTATTCCAAAATGGCTGGTGATCTGTCAAGTCAATAATCCCATTAAATCAGGAATAGATTCTTGATTTTTTGTATTTGCAAATCTAAGACATTTATCACACAACTAGACATCGAGCCACATCTTGATTCAGCATCTATTCTGGGTGCAATTCCATTCCATCATATCTATGAAACAGTTACAGCCATTAAAGCATCTATATATGTAGACCTGGGAATTTATGATATATAGAGAAGAAGATCATTGAAAGAAAAAAAAGGATAGATTAGTACATTTTGTAATACAGAATATTTTATCAATGAAATAGCCATTTCTATTTTGAAAGCAAATTAAATTGTTCAATCTTGTTTCTAGGCAGAGCAAGGGCCCACTCCTCCAAAGAACCAGGATCTTCATTTTTAGTCGGTATTTATATTTTATTCAATCAAATAGGTAACTCTATTAAATTTATAAATGCTTCCAACTCCTTAGAGTTAAAATTTGTTATAAATTTGTTCCTACAAGCGTTTTAGATTAAATTCTCATTTCTTTGCAATCATTTTCCAGCAATCTATTTTATTCTACAAAAGTGTGTTTACTTCCAACAAATTCATTTATGCAAACGTGTGTTTACTTCCAAAAAAATTATTTCTGCAAATGTGTGTTTACTTTCAGCAATTTTCATTTCTATAAACATGTGTTTACTTCCAGTAAATTTATTTCTGCAAACGTGTGTTTACTTCTAGCAAATTCATTTCTGCAAACATGTGTTTATTTTCAGTAATTTTCATCATTTGATTCTAATAAGGTTTTGACCAAGAAGCCTTTAAGACATTAAAAATCCCCCAAAAACAAAAAAAAAACAAAAAATACAAATACCTATAATCAATTACTAAATCACTACGATTCCTCTTGTTGCATATAGCTTTAGACACAACCCTAGTTAAATATGACATCAATAGAAAGTTGATTAAATGTAGGGAATAATGACACCCAACATTTTTGGTGCCGTTGTTAGGGACTCACTAGTTGGAATTTTCTAATTAGGTGTCAACAAGAGAAACAATCATTCATTTAGTAATTAAAGAAATTTTCCCTAATTTATGAGTAGACCACGAGACTCTAAGGGTATATTTCTCCCCAAAATATCTGAACAATCCATCATCCTCTAGTTTAAGTAAGGATGTTGAGCAAGAATTGGAGGCACCATTATCACCTACAAAATAAGAAGCAAAATTGCCATTTTTAGAATTTTTGGATTAGTCACCAAAACCAAGTAGAACCTTAGGGAGGAAGATTATTTCTCAAGATCCATTGAGGGAAAGTTTTGATTCTCAATTGAGTAGTCAACCTCCTACTCCTGACTTTTCACCATCCCCAAAATAGACCACATACCACATTTTGGGAGAAGGGACTAGAAAATACTAGAGAGATCGCACGAGAAGCTAGAAGAGAACCTGACAGAACCTTTACCTATCCCATTTAGATCGAGGATGATGAAACCACTATGAAAAAAATCTCACCCGCACACTTGCCCACATTTAGAGAAATGTCATCTGAGGATCCTAACCAAATTTTGTTTGAGTTTAAAGTACTATGTCAGACTTATGATTACAAGACAGATAATCAAAAACTCAAGTTGTTTCCATCTACTCTGAAGGATGCAGCAATGAGGTGGTTTATGGGATTAGCATCTAATTCTATTACCAATTGGGAACAAATAGAAATTGTCTTCCTAGACAAATATCAAGATTATTGTAGAGGAAGAAATTGAAAGGAAGAATTTTTCAAAATCAAATAGGAAGAAGATGAAAATATGGAAGATTATTTGGATATATTACTCTTTATGAGTAAAAGATGTGGATTTGTACTTCAAGAAGATTTAAGTAAATCCATTTGTCTCAAAGGTCTAGATGATGAATCTAGGAAAACCCTTGACTTAATTGGTGGAGGAAACATTTCTCAATTAAGAATGGATGAAATCATAGAAATTTGTAGAAACTATTCAAGGACAAGGGGTGCACCTAGAAAAGGGAAAATGGTTAAAAATTCAAATCCAGATATGAACAAATTGATGGATGAATTGGAAAACTTTAAAACAAACATATTAGTTCAATTAACCTCCACCATGGATGGGTTGCAAGCTAAATCAAATGCCCAACTTGAACCATTAGCCATGTATTGCCCTAGATGCAGGAAGAAGCATCCAATAAGGGAATGTCCTTTGGATAAAATAGAAGTATGTCTTGTCTATGAATCTAAAGAACATGATACTCAAACTTATTCTCTTCTTCCACTCATAAAAAATTAGCTCAAACAAACTAATACATCATCCACCACAGAAGAATTGAATTTTGTTTAGAGACAACCCAGCCAAGGATAATTTATGCCAATACTAGCTCCTAATCCCTGGATGATGCCATGGGCAACTCAAATAGTACCACAAAATTGGGGACAGCCACCTTGGGCCCCTCAACCCACATGGAATCTTCAATATTGGGCAAGTTAATCTTGGTATACTCAAGGACATCAGCAACCTTGGGCTGGTCAAGGAAATCTTTATGCTTGGCCACAACCTAGATGGGGCCCTAGTAATTATGTGCAAGGGAAACCATATCCAAATCAGAACCAACAAGCCATAATGGGACCTCCATCACAAAATCCATAGGTTGAAAACATAATCCAAACACAAATAACAGCACAACCAGTAGCAAACCCATTAAAAAAACAAACAACTCCTGTATATGAAATAGAACCAGCAAAATCAGTTGATTTAAATACAATGGATTGTAAAAACATTCAAACCAGATCTAGCAAAATAGTTAGCAATCCACATGTTATAATCACTAAGATGACAGAAGAAGCTAAAACCCCTAGCACAGTTACACCTAAGGAAGATGACAAAGAAAGAGATAAGAAACCAAAAAGAAATTATACTAAGATTCCATTTTTAGAAAGACTTAAAGAAATCATAGAACTTAAGGAATCTGAATTGGTGCAGGAACTAAGAAGATTAAATATTTAAATACCATTGTTACAAGCAATTAAGGATATTCCAGAGTTGAAAAAATTAATCAAACTGTTATGTTTTAAAAAACCTAGAAGAAAGAAGCAGTACCCCAGGACTATTCAGGTAGATGGGAAATTTGTTGATTTATTAGCAAGAAAACTCCTACTACCCAAATATGGAGATCCTGAAAGCCCTGTTATTTTTGTTTCTATAGGGAATAAGGATATACATAATGTTTTGATTGATTTGGTTGTATCTATCAATGTAATGACAGTGGATACTTTGAAAACATTACCATTACTAGGCATGCAACCTACTAATACAATATTGTAGATAGTAAATCAGTTTGTAGTAAAACTAGGAGTTATTTAAGATGTGGCAGTAATGATGGAATCATGGGAATATCTAGTTGACTTCCTTATCTTACATCTAAAAGGTAAAACACTTGGTTATCCAATTATTTTGGTGAGACCATGGTTAGCTACAGTTGCTACCTTAATTGATTTCAGGTCAGGTGATATGACTATTTCAAATGGTAAGAATTCTAAGAAAATTTCATTATATCCATCTGCATGACCTTTTATTAATAATCAAGTGAAATTATGAGTTGATAATCCTAATATTAATGAGCAAAATCTATCTTCTTTGGCTATGATAACATTGCAGGATCATGTACGGGAAATAGATGATATGGTTAATCCTTCATTAAATGAACATCAATCATTATTGGAGCAGTCAAGATTAGTTCTAAAACATGCCGAATCTATTTTAGAACCATCACAGTTAGTTTCAGAACCACACCAGTTCTCTATAAATGAAGATAATTTTGCTCTGAAGGAACATGATTTCTCTTGGGGAGAGGAAAGATCTGTAGCTTTAACTTTATAGATATCAGGAGATGATGAAGAATTTCTAGACAACAGCAATATCAAGGAATTTGACCTACAACAAGATAATTATAATAACTCTTCTTTTTGTCCTTTGTCCATTATTCTATCTCAAGGAACTTTTGGAGATGTTACTACATATCATATGTTGTTATCACATGCATTTCCACTAAAAACCTTAATGGAACCCCTTCAACAAATCAATTCATAATATCCTAGAACCAAACATGTTGAGATTCAACCAGGAAAAATTTTGAATCTTAATGGCTAGTTAAAGAATGATGAAGAAGTCAAACTATTTGAAGTTTTGAAGGATCATACTAAAACTTTTGCTTGGGACTATAGAGATATGAATGGAATTCATCCAAGTATTTTCTCCCATCACATTTATACTGAAAACATTAGACTAGTTAGGCAACCTCAGAGAAGGATTAATCTAGCCTTAAGGGATATAGTCAAACAAGAAATTGAAAAAATATTACAAGTAGGTTTTATCTATCCTATCTCAGATAGCCAATGGGTGTCTCCTCTTTTAATTGTCCCTAAAAATAATGGAAAATGGAGAATTTTTGTTGACTATAGGGAACTGAACAAAGCCACCCTAAGAGATTATTTTCCCTTACCATTCATAAATCAAGTCTTAGACAACCTTTTAGGTAAACAGTACTTTTCCTTCTTGGATGGATTTAGTGGATACAATAAAATCAGAGTTGCTACTGAGGATTAAGAAAAAACTACATTTACTTGTCCATGGGGTACCTTTACTTACAGGGTATTTCCATTTGGACTATGTAATGCTCCAGCAACCTTTCAAAGAGTTGTATTAGTAATTTTTGCAGACCTAACAAATGACTATGTGGAGGTATACATGTATGACTTTATTGTGTATGGAGATACATTTGATGATGCCTTAAAAAATTTGGACAGAGTATTAACAAGAAGTGAACAACATCACTTGTCTCTTAGTCATTAGAAATGTTTGATGATGGTTGATGAAGGCATCGTATTAGGGTACCATATTTCAAAAAGAGGAATTCAGGTTGACCAAAATAAAATCAAGATTATTTTAGACTTGCCTATTCCTCAGAATCCCACAGATATCAAATCATTTTTAGGACATGTTGGATACTATAGGTGCTTTATCAAGGATTTTAGTAAAATTGTTGCCCCCATGTTTAAATTGTTTACCAAGGACTATGAATTTCTTTGGGATGAACAGTGTCAACATGCTTTTGAAGAAATTAAAGATAAATTAGTAACTGCCCTAATATTGAAAGGACCTAATTGGGAGAAACCTTTTCACATCCAAACCGATGTCTCAAATACCTCAATTGGTGTAGTTTTGGGATAGAAAGATGAAGAAGGAAGAATGCATGTTATTTACTACCTAAGTAAAAATCTTACTCCCACTGAAAGAAATTACACTACCACTGAAAAATAATTTATAGCTGTGATTTATGCAATCAATAAATTTTGACATTACATTACAAGGTACAAAATATTTGTACATACAAATCATTCAGCAATTAAATATTTAATGAACAAACTAGTGGTTGGAGGTAGAATAATTATATGGTTATTACATCTACAAGAATTTGATATTACCATTGTGGACAATCCAGGAAAATCTAATGTGGTAGCTGATTTCTTGTCAAGATTAACCACTACAGGGGAGCAAGATCCAGTCAAGGATAACTTTCCAGATGAGCAATTATTTATTATTTCAGCTAATACACCATGGTTTGCTGACATGGCAAATTATCATGTAATAGGAAAGTTTCCTCTTTCTTTCACTAAAAATTAAATAAAGAATTTAATCAAAACCAGTGCACAGTTCAAATGGTTAAATGGAATGCTATTTAAATGTGGTCCTGATTTGGTTTTACGTAGGTGTGTGAGAGAATATGAAATCTTTGACATCCTCTATGCATGTCATGATGAACCAAGTGGAGGACACTATTCAATAAAAAGAACAACTCACAAGATATTTGGCACTGGTTACTATTGGCCATCTATGTACAAAGATGTGAAGAGATATATCAGGTAGTGTGATCCTTGTCAAAGGATGGGACAACCAACCATTACCAATGAAATGCCTCTGTAACCACAAGTTGTGATTGAACCATTTGAGAGATGGGGATTGGATTTTGTTGGACCCTTTAATCCTCCTTCACAAGGAAAAGAGTGCATTCTTGTGTGTACTGATTATGTAACAAAATGGGCAGAAGTGCAGGATTTAACAAATGCCATTAAAGAAGCAGTTGTTGATTTCCTTTGGCACAGAATTATGGTAAATTTTGGAGCACCAAGAAGCTTAGTTTTAGACCAGGGACCACAATTTATGTCCAACATGATCCATGCCTTCACAACGTATTATCAGATCAATCATAGGAAGTCATCTCCCTATCACCCACAAGTAAATAAACATGTTGAAGTAACAAATAGAGAATTAGAAAACATCCTCACTAAAATAGTTGAAGCTAAAAGAAGAGATTGGGTAAAAAGACTGCTTGAAGCTGTTTGGGCTTATAATACAACTTGGAAAACCATAACAAAGTTTTCACCATATGGGTTAGTCTATGGGAAAAAACCCTTGTTGATTATTGAGTTTGAACTACAAACATTGAAGATAGCAGCTAAGGTGGGAATTGAATTGGATGTAGCTCAAAAGGAATGAATCCTTCAACTCAATGAATTAGATGAATTTAGAATGGAAGCACTTCACCAGATAGAGATAATCCAAGAACAGAGGAGGCAATGGCATGATTCACATATCAAGGAAAGACAATTCAAAGTAGGAGACTCGGCATTGTTGTTTGATTCTAAGTACCAACAATTCAAAGGCAAATTAAGAACTAGATGGTTGGGACCTTATCAGATCAAGTAGATATTTGACAATAGTTATATCCAGTTACTTCCTATTGATGGTAGCAGAAGAGTACTCTTGGTCAATGGACACAAGCTAAAACTTTATAGGAAGCCTCCTACTAAGGATGAATTCTTGAAGTAGATTGAAGTAAACAAAGAATTTGATCATATGGAAGAACCCAGTTCTTCCAAAATGATCAAATAATCAGATGAAAAGATCTAGAATAAAGAGAAGAGGATGAAAACTAGTAAATGGTGTTCTCTTCTCCAAAAAAAAAAGATCAATTAAAAACCAGTAATGGCGATTGATCTTCTCAAATAAATGGCTAATTTAAATAAAGATTTTTTCAAACTATTTTCTAACTGCTTTTCAGGAATGATGAGTCATCATGACGGAGGGATTACATCATCAAGGATGGCAATTATGTTTTTAACTTGTTAAAGGTTAGATTAAAAGTTTGTATGTGTGATTAGACTTGATTTAGAAAGAATAGTATGATGAGTCATTTATTATACATCATGGTTAAATGTGCAAAATTATGAGAAGGATATTGATGATGGAATGAGTTCGCAAATAGTCATAAAGAGTCATTCTTGAACCAACAAAGTAAAAGCTAGTTACAAAAAAATTTCAAAAGAGATACAGCAAATTACCTCTGTTAGTTCCACAGCTGAGTACAGTAGTTCCACAGTTGAAATCGCTAAATTATGCAGCTGAGTACAGTAATTTTGCTACCAAATTTGCCCAATCAGCAACCAAATCCGCTAGTTCCATAGTTAAAATCATTAGTTCTATTGATAAGAGAAGCAATCTTCAAGCTAACCTTTGTAAGATTTAAGAAGCACGAATCATGAGAATCAAAAAGAAGTCAAAACCAGAAAATGATACCCAACTCCTTGAAGATGAAGAAGTAGCAACCATCTTTCAACAGGCAGGTTGGCTAGAGTTTTTAAGGAAATTTCCCAAGTATAATGATGAACTGGTAAGAGAATTTGTTATCAATTTAGAACAATTAAGGATAAAAATTAGGAAGGTTGTTATTCTTTTTTCTTTGAATGTAATAAGTGAAATGTCTAGAATACTAATAGTGCATGTCCCAAACCCTATCAAGGGGACATTAAAAGACCTGGCTGAAACCTTGTTGAAAGAAGGTGAAGCTGAACCCCAGTATATTTATAATACAAATAAAATCATTAAAGGAGTCAAAAGGGCCAGCCTGCCCAAACCCTTTGACAGAGTAGCATTTTGGATAGTTAAGTATTTAACTTGTGATGGACAATTTGGGACAGTGGAAATATAAGTCCTAAAAATCCTTATACACCTTAGATATGGAGTCAAAAAACTAGAATATATAGTAAACCTTTCAGGGTTTCTTTTTGTCTCCATCCATACAATGGCCTAGAGATATTCTTTGGGTGTAGGAACAATCAGACATCATGGTTTAGTGCATTTGGTATGCCAGCACCATTTCCTTTCAACGAAAAATAGGGAAGCAATGTGGGACAAATTTCTTAGCAAATTTGGGTAAAACCCTAGTATTTCTAGAAGAACAATAGCAACTCCTCTTGCCCCTTAAGTTCATTTAAAACTAATACCATTGCTGAAGAAAAGAAAATATTAGGGGAAGAGGAAATACCACAAAGAATAAAATCAGAAAGAAAAGTTAAAACTACAAACCCTACTATGCCTTCTCGGGACATTTCTTCTTCTACAAAAGCTACAGAAGAACTGGTACCTATCTTTGACAGTGATAGTTTGTTAGGTTGTGGAGCTAAAAGCTTCACAGGTATGCAAACATGGAGGTTGCTGAGTGTCACAGTAACCGACGTCGGTCAGCCAACCGATGTCAGTCAGGGGTAGACCGGAAGCTACCAACATCGGTCATGGATCGGCTGACTTCTGTCATCTCCAGACAGATAGTGACTGACGTCGGTCACTTGTGTGTTCCAGAACTATTAGTTACATGAATAGTTAGTTTGTTGAATGGTCAGTTTGCATGTAAAGACTAATTTTAGTCTTGAGCTGTGTTTCTAATTATTGTAATTAGGAACTCTAATTATTATTTGTATGAGATCTATTTAAGAGACCCATGGGGCTGTATTGTAATTTGGAGAATCATAAGGACTTGGTAAGGTAAGGACAAGGGTTCTTTCAGGTGTGTAAGATCTAGGTTTGCAAGTGTGTAAGACCAAGTTGATCTGCAGGTTGTGTAAGATCAGGTAGAAGAAGTACATGGTAAGTAAGGTCAGTTGATCTGTAGGTGTGTGTGTGTGTGTGTGCGAGGTCAGTTAGATCTACAGGGTAGCAAGATCAGGGAGATCAGCAACATAATAAGGAGCAAGATCAGGGAGATCTACTTGGAGTATGTGGTGTACTCGGTTGGTACTAGAAGTAGGCAACAACGGTTGAGTTGATTGTCACTTACTGGTTGGTGTACTGGCAGTATTGTTACTGACTAGTTGAAACAATAACTTGGTATTGAGTTGATTGTTTGTTTGTAATTGAGAGAGAGAGAACTCTTGAGGGAGAATTACTGGTATGCCCAAGAGGTGTGGGAAGAGTGTGATTTCTTCATTGTATTTCCTTCTGAAAGAGTATTAATACAAGATTGTATTGTCTCTCATATTCTGTGTTGTTTCTGAGTTCTAGTTACATTTTACTTCTGATTTAATTTCGTGTTTAATTGCTTATACAAAGGTAATCAATTATGCTCTTAAGGAGTTGGATCCTAACAAGTGGTATCAGAGCTGTGTGTTCTAGATCCTGACAAAGTGGTATCAAAGCTTTGTGTTGTTCACGATCCTGACAAAGTGGTATCAGAGCCTGGCTCGAAATAGGTTAGTGTTTGATTACAGGTCACTCTCAGGGGTTTTTGATTGAGTGGGAGTAAAGCAATGGCAGAAGAAAGTAAGCTAAGAATGGAGGAATTCAATGGCAAGAATGATCAAAATTGAATTATGGAAAGAAAGAGCAGGTAAAGAAAGATTGTTGGTTGGTAGAAGATCAACATGAAGAAAATGAAGAAGCAGATGTTGCAAGTATTGTTGCACAGGATGCTCTTGTATGTTCCTTGGATAAAGTAAAATCTTGGGTTTTAGATTCTGTTGCCTCTTTCCATGCAACCCCAAATAGAGTATTTTTCCATGATTATGTCCAAGGAGACTTTGGAAAGATTTATTTAGGGGTTGGTGAGCCTTGTCAAATTGTTGGCAAAGGGGAAGTGCGGCTGAAATTACAGACGGGCAACACATGGGTGTTGAAGGAGGTCATGCATGTCCCAGTCCTAAAGAGGAGTCTTCTATAGGAAAGTTGGGTGATGAGGGTTGCACAGTTACTCTCACAATAGAATCTTGGAAAGTTTCCAAGGGTGCACTTGAATTAGCATGTGGTAAGAAAGTAGGTACTCTTTATCTATCTACTTGTATTATTGATTCTCCTTCTATTTTATCTACTTCAGATGTAGATGCGAAGATGTAGCTTTGTAGGCTAGGTCACATGAATGAGAAGGGGATGCATGTTCTTAAAAGGAAGTATGATGTCTTTAACAAACTTAAGAACTGGAAATCCTTGGTTTTCATGGAGAAGATGATGGACAAAGATCAGCTCAAGGGGCTGAATAATTTTGAGTAGGGCAGTTTGGACAAAGGTATAATCCAAAGTGAGCTCGTGAGTAAAAAGTCATCACTCACAGAAAAACACAGTTACCAACATCATTCAGGTGGAACCGACGTCAAATAGGTAGGTACCGACATCGGTCATGTGCAGACTAGAGTCAGTGGTGTCAGGCAGGTGGATACTGACATCGGTCAGGGAATCAACATTGGCGACTAGGTGGACACTGACATCGATTAGGGAACCAGCATCGGTGATCAGATGGAATCGACATCAGTTGGGTGTAGACCAAGGTTGGTCAAAAAATAGATTTTAGGCAGACAGCAAGCTGTCAAGGAGTCTCAAACGCCCATGTGGAGGACTGAAAGGGTAAGTAAGCCTCAAATTCATTATTCACCTTCTTTATACTACTTGAACTTGTTGCTCACTGATGGTCAAGAACTAGGAAGTTTTAAAGAGGCAATGCAGGTAGAATCCAAAAAATAGTGGGAGCATGGCATGAATGAGGAAATTGATTCCTTGGGAAAGAACTAAATGGGAAATTTGGTAGAGTTGCCAGTCGAGATAAAAGCACTAAAAGACAAATGGATTTCTAGGTTAAAGAAAGGAGAGAATGGACACGTGAGATAGAAGGCTAGGTTATATGGTCTTGAGCAAGCTCCAGGATAGTGGTATAGGTTTGATGGATTTATAACAAAGCATGGCTTTAGTTAATGTCAATGTAATCACTGTGTTTATTTTACTAGGTTGGATAATGGTCACGACATTATCTTGTTATTGTATGTGGATGATATGTTTGTTGCAGGTTCATACATGCAGGGAGTTGTTGAGCTAAAGGTAAAGTTAGTTTAGAGGTGTGCCATGAAGGATTTAGGAGGATCAAAATTCTTTGGCATGAGTATTTCTAGAGACAAGGAAGATCATAGGTTGATGTTGTCTCAGGATGATTATGTGAATAAGGTAGTGGAAAGGTTCAATATGCAGGATGCAAAACCGGTTAGCACACCTATAGATGGACAGTTCATAGAACAGTGTCCCAAATCACATGATGAGGTTGAGTACATGTGTACTAGACCTAAGATTACCCAAGCAATGGGAGTTGTCAGCAAGTTTGTGGCCAATTCAGGAAAGGAGCACTGAAAAATAGTTCAGTGGATTCTCAGGTATCTAAGAGGGACCAACAGCAGGTTAACATGTTATGCAGGGTCAAGCACTTCTCTACATGGGTATGTAGATTCGAATATGGCAGGTTACTTGGATGACAGGAGAAGCACCATAGGATTTGTGGTGGTTGGTCTTCAAGATTGAACTTGAAGAGGGATACAAGTTAGGAAACAAAATTAAATGATGTACAGGTATAGGTACAGGTGTAGATGTTTATCTCCAAGTGGGAGATTGTTAGGTTATGGAGCTAAAAGCTTCACAAGTATGCAAACATGGAGGTTGCTGAGTGTCACAGTAGCTGACGTCGGTCAGGCCAACTAACGTCGATCAGGGGTAGACCGGAAGCTACCAACATCGGTCATGGATCAGCCGAAGTCGGTCATCTTCAGATAGACAGTGACTGACGTCAGTCACCTGTGTGTTTTAGAACTGTTAGTTACATGAACAGTTAGTTTGTTGAATGGTTAGTTTGCATGTAAAGACTAATTTTAGTCTTGAGCTACGTTTCTATTAATTTTAATTAGGAAGTCTAATTATTATTTGTATGGGATCTATTTAAGAGACCCATGGGGATGTATTGTAATTTGGAGAATCATAAGGACTTGGTAAGGCAAGGACAAGGGTTCTTCCAGGTGTGTAAGATCTAGGTTTGCAGGTGTGCAAGACCAGGTTGATCTGCAAGTTGTGCAAGATCAGGTAGAAGATCTACATGGTAAGAAAGGTCGATTGATCTGCAGGTGTGTGTGTGTGTGTGTGAGGTCAGTTAGATCTGTGGGGTAGCAAGATCAGGGAGATCAGCAACACAACAAGGAGCAAGATCAGGGAGATCTACTTGGAGTATGTGGTGTACTCGGTTGGTACTAGAAGTAGGCAACAACGGTTGAGTTGATTGTCACTTACTGGTTGGTGTACTAGCAGTATTGTTACTGACTGGTTCAAACAACAACTTGGTATTGAGTTGATTGTTTGTTTGTAATTGAGAGAGAACTCTTGAGGGAGAATTACTGGTACGCCTAAGAGGTGTGGAAAGAGTGTGATTTCTTCATTGTATTTCTTTCTAGAAGAGTATTAATACAAGATTATATTGTCTCTCATATTCTGTGTTGTTTCTGAATTCTAGTTACATTTTACTTCTAGTTTAATTTCATGTTTAGTTGCTTATACAAAGGTAATCAATTGTGCTCTTAAGGATTTGGATCCTAACAAGTGGTATCAGAGCTGTGTGTTCTAGATCTTGACAAAGTGGTATCAAAGCTTTGTGTTGTTCATGATCCTGACACAGTTCACTTAGGCCTAAGCAAAAGGTGAACATCAAAATAAGTTCTATAAGGAGACCTATGTCTGCACATTTTGAGGCTCCTCAAAAAATAAGATGTCATAAAAGGTCTAAAGAAAGTCCAGAGGAGATGAAAGAACAAGCAAGGCTAGAAACTGAAGCTGCCGATATTTTGTGCAGCATGGCCATGACTCCTCCTAGACCAAGCCAAACAGAAAAGGAAGAAGGGGATGAAAGATTTGAAGAATAAGCTTTCCAAAAAATGGGTGAGATAGCAGCACCATCACATGTAGAAGATGAACAGGCATCTTGGAGAATGTGAATCTCCTATGGTGGAAGAGGAATGTTTAATTCCCCAAGAAATTTTAGAGAAAGAACAAAACTAGTAGATTAAACAAACTCTATTTTTGTCTAGAGTAGAACTCATTATCAAGGAAAAGGATGAGGAATTGAACTTCCTCAAACTCAAATTAGAATAGAAAGAAATGCTCCTTGAAGAATTAACAAACTAGTTCATAGTCAAGAATGAAGAATTAGTAGAGATTAAAAGGAAACTGATGGAGAATGAGGGAAAATGTACAATACAAACCTCTATGTCAATAGTCTCTACACAGACTGAATTGACTTATCTGCCACTCAAGCAGTTATGGGATGATACATGCAGAGAACTCAGTGTAATCAAGGCATCCAATACACACTTGAAAGGCAAACTGGTATAAGAAGAGAAAGCAAGGAAGGAATGGGAAGACAAATTTTACAAGGAGGAAAATGATAAGTATAAATGTCTTGTGAAAATATAAATAGTTTTTATGTTGAGTGAGAAACTACTTGCGCACAGAATACCTTCTCCTATTTATAGCATGTTTTTAGAAGAACAATTCATTCACCGGCAGTTGGCAATGATAGCATGTGGCCTTCCACATGAAATAAAAGATGAAGCTGATTTCTCGGCTGCCTACTCCTTAGCCAATACAGAACAGAAAAACCTTCTTTGTGAATTTTATTTCTGCAATTTTATGCTAGAAAGAAATATAGGTTTTATGATCAATTTGTATGTATGGGAAATCTAGCTTAACGCATTTGTCTTTGTTCTTCAAAATCAGATTGCATGGTAGGAAAGGGAGTTAGAGCATTGGTCAAAGGCTAGTTCATCCAGTCTCTGTATGAGAATTTATTATGGTAACCCACTCACCTTTGCTACACATTTCCAATCCCATGTATTTAATGATAAATTCAAGGGACATTATCTTTTGAATTTACAGCAAAGCATGGATGTCTTCACCTCTTATGAGAAGGCAAATTTTAATAATATCTATGATTCATGTTTAAAAAGATGGGAATTTCTTCTAGTGACATTGAAAAGAAGGGAAGTAATATCCCCTTCAAATTTGATCTGGAGTCTAGAAAGGGCAAAAGCTTTATGTACAATAATTCCTCAGATCAATGAAACTCCCCGGTGTATATGGATAGGCATGCGAACAAGGCCACCTCTACTTCTCAATCCCATATCTCCTTGGAAAAATAGAGAACTTCAAAATCCCACTCAATTTATGGAATGGAAAAGAAAATTAGAAGTAGGAGTTGGGTATAGTACCTCTGGATCAAAGCATTGGGATATTTAGTTCCAGCCACTTGATCTGAGCAATCAAATGGAATATAGGATATACAATCCTAAATTTGAAGAGTGAAGTTTGTAAAGGGACTTAAAAACAAGTAAGCATGGGGGAAAATGATGAGGCCAAGATATGCCCGATAAATGTATAATAAATGACCTCATCTTACTCTTTCTTTCTATTAAGTTTGATTGCATTTTGTAACTTTTATTTTGATCTAAGATGAGTTAGGATGTCATTATCCATCTTTTGTTGATTGTGATTCTAACGTTTAAAAAACTCTATAATTCCTAACAAGTGTGTTAGAAAATTCAAGTTTTGCAATAAAATAGGTCATCATCATGCTAAAGAACAAATATGAAGTGGATTACATGTTTTTGGAAGCATTGGAATCAATTCATCTTAGTTTCATAACTCCACCATACTATTTCAAGTTGTCACATTTTCAGACTTAGCTTTGAAACTCTATGTTTAGCTCGAAAATTATCTGAATTAGCTCTGGTACTCTTGCAGATAAGCTCTGGAACTTTCACGGCTAGATATATAACTGATAAGGATCTATTCCAAAATGGTCAGCAATTTGTCAGGTCAATGATCCCATTAAATCAGGAACAGATTCCCAATTTCTATATTTGCAGATCCAAGACATTTATCACATAGCTGGACATCCAGCCACATCTTGATTCAACATCTATTCTGGGTGAAATTTCGTTCCATCGTATCTATGAAATAGTTACAACCATCAAAGCATCTATATATGCAGACCTGGGAATTTAGGATATATAGAGAAGAAGATCATTGAAAGAAAAAAAAAGAATAGATTAGTACATTTTGCCATACATAATATTTTATCAATGAAATAGCCATTTTTGTTTTGAAAGCAAATTAAGTTGTTCAATCCTATTTCTAGGTGGAGCAAGGGCCCACTTCTCCAAAGAACAAGGATCTTCATTTTTGGTCAGTATTTATATTTTATTCAATCAAATAGGTAACTCTATTAAATTTATAAATGCTTCCAACTCCTTAGAGTTAAAATTTGTTTTAAATTTGTTCCTGCAGGCATTTTAGATTAAATTCTCATTTCTTTGCAATCATTTTCCAGCAATCTATTTTATTCTAAAAAAGTTTGTTTACTTCTAGCAAATTCATTTCTACAAATGTGTGTTTACTTCTAACAAATTCATTTCTACAATTGTGTGTTTACTTTCAGCAATTTTTATTTTTGCAAATGTGTGTTTACTTCCATCAAATTCATTTCTACAAACGTGTGTTTACTTCCAGCAAAAGCATTTCTAAAAACATGTGTTTACTTTCAGCAATTTTCATCATTTGATTCTAATAAGGTTTTGACCAAGAAGTCCTTAAGACATTAAAAATCCCCAAAAACAAGAAATAAATAAAAAATACAAATACCTACAATCAATTACTAAATCGCTATGATTCCCCTTGTTTCATATAGCTTTAGACACAGTCCTGGTTAAATATGGCATCAATAGAAAGTTGATTAAATGTAAGGAATAACAACACCCAACACCTAGCCTCCTAAACCAAAATCAATAGTTGTGTATCTCTCCTAAAACTAGGTAGGATAGTCAGTTGTACAACCTACATCATCTCCATCCCTTAGGGGAAACTCCTCATGTGACTGTGGTTCTAGTAAATAGAACTAAGCATCCACCCTCCTGTATCACATAAAATCATGAGGGATACCCTACATAAGCCCAAACTGATACCACACTCTCTCAAAGGGGATGTGTCCTATCTCCCATAGGCCCATCTCCAACTTTGTAAAGATAAGGTATGGTTCCTATACCCAACCCATACTATCCAAGTCTAATATGGCCTCCATACTTTCACCAAAAACTAAGCCCTCTAAGGCTCCTCTAAACCAATCAATATCCCTAGAACCACCACCAACACCTATTATAGCCCCATCTCTCCTCCATCGATAAAATACAATTACATAATCCATCAACTAGTAACCCTCTATCAAAAGGCCCAAGGGTCTCAATACCAGTATATGCTCATAAGCCCAATAGTGAAGTATAAATCCCACACTGATGCCATAGTGCCTGTGCACTTTAAAACCCCATAGCTCTCTATATATTTGAACCAATAAAACTTGTGCCCATCCAAAAATTATACCACCCAAAACCAGTTCCACTAATACCCCCAACATCACACCAATTAATCTCCCTCCCATAGAATCTGATAGCACATAACAAGTAACCACTAGCTGCAACATGGTCAATAAATGTTTATCCCCAAGAGCCCTCTGGTATAAATGCCTAATGCTAAAACCTACAGAGTGAAACTGTGCATCATCTCGATCATCTCCATATAGCATCTCCATGCACTCATCGATCTCATCCCCTTATATGTGTTAGATGGGATCTTTTTAGATGGGTAGACATTTAATCTGATGGACATCATCTAACAAGATGCTCATCTCCCTAGTAGGTAACTAGAAGGTATTAGTCACTGGGTCCCATCTCTCGATGAGGGTAACTATCATTTTGACATCTTTGAGAAGGCATTGGTAATGTTGCATCCCTCCAAAACCCACTACCCCTATGTGACACCAGTCCTCTACAAACATCACATCCCTCACCTCTATAAAAATATGAAGAACTCAATCCCATAGTTATATCTGATCCTACACCTACAATAATAGGTATATCATGAATGTGGTAAGAAACCTATCTCAACTATTACACCCACTTCCATACTGATATGATTTCATCTATCAAACTACCCTTTAAACACTTATTATGTCTATAAACCCCTATTAACTATTCTTGTTGAACCTCTACCCATTATATCCTACACAGAATCACATTTACCTAAAATTACTACACTCTCCAACCCATTCCAAATCCTATCCCAAACCATTTCAACCTAACTCTCTCCAACCCATCTTAATTCTACCCACCCCAATCTATCTCCATCCCACCTAATCCCATTCTTCCATCCCACCTCACAACTCTTCCAACCTATCTTGCAACTCCTATCCCACACCCATCAATCATTGATGGATCTCCCAAACCATTGACGGTCCCCTTGGGGCCATTTACTCCCAAGGTCAACCATCGATGGTCACTATAAGGTGACCACCAGTGGTGAGCCTTGACCCCCTAACCTCCTACAATCCTAACTCCCTCTCTACCACCCAGAACCTACTCTCTACACCCTTACACATTCCTACCTACCTCTATACGAATCATACACCCCCCTAAACATATAATCTTCAACATTATAATAGAAATAGAAAAACCCTAGCACCACATCTAGAAACCCATAATTCCCTAATTTCACATACCTAGTTATATTTTTACCATTTTATTCATACATTACAATTTACTTCTAATTTAAGACATAGCCTACCTCATTTCATGACTAGTAACACCAACTCAATTTATGCCCAGCCACTTGTCCATGAGCATCTCTAGTTTCCATATCAACCCCACCATCACTCTCACACACCACAGTCCTCTCGAAAACTCATCACACTTCTACCCACTCATAATAAACCTTTGTACAAACACTCAGAATGGATAAATCACAAGTTTTTAACATCACAAATGAGAAAAAACTAGGCCCAATTGACCTTTTTACCAATGATTTAGGGTTTCCACCCAACCATCAATGGTTATCCAGCCATCAACGATTGACCCTAACCATCGATGGTTCACCCTAACCATTTATGGTTACCTAACCATCTCTGATTACCCCTAACCTTCAATGGTTGGGGTGCTTTTATTTTTCCCCTCCAAACCTATACTTTCACTACTTTACCTAAAACTATTAATACATCCAAATGAAATCCTCCAATTCTTACCACCCTTGCACCTATCTGAGAGTTTCCTTTTCACTACCAACTAAGAACTACATTAGACCTAATACTATAATTGGATCCATTATCCATGGGACTATGTAGGTAGCATCCTCTTTCCTAATGCATCAAGAGTCATCTTAGCCACTCCTTACCCAACTAACCAACCCACCCCTTTGCCCACAACCACCTCGATGTCGGCACTTTTTTTTTACCTAAATTATTTGCACACCATGAAATGACCTTGCTTTGATCCTAATTACCACTTTGACCAATTTTTTCCATGTTGAAATTTTACATTATACACCACCTTGTGCACGACCCAACCCATTCATTTTTTTCTTAAGAGCACTTCTTACCCTGGATACCTGAGCAAACACTGACCTTTTTCAAGCAATGGGATATGTTTAACCTGATCAGTTGTGACTAAAGATAGGGATTGGTTATCTTACCCCTTACCCCAAAAACCTAAACATATCAACACTAAAAACTTTTATCTTTATGAGAATTTGAATATCGCATTGAGTCACATAATGTGTGCATATTTGCATTTCAAATACCCACACCTTTTTTTTTACTCAAATCATGACCCTTATTTTACCACTTCTCAAACCATGACCTGATTTTGGTTTTACCTCATCAACTCTTGGTTTGAGGTTGAATATCCTCCTCCCATACTCAAGGAAATCAAACATTGGCCATCAACACTCTATTTTTATTATATGGCTTATAGACCTAAAGTTGCACAACAAAAAGGGGCAAAATGTAGACACCCAAAAATGTCCCCTTGACTAGTTTCGATGTTGCAACACCCTCGAATAATTCTTGACCTTAGCTATTCACCTAGATTTCCTAACCCCCTTTACACTTTTCAAATTCACCTAGTCATTCTATAAGCATTTTTGGCAAACATCACCCTTTGACCCATTTTTAGCCATTTTTACACTTGGGTATCAATTGTCAATGGTTGGCCTAGCCATCAACACCAATCCTGCAAAACAAAAAATCATCTAGTTGTAGGATGAGATTACATGGGAAAAATAGAAAATTTCCCATGCATGACTCATAGCTTTTCTTCTTATGAATTGGCATCTTTATCCTAACCCAACTTAGCAACTTTATCTCTCCTTAGTAGTTTTGTGTTATAAATATAGGGCTCTTAGAGGAGATTGGGATCCTAAAATTTGCATCTAGGATCTCTTATTTTCTTTGTGCAGTCATTTGGCATCCTAAAAATCTATCCACATGACTTTTTAAGGTTGGATTATTGTTATGCTACTCAATTTCATTCAATTGGTCATTGATTTATATTTTGCATGACTCAGGTATTATTTCTCTTATTTTTAGCATTTTCTTTTCTCACTATCTCTTTTTTACTCAACTTGGATACCTGCATATCACCCCTCACCCATATAGTCCACACACTACCTTTTTCCCATCAACCACTTCATCCCCAATTCCATTTCAATTCCCCATAGACCTCCCATAGGCAACCATCATCAGTTGTTGAAACTGTCATTGATCACCATAATCATCACTGATTACCTAACCATCATTGATCATACCCAACCATCGTCAGTCACCTTGACCACTGATGGTCACTGTCAAGGAAGATAATAGATTATTCTTTTCTCCTCTTTTTACCCAATCAGACCCTTGTTTCTATTTTTAACCTATTTTTAGACCTTACCTAGACCTTCCTGGACCTGACCTTGATATATTTGTGCATGGTGTTGACCCATCGTGCTACATCTTCTATCGAACAAGTATGTTATTTATTTTCTTGTATAAGCATTTATCTTCTGGTCTATTTATCATCCTTTATTTCTATTTCCAAAATGTTTTTATCAATAGGGGAGTGGATTGATAGTTGTCCAAGGGAGCTTTCACTTCTTAGATCTAACATTGTTAGGTAGTCCACCCTTTATACTCGTCTAACAAACAAGTTGGTTTAGTGTGGTCTTATTGCAGGTAGTCCTTTCTCACCAAAAATAAGATCTCACTTCATCTAATCATCAATGAGCACAATGTTTACCAGGTACACACCCCTCATCTATTGTTTCTCTCCTTTTTTCCTAAAAGCACCAAAAAAATAGAGTAAGAAATAGTAGGAAACACATTAATGTAGGAATCATTGAGTACGTGGTATTCCCCACAAACCCAAATCTCCCTAGACTTATTTAGCTACACATCTATAGAACTCATCTAATTTGCCTTTTCAACTAGATAAATGATCACTGCTTTTTGCATGTGATCTAGTTCAACATTACTTTTATCTTCATATTGGGGTTTAGTCTGTATGGGCACTTTTTAATGGGTCTAGTGCACTCTTTCAAATCTATGTACATCTCCCTCAATGATGGATCTACATCTCTTACTTTTGAGAATTTGGTCAAAAAGACATCTTAATAGTCTTAGAGTAGTTGTAAAGCTTTGAGATCTCTTTGTGCCCCCAGTAGTCTCTCGTAGTCATAATTTTAGGCACAAACTTTGTCCCCATGTTTTCTTCAATCTTTTATAGTGGTTCTTGATACACTTTGTTTGATATACTAGGTAGAGCCTCTCACAAAGTGCATTCCTCTTCTCATTCTAGAATGTTTACATTATACAGTCTTTCCTCTTCAACTTATTCTACACTTAGGACAGTTGTTGGTTTGGCTTCCTGATTCAGTTTAAAGAAGTCTTCTAAATCTAGGTCTCCATCACTATCATTGGACTCTATTAGCTCATCTATTATTCTATTAATTGGATTAATAAGAGATTGTTATTGTTGACTGGCCTTGTAATTATGAAGCTTAATATTCAAATCGTGAGTTATTTCCTCTTGTGATGATGACTTTGTTGTAGCTCCCAAATATTCTTCTCAACTGTAACATAGAAAGGTTTTTAGTTTCTACAATACATTATGTACTAATGGGTTATCATCTTAAAACACAAAAGGTTTGACTAAATTTTTGCTACACTTGTACCCAATTTTTGGTCTCTCTCATATGTTCTTGATGCATGTACCAAGTAATTGGGAGTGGTGTTAGTGTGTGACTAAAAATATGTACCTAATACCTTGGCTTAACTCCTTGTGCAAACCATATATCTACACATTGATGAATGTGTAGCTTAAGACATTAGACTTCTTGAAAGATTGGCCATTTTGATTTCATAGTAGGTGGTAATTTAAATAATGTGCATAAAAATTCACATGCTTCCTCTTAGTGTATCTCTATATCTCTATATATTTCCCACCAAGTTACAGTATTTCCCTTTAATGCATATTTGAGTGCATTAACTCTTTAATCCACCTCTAGCACATGTTGCTCTAACCTTAAGATGAAGGGATTGATATCCATTGTCACAAAGTATTGAGTTAATTGACATTAGGTGGAAAACACCAGGTTTAAAGGTCATTTATCATAATCTCCCCTAGCCCAGTTCAACATATGGGTGTCTGAATCACCACTTATTGATGATATTATTTTCCAAGGTAAAACACCCTCTGGAGTAGGTTTTGTATAATCCATTATTGTTACACATGTATTATATAGAAAATCCACTTTCAACTTAGTATGATATCACACCAATGGAAAGGTACAAATTTCAAGTTGAAACTAGGGTACTTGATTTTTTTTAGTAATGGCTTATAAATTGGCTATTTTATTTTCTATGTTTGATCTAGATACAAGTTCAAAAACTAACACTCAGCATATTAAAGTGAATTTTTATGTGTATGTGTGTTGACTTTAAGTCAAATATTACCACCATAGGCATATAATGACTCTAGTTCCTTCAGAATCATATAAGGCTTCTACTCTAATTTATTTAAAGGAATGAAAACTATCTTGTCTCCTTGGTGAGCCTCTAGTTGGTTGAGCATTATATTAATAGTCATTTGATCATTGTAATCCCATTTATTTTGAATTAAGGTAGGGTAATGTGTCTCAGTTGTCTTCATGTTGATGACTTCAAAATCACCATGCAAACTTAGCTCAGCAACTCTAATCTCCACATCTTCAAGGTGACCAATTAGTTCAACCCACCCATAGTCTGTGAGACTGAGGGTGACAAGATTGTATCTCAAATGTGACTTACCAAAAAATTTCCATATAGATATTGAGATCATATTAACAGTACTCCTAAATTCAAATATTATATTAGGACTTTCATATCCTGTGAGATCAATGTGCATTCATGAGTCTAAATACCATGAGTTTCTTTTAACTTACCAGACTACCTTGTTGGTCTATTATTGTCCCCTTTGTGTGGACTCTAGAAGATTTGCATAAATATTTATAATATTATGATAGATATCTTCATTCCCAGCATGCTGAGTAATTATAACAAATATGTGAATGTTTTCACAAAACCTTCTTGATTCATGATCCACGTAATTTGCCCATGTATTTGTGCATCAATGGTTATAGTGTCTACTTTTGATGCACTTTATTAATGTGTCTTATACTACCTATGCCCTTGATACATCAAGTCCTCTGTTTAAGGGTTAGAATAAATTTTTTTATTTCACCTTTTTGATTCACTGATCTTATGGCATTTCTAATGCAAGCAATCCTTACTATGTGCATTGTTGTATAGTAACTACTTGTATAAATGCATTTTATTTAGGTTTTGTAATAATTATGTTCACTTTGCGCATTAGTTCTTATTTTATTTAATTCTCTAATACCAAGAAATATTTTTAATTATTTTGCCATTCCACTCTATAATACACACAATATACTTGTCTCTAAGGATTAGTAGGAAAATTTCATGCAAACTGATTTTACTCACCATGCAAATAACATTGGATGGATTAGTGAGCTTGTCGATTATCATTTTTATGACCAACTTAATAACCACCTCAGTATCCCCCTTTGTATCCTCTTATATAGCCTCCTTTGTTATATTGATATCACCAATCAAGTGATTGTTGTCTAGAAAATCCTCCTTACTATTGTTGTTGCACATTGTATTCATTGTATTGATGTTGTGTTGATGTAGGAGCTCAATTTGATTGTTGTTTTTATGGGCTCACATTATTCCATGAATATTGATACTAATATTATGGCGATGATGGTGTATATCTATCTAGACCCTAGGGTTGATATTGATATTGAGGCAGCGAAGATATCCATCTAGAACTACCTTACGTTGCACTATCCATTTCTATTTCCAGACCTGGGAATCCTTACTTCACAGTGGGTAATGATTGTGCTATAATTATGAAGACATTATTTGTAATGTCTTCCTATTATTCCTACAAGGCTTGATATCTCTTTTCATCATGGTTAGTTGAATTACAAAAACTAGAGTACAAAGTCTAAGACTTTTATATGTACTATTATAGTAGATGATATTTTGTAGTTGTGTGCCCTAATACTCTACAGAGTTCATAGAATTTTGGCTTGAGTTTAGGATAATCATTCTTATGATGTCCTTATCAACCATGCTCTATACACCATAAACCTATTTTAGGTTTATCACTTTCATGCATCTCATTGATCCTCTTCATGAAATATTTTATATTTCCTTCTACTTTGGATCCACCGAGTAGAGCATCTCCTTAATCTTCAATTTATTCTTCTCTGAGTGTAACAAATCAAGCATCAACCTTTATTGTAAATTAAGACTGCACAATAGTAAATTTGATTCTTGAGCATAGTCCTTTTATGAACCAAGCATCTTTATCATTATCCTCCATGATAAAATCAATTTTATTCATCACATCTGAGAATCTATGGTCATATTCCAACACACATTATCCACCATGCTACCTGATCTACTTTAGGTCCTGAATAATTTTGTTTATGCACTTATTTATTTGAGTTTTACCACTAACTATTCTTTAACTTGTTAGAGATCTATACTATTAGCATCTCTCTTGAAAATGAATTCCAAAGTGAGACCTGATAAAGCTTATATGATCTCACAGCTCTTTACATCATCAATAATTATTCCTCTAACCTACCACTTCATGTTTCAAGTAAACAAATATTGCTAGGATCCATGGACCCATCATATGGTGTCAACACAAAAAATATTCCTAGACTATAAAGCATATTCAAGTTGCTTATAAGGGTTAACACTAATTGTCATGCACGTGTGATTGTGATTAGAAATTGTTGTGCACTGGTCACTATGACTATAAACTTTTGCACACTTTTTACTGGCATTTTAAAACTAGTTTTAAAATTAAATCCAACTTCTTCCAACCTCTTCTTATCTAAATACTTCATCTTTGCATTAATTTTTCTAAACTTATCTGTAAATGACTCAAACTAACTTCCTCCCATCCCTTCCTTTACACTTGGTGTTTTTAATAAATAAAAATTGGGCTAGGGGGATGATCCAGGTGGATCTCTCCATTTGTCAAAAATTAAAGTATTTATATTCTAATCACAGTGATTGCACAATGCATAGCTCATCAAGAGCTTTCGGATGCTTTTCACATATTACAAAATGGACATAGTATGTAAAAGATATAGTCCATTGAAATTCAATGTGGTGCCATAGGTAACATGGTGTAAAATGCAAGTACCAAGTGGACCAATCGAAAATTGACATGTGGTAGTCTAAACTGGCTAAAAAAATTGGGCTTGGTTAAATTTCATATTTGATAACATGTACGAACTAGATAAATGGACCCCACTATTGGTTTGCTAGGGGACCTCAGCGATGTTCGACACAGTCTTTTTAAGGAGGAGTGCCTTGGCCTCCTATCTTCAAAATTCATTATATTTTAATCTGTCTTTAAATCCTAATTTTCATTATAAATTCTTGAATGTGGGATAATTTATATTACAATGTAAATCAAGTCATACCTCTTCAAATTGCCATGTAGGAGGATTCCTCTATTGCCAAGTACCGAACCCACATTAAAGGGGTCAAGATTGGAATTTCACATCCACATTCTGCCATGAAGTCACCACGTACTATCAACATGCCACCACATGTCCATTAAAACCCATGTCAATGTCAATTACTTGGAATTATAAACCACAAATTTTGTGGTATAGCTATATCCATGAAGTTTCTGAAGACCAAAGTCTAACTTGCTATGTGGCCCTAAGCCCACATATTTACCAACAGATTTCTATTTAAAATAAAGTGGTGGAAGGACGTGGCCTAAGCCACAACTAAGTCATGAAGACAAGGCTATTAAAAGCCTTTATAAACTCTTTTCCCCACTCAATGGGATTTTTGGATATAACTTTATCCCTTTATCAAATCCAATACAAATGCCAATGGGAATAGAAACCGTGACCTACTATGTAAAAGGATGAAATAGTATATACTAAGTTTCATTGTTTGGTCATTTTGGAGCCCTTAGAGGCTGAACCAGAGCACGGAGTAAACTACAAAGTTGTTTAGAATTCTGATGCGCTTTGTATAGTATACTCATTTTATATTTTTGGAGACTTATTAATGACATTTTTTGCTATGAAATTCATTGTAAGATGAAAAGGAGAAGCCTCTACAAGTGATTTAAGAAGGTGAAGGATGTGTTGAGTCAGCCAAGGTCTTTCGAAAGTCTAATACACTATTTTTGTAGAGAGTAGATCCATTTGTTGATTTTAAGTATTATTTGGGCTTGTAATTTTAGCAACATTAATGGATCGGTTCAATAAGAACCTAGGGACGTAGGAAATTTTGAACCCCGTAAATAATTCTTGTGCCTCTTTCGCTGATTTTGGTTTTGCATTCAGTTTTCAATTAATTTGTAGAACATAATTTAGATTTTAAAGAGAATGCAAAATTAATCATTTTAATGTTTTTACAGGAATTTAAGTAACTTGAATGTTTGAATATTTAGAAATAATTTTAATGGGTAATTGATGTGAACAATCAAATTCACTTTTATTTCAGTTTGGAAACCCATTTTTATTAGATTTTAAATAGTCTAAAATCTTAAATATTCTGCATCTAATTTTATTTCAATTAAGGAATTGAGAAAATATAAGATCTTAGTAAATGTATTAAAAAGTATTGAAGTTCCTACTAGTGTTTATGGATCATATTTGGTATCAGAGTAGTTGATCAATAGGATTTAACAGTGTGGTTTACCTGTGATTAATAATTGGTTATTGTTTTTTCCTCCATTTTCAGCATTTGTTTCAACTTTGTGACTAAACATGTGCAATGGGTAAGTTATCAAACAGAGCCAAGCTTGATGAGCTTGAAGCCATAAACCACCAAATTTAGGAAGAAAAATCTTCCCTGAGAGCCAAGTTTTACTCCTTGGAAGAGGTGATTGTGCGGTTAAAAACTGAGCCACAATCCTCAATAAAAGAGAAAGAGGATTATGGCAATAAGATGCTTATACAAAGTAAGCAATTGATGGAAATTTTTAAAGAGTTGCAGACTGAGATTCAATCCAAAGATAAGCTCTTAGCTCAGTTACAAAGTGAACAAAAGAAGGAAAAGCCTTCCACTTCAGATGCAAAGACCATGACAGATGAATGCACTGTAAGTTGTTCACCATGAGAATCTTCTTCTTCCTCCCATTCGATTTTGGATTCAAGTAATGACATCTTTGGTTCATTTGAAAATCATACTAGAGGCATTGGATACAAATTATTATTTAAAATGGGATTTAATGGAAAAGGCCTTGGAAAGAATAATCAAGGCATATCTAACCCCATATTGGTTGAAGACCAACCTCATTTTTCAGGATTGAGGTATGCTAATGCAGGGGAAAATGAGATTGGAGAAAGCTCCAAGACCACTGGAAGAAGATGAGCTTCTCATAGCAAAGAGGCTTCCCCATTGGCATCTGGTGACTCATCCTCCAAAGAAGGATTTGGTAAGAGATCACCACGAAGAGGTAATGAGATTCCTCCACCTCTTGTTTACCATAATTATAAAATAAAAGGTAAACATTTTGATCCATTATCCACATTTGAGAAGTTTGGCAATGATGTGTAAAATTTGTGGCATGTTTATCCATGCAGTTTTTGTGGATTGTCTAACTATTGTGTAGACAAATGTAGGAAACATTAATATTTGTTGGAAAAGGTTGAGAAATATTACTCTCCTAAATGCATTTCATTGAAAATAATTTTAGGTAAGTTTCCTAAAAAAAAGGATCATAAAAATGTGGACAAGAGATTTTGTGTTCACTGTAAAAAGAAAGGTCATATAGTTGAAAAGTGTTGGTAGCTTTATCCTAAACAAAATTTAAAATTTGTTAATAAGGAAATCATTTTAGAACCAACATATTTTAAAATTAACCCTACAGTGGCTTAGGTATCCACTAAAGAAAACACACCAACTAAACAGGGAAATCTGATTAAAAGGGTTGGTATATAGTTTTTGAATTTCATGATGTCATGATTAGTGGATTGATAATTCAATTATGTTACAAAGAAAATTTGGGGATTATGTTTAATGTTGATAAAGGAAATTTACCATGCTTTGACATATGCATTATAGAGCTAGTGAGAACACTTTGAGATGGGTTTATCATGCAAAAATTTTAATTCTCACACTTATGTTTTGAAAAGCTCTAATTTTTGGAATCTCCTGATTAACTTTATGAGTTTCATGTTAAAAGGTTAAGGAATATAACTCATTTGATTATCCTGGGGATTGGATAGCAGTGTATAGGTTGTTTGGGTAGGGTTTAGTTTTCCTACAGTACTTGTGATAGAATAACTGTTATTTTAGGATGCATCTATTTTTGGCATGTGTATGATTGGATGCACTTGTAGACGTATTGAGAAATATTTTTAATTCTATACACTATACAATTTATGTTGTTCCCATTTTTTTTAGAATTTTAAGACCCGTGTCAGGGCAATGAATTGTGACATGGTCACAGACCATAATTGTTTAGCATAGTAAGACCTATGTTTTAGGTAGTGCATTTTAACATGGTTTTGATATTTAATGTATTTTTTTCTTAATTAACATATTTGATTTACAGTTGCATTAGTGATTTTTGTAGTGTTTGTTAGTTCACCACTTACAATATGTGACACAAGTTTATCAGACTATGCATTGAGACAGCATATGCTAAGTTGCATTGTTTGGTCATTTTGGAGCCCTTAAAGGCGAAACCAAAGTTCAGAGTAAACTAAAAAGTTGTTTATAATTCTGATACTCTCTATGAATTATACTCATTTTTTTATTTTTAGAGACTTCTTGATGACATTTTGTGCTATGGAAGTCATTGGAAGATGAAAAGGAGAAGCCTCTACAAGTGATTCAGGAAGATGAAGGGCGTGTTGAGTCAACCAAGGTCTATCAAAAGTCTGATACACTAATTTTGTAGAGAGTAGATCTATTTGTTGATTTTAATTATTATTTGGGCTTGAAATTTTAGAAATATTAATGGATTGGTTCAATAATAACTTGAGGACATAGGAAATTTTGAACCCCGTAAACAATTCCTGTGTCTCTTTTGTTGATTTTGGTTTTGCATTCAGTTTTCAATTAATTTGCAGAACATAATTTATATTTTAAAGAGAAAGTAAAATTAATCATTTTAATTTTTTTAAAAGAATTTGAGTAACTCATATGTTTTAATATTTGAAAGGAATTTTAATGGGTAACTGATGTGAACAGTCAAATTCACTTTTATTTCAGTTTAGAAACCCATTTTTATCATATTTTAAATAGTCTAAAATCTTAAATATTCCACATCCAATTCTATTTCAATTAAGGAATTGAGAAAATATAAAATCTTAGTAAATATATTAAAAAGTAGTGAAGTTTTTACTGGTGTTTATGGATCAGGGGATGAGTACTCAAGAAATGAATGATCTTTATCATTAACTTATTTTAATTATGATATTGAACCTATCATACTTTTGCATTTATACATAATCACTTCTCATGAATATTCCTCCATTGCTCTAATTACTTTTTCTCTTAACGATGAACTACTTTTATCTTTTAACTTCTTTGCTTTTATTCTACTTTCATCTTCTTCTTCACTCTGCTCCATCTCCTTGCTACTCATAAATCTATCTTCTTCTTCTTCGAACCCTTTTCCTTCTTGATTTACATCTACTTTAATTCCCACACCTTGTAAATCCTCTCTCGAGGATCCCATTTGTTCAACATATTCTACCTTATTCCTATTCCTACTCATAGTTAAGTCTATATTATTCAATTTATTCCATCTTCTCTATTGTCACAGTTCTATTTCTAATCCTATAATCTTTTTTTCACTCTAGATCCTTTCATCCTCCATATTATAGGTTCAAGTTTAAATTTCTCTACTCAACTCTACATCATTCACTCCTACATCACATGTATCCTCATAAAACCCGAAGTGACTACTCCATGGTAGTAGGAACGGGCACCATGGACTTTTTCACAACCAACATCTTAATCAGAGTAGGTAGTCATTAAAGGAACTTCCTATGGATTCTCCTAACAAAATGATCATATCTAGCTTCAAAATCTAAGTATCCTTGTACAACAAATCTGATGATATACCCATCAATGGTAGTGTTTATCTAGTAATCTACTATGCAAGTCTAATCAGTGTCTAACTTTCATAGGTTTTATAGCTTTTCCTCTGACCAAGTTATGAGTTTCATCCTTTATGGATAGAATAGGGTAAATTTTAGTAGCAATTATTCATTAATTCATGAATATTTTAGTTTTAAAAATTAGCATTTGATAATTTTAGGAGGTGGTAAATAGCATGAATTTGCCTAAATTATATGGGTATAAGTTAGTTTTCATAGTTGGCTCATCTACTATTTAAATTAAATTTTCTACATATAAATATAGTTTTTCACTCTGTTGAAAGTTAATATGAATTTATTCATCATCATATGTAAAATATAATAATCTAAGGACTAAATTTTAAAATCATATTGGCTTACCTATAATTTAGAGGTCACTTATGTTATTCACTAGCATAGTTATCACATGCCTGCAACATTAACACCCAAGACAACCTATGTCAATCACCATCAATCATATCCTTTGGCAGCACAACTAGAGTCTAGCAGTGTAAATGTTGCTCAACACAACTATCACAGAATAGCTATAGAACTGAGTGACAAATATATTATCAAATGACACATAATACCACTAAATGATAACATTATGTTGAATGAAAAAATTAATACTAAAATATAGCATTGTTACCATTCAACAACATTGTTACTGAACAATAATATTGCTACCATTCAAAAATATTATTATCGAATGGTAGCATTACTATCGAATGGTAGTAATGCTATCAGATGACAACAATGTTATGGGATGGTAGTAATGTTATCAAATGATAGCATTATTATCAAATGATAGTAATTATTTTGGATGATATCATTACTATCGAATGACATAATTGTTACCAAAATGTAATTTTATTATCTAATGGCAACACTACTATCAAATGACAACAATGCTACAAGGGATAGCAATGTTATCAAACAACAACAATGCTTTCAAGCAACAGCAATACTATTGAGCAATAAAAATACTACCAAATAATAACATAAATTTCATGTGGTGTAATAGCTGTCATACAACAAAAAATTACTATTACTTATCTATGTGTTTTTGTCTAGTCATGCATCTACATGATTTATGCACCCCATGATGTTTTTGCCTATTGATTTACTTGCTCACCTAAACATTATCTGTTAACTTTCACCAGACTTTTGAAACACATATTTAGATATTCACAAAAAAAATTCAATTTTATTTCTATATGGGCCACTAAAATTTACCTTAAGCTATAAATAATAGTACTCTAATCTAGATAACCAAGCAGCTAATAGCTCAAAAAAATCACACCAAAATATTTCATAGATTTCACCATAGATATGTTCTTCAATAATTTTCTTCACAATTTTCCCTATTCTTTTTTCTTCTTATTCGATGAAATTTTGAATTCTTTCATCAATCCATCTCTCTATATCCCTTTGTTTTGAAAATCATCTCAACATGTTTCAATAAAGTTCCACGCTCATTGCACCATTATAAGCAGAGGTTCCTAGAAACCCTTCAAAACATGTTAACTTAGGGATAGCTTGCATAGAAATAACAAAAGTATATAGTCAATACCATATTCAAACTATACATATTCACTAACTAGATCAAATAAATTGATGTGCAAAGGAACACAAGTATATTATAATATTAATAGGTGGCATATACTCATATAATTAATAGATTAAAACAAACAAAGTACTCACTGTGTACATAACAATTATAAAAGATACTTAAGAAAATTATTGCATAAATGTATGTATTAATCTCTATCACATCAAAACCATATATAATTATAACTGGGCACTATATATAGAGTTTTACTCAGTGATGTCTCTTTACATTCTAGTCCTTTATATGCCCAAAAGGAGTGACTCTTCACATTTTGTCATCTATCCTTATGCATACATAGATCAAATACATACAAAAGACAAAATAATTCAATTCACACACATGTCCATCAATTATAATCTAAAATTTTAGTAGGCCCTATTTTTCACCAAACACTTTTGATCCAAAAGACTTACCATCAAAAGATATTGTTAATCAAGACTTGCCTCCATTCATACAAGTTAGTTTGCATAACAATGGTATCAAAATAGTGCTAATCGATAATGGAGCTAACCTCAACATTTGTAGCATAGAATTCCTAACAACAATGGACATTAGCATTAATGTCTTCATAAATTAAACATGCACATCAAAGGTTTTGATAATTTATGTAGCCCACAAATTGGTCAAATCATATTAGATATGACATTGAGACCAAAAAGGGTACCAATTACATTTCAATTAATATATCAATCATTTCATTATAGCTTAATATGGTGTAGATCAAGGATGCACATGATGGAAGTTATCTCATATGCATTGCACCGATGTGTCAAATTCATACACGATGAGACCTTATGGACTATGCCTATTGATGATGGGCCCTTCAATTTTTTTTAAATTATACTTTTTGATATGGAGGAGATTCTAAAATTGGTACCACCAAAATAATATATTTCACTTAAAAATATACCAACTTATGAGATGGGCGAATCAAGCAAGATAACTCATTCACCTCCAAATACTCATAAGGCATTAACCACTAAGGTGCAGTAGGGAACAAATAATGTTTAAATGGGATTTTATCCTTAAAATATACACTTAATAAATAGATATATTTAATTTATTAACACAAGGTGTGTCATACATACCACGATACACATTTATTTCGTTTAACCTAGTAATTCCATTCTTAAGCATTACCATATTAAAAGGAGGAAATGTAAATGCTAAATATAAATTTTATATGATAAACTAGTTTTGTACACTTGATAGATATCAATCATGGCTCAACCCTTCAATTCATGATCTACCCACTACTAAAAGGCTCACATTCACCATTCCATTGTACCTAAATACTTATCATATGGTCTAACCTTGATATTATAATGACCCAAATCACTTTTAGCTCACAATCTATTTAAAACTTAATTTCTATTCAACTTTGGCAATTACAAATCTTCAAAAACTTTCTATCATTATAGAAACCACTATCTATATTATGACATTATTGTTGATGTTAGTGTCCCAACTCTGACATTTGTATCTGATCTTACAAATATTCTCACAATCTATTTAAAACTTAATTTCTATTCAACTTTGGCAATTACAAATCTTCAGCAACTTTTTATCATTATAGAAACTACCATCTAGATTATGACATTATTGTTGATGTTAGTGTCCCAACTCAGACATTAGTATATGATCCTTACAAATATTCAAATTTTAAACTATTTTAAAATGTATGGGTTGGCCTATGTATTTCTTTTAACCCTTTTGTGAGATCATTTTAAAAGGTGCAGTATAAATACAAAACAAAAGGTAATTCTTTATCATCTAATAATTACCAACAAGCACCTCTAAAGCTCATACTATATCACTTGCAAAACTAAGATATACTACCCTATTATTTTTTATTTCTAAATCAGTCTTAAGAGTAGTCTTCTTACACATATAAAATAGTCAAAAATTAACTCATGAAAAGTATCTCTTAAGTTACAAGTTAGATCACTGCATGCACTCGCATATAGTATATTACATCATTGTTCACACATAAACCCACATAAAGGGAGAACTACATCAGTTTGAGCCCTCTTCAGAGTATGGCTATCTAGGAAGTGTTTATTGATAGAGGAGTATTTAATGTCAACTCAACTTCACTTGAAGCCATTAACCCTCATTTTGTGAGGTGACATGCTCAAGTTGGAGGACCTAAGATTTTAAGCAAAACACTGATATCTAGACCCTATGAATGTGATCCAAATTGATAATCTATAAGGCAACAGTGAACCCTATCATACACAAATGGTCATTATAGAAAAGGATCTATATTCCATACTAGATAGAAGTGTCATATTCAGGATAGAAGCATCGACACTAGTGTCCACAATTAGACAATAGTGTCTATGTTAACAAAGAGCAAATATTTAAAATCTAATGAATTGTTGTGGGCATCATCCTTTTTTCTCTTGTACATGTACTTTACAAATCCACATGCACATCAATAAATAAGCTAAGTATTATTTTTTATTCATGTTGCTACATTCAAATTATTGTTTGACATTATACTTACTATATTTAATAACACTTTCATAATTCAACACTATATTAGAATATTATGAATCTGAATTATTTAATTGACCTATTTTTATAATATATTAATAATTATTTGATTAGGTTATTCCCCTTTAACCCTTATTGGTTAAAAAAAGGGTTAAATACACACAAGTAGAAGAATATCCATGTAAAATAAAGGCCAAGGGTCCCACACAAAGGACATGTTTAAATGTCTCAAAATGAAATATTACACACACAATAGACATGAATAATATCGTAAACAAGGGACATGTTCAAATATCGCATACAACATATGGCCAAGGATTAAAGGTAAATATACATGTCCAAATGTTGCACATACTAAACAAAATCTCATAGAGATGTTCAAACAAGTTTGCACACAAGGACCAAGTGTCATACATAATTAAAAAGTGAGATCCAATTTATTATGTATAGATAATATCATCATTTGAACATAGAACTAAAAATGCAATCTAAACCATGCATATGTAATGTAATCATACCCAAAAAATAACATATCCACGTACATAATTTAAGATAGAGATGTTAGCAATATATTTTTAAAAATTATAGAGCTCAATAGTATAGATTTCATGGAATGATAAAAAAATGTATATATTCACCTGTGAATAAGATTTGTTCAATTTTAGCTAGGCTATTGGGTAGAATCAAGTCCAACATCTAAGTCATTGTAAGATTTTGTATGTCTTTCATAACACTCATGAATAACAGTGAAATGCATGTGATAAAAAAAATATACTATCTATTAATCATGAAATAAATAACATATGACAATGGTGAAAACTAAATGTCTAATCATATTCAGGGCCTGATTTTTTAAAAATATATAATATTTTGAATGTTTTTGTATTTTTTTCATATTTAAATTTTTTGCATTTTTATAATTTTTTGATCTAAAACAAAATAAATTAATGATAAATAAAGAATCAAAAATAGAAGAAAGGATAAAGATCTAAATAAACCATGACATGTGTCAATATGAAATATGTGTTAGAAGTGATTGTATAGTCATGTATGAACAAGATGCCCCCATTGTATATGAATTGTATTTTGAAACCCATATAGGAATCTAAAATAGCATGCAAAGGACGGATTGTACATCCTCATTTTATCAAATGTATGCTTGTCAAATTATGTAGTATGTATAAATAATATAGCACACAAAAAGAGAGATTTTGCATGAAAAATAGTGATTTGCATATTCAAATTGAAGAAAATATCTGAAAACTAAAAGTATTAAGGCTATGTGTACTCAAACTATGATTTTTTTTTGTAAACTAGCATAAGACATGATCAATTAACTAGGATAGTAATGGCAGTCATCTCTATCCATAATTGGTAAATTTTGTCCATGATAAAAAAATGACATGTTTATTAGTGTATATTATGAAAACAAAGAGATGATTGGAAAATTATGGTAAACTTTATCATTGTTTTGAATTATTCAGATATATAAAATGAAAAAGAATGTCTAAAAGGCCAACAAGTCAATAAGATCCAAGGGATTATAATAATTGATCAATCGATCACATGCACAAGCAATGAAATAATATGATACAACAATAAAAAATGTATGTACTAGAAATGATGCTACTATAAGCCAAATATCTCACCAAGAGGATGCATATATGTATGTCATGTATCATGTGTGTTATAACCATAACTTTGATTGCCATATTCACCATGTGTATTATTTATGTTATTCCAATCATATTCTACATAATCATTATCATGATCATAATCATCCTCTTAATATTGAAATGCCAGTATATCACTTTTATCCTCTTTTGTATTAGGATATATAAAACCAACTTCTCCATACTATGGTAATGAAATTTGTTATTTATTTTGCTTTTTTATGTGTTGTATTATGTGCCTCTACTATTAGCTATTAGATTTTTTCTTGAATATTGGATAAAGAGATGTTTTCCCATTTTAGTTCTTGATCTAAAAAATCATCTTCTCTTGATATTAGAATCATTGCTCTTTCATACTCAAATGTGACAATTATGATTTTAACTCAATGTTTCCCACATTGCTCTCATCCATGATCTTCTTAGTTTTCTATTGCATTCATCCAATGTAGGGCCAATATGAAATATAGCATAGCATGTTTTTAGGCCTTAGTGGGTATGATAACCAACACTTGGGTAGTTTACCTAGGGGTTCCTTACCTAACTTTAAAAATTTATAAGATGCATTCTTATTAGATTATCATAAACATGTGGTACCTATGTTAACATTGGAATATCTACAAAGTTCGCAATAAGGTCATGATGAATTTATTGAATAATACATATTACAATTCAAAAATATTTTTCACTCTCTAACTTATCAACGCTCAGACTTGGAAAAGTAATTTATCTTCAGTAGGGGTATTTTAAATCCACTTAAAGAAAGAACCATACATAAATTTTACTTTTATTTTAAAAAATTATACATGGATGTGTTTAAATATGCATATGACTTAAATTCTATAACGCTGTGTTTTGTTTAAATTTATATTAAAAAGTGAATTAACCCTAATTAAGATAAATTGAATAAAATAAATCATAATGTTCCAAATAAACTTTTGACAAGTGAAATGAAAGAATAGACTGAATTCAACAATGTGTAAATGATTGAAATCAATGTTAACTATGGAATAAATAAGATAAACTTAGTTATTTCTCTCTAATTATTAACTATGTTTTATTGGCAGAAGGTGAAAATAGGAAATCAAGAATTGTATTTGTAAGTGCCTAAAAGTGGGAACTAAAAATTAATAAAGACATGATCCCAGACTAAGGACAAGATCGACTGCCGTTATTGTCCTACTTTATTGATCTTGTATTTTATTGAAAAACAAGTAATTAAGGCATGATCACTTGCAATGACTTAAGTTGGGTCTATATGTGTAAATTTGATCTTTGGAAGTGTGTCAAAGACTTGAAATTCAAAAGTGTGTCAAAGACCTGCAAATAGCTTCTTCAATGTTGAAACCCTAATAGAGATAGTAATTATTGAAAACTTGCAAATAGAAAAAAGTGGAGTGTAATTGGGTTGAATTGATCCCAATCACCTCCACAATGATTGAACACTACCACATATCCAATATTCCATTGAGGGAAATCAAACCCATGGAATTTTTTTACTTAAAGTGTTTTATGCAAATATACTCCTTTGACTATATGAATGCATCTAGTGATGGATTGAATACTTGATCATGTTTTCCTTTGGGATGGATAAATCAGGGTTTTAACTTGGTTGAGGAGTGATTTAATTGATTATAATTGGATTTGGAAAGAATATGAGAGATTTTCTCAATGTGCAACAGTGTAAATATGCTTTTGTATTGAAATTTGCCAAGTTGGGAGAATGAGTGTCTTGAGTTTGTCTTTATAAAAATTCAAAAGGGGAAACCTTGCACTAAAAAGCCAAAAATACCGATGAGAAGGTAAGGGAGGGTTTACTTTTAAAATTTGACCATTAGAGGGCTAAAAATAGGAACGTCCCATAGGGACAAGAATGCCTCCCATTATTGTCCCTACTGAACATTTATGTCCTTTAGGGAAACATGTGTAATTTTAAATATGGGTTTATCCATATAGATGCTTAAATTAAGGGTATTTTTAGTAATCAGAACACTTTTGTAGGTGATAGATAAAAATTTAGAATAGAAATAGGTCCTCATAGGTGTTTAAGATAAAGTGAGGTGGAAAAATAGGTCCAAATCAAGTGAAAAAGTTAATCAAAATGGAAAAGGGCCAAAACTAACATAATTGATTCATGACTAGATTTAGGTTACTACACACCAAAGATTAATGAGTAAGGATCAACTTCATCCAAGACAGAAGTTATCAATAAGCAATTCAATTCAGATTCCACATCTAAAATAAAAAATATAGTTAAAGTCAATCATAAGATAAATGAGTCAATGGAATCAATGCTACTCAAGGAAAAACAAGTTAAGCTATTAAATAAAGGAACAACACTAGTCTACAAATCATCACCTAAAATAACTAAATATACTTTTAGTAAGAAGCCATCACTTCAGTTTGATAGATTTAGAGATTGGACACCTAATATTATATATGCATTGTTAGATAGAAAGTTAAATCAATATTCCTCTCAATTGCAGTCATCCTCTTCATCATCAGGATTACATGAAAGATAAACTATTTTGCACCTATTATGGTATAAATGGACATAAGGAAAAGGATTGGTATGTATTACATGAAAAGATATTGCAATTAGTAGATGCAGGGTCATCACATTTTAAAAAGTGGACAACAAGGTAACACAGTCAACTCCTTCATTGTCTCCTGCAAAATTAATGATATCTCAAAAAAAACCCATGGCCATTCAAGCATGTGTAAATAGTATACATAAATAAATAAAAATAATTGATAACATGTAACAACATAATACATGTACAATGAAATTTATACAAATAATAGGATATAATGAACAAGATTTACAACATACACAGGGTTCCCATTCAAGGCATGTTGTTTTACCAATCACTTTGGGATTCAAGACAGTGAGCACGTTATGGATTGTACAACATACTATTCCATAGGACAAGCGACAACCTCATTTACAAAAAAATGGATGCAACCATGAATAAGGATAATACCAGTTTATTTTATACTTTTTAAGGCTATTTATTAACATTCAAAAATAATAAAGAAAATAAGAAGGGCACAATGGTACATGACAACAATACATCTTAAATTGCACAAACATGGGTACCCATGCAAAGGCATCAAAATTCAGATTAGATATATGAACAGATAATGCATACTTCAACTATATCAACAAAGCATTCACCATGAGAAACTAATATAGATACAGATATCTATAAAAATATAGTTAAATATAATATCCCAAAGTAACTATAAATCATAATCAATATGGTGCATAGTTTGTATTCCCATAAATAGCATCAACTCATTCTATATTTTACAATTAAATCAACTACACACATGCATTGCATCATTAACACATTTTAATTACAAGAACATAATCAAATATATCAATATACAAAGTACTAGGGCTATCACATGAATTAAATTATCCCATAAACCAAATATTCAAAAACATATGCAATATACAATTTCACATAAGTATGATACAAGAACAAATAAATCAAAGTGTGTGTGTGTGTGTGTGTGTGTGTGTGTCAAAATGTTTTACATGATATAAGTATAACATGAGACAATATCACTCTATAATGGGCTCATTTTCCTATGCCTCTCCACCTCCCTCTACTAATAATACACCATGAGAAGATGAATCTCCACTAGCAATTGGTCGTGATCTCAAACAAGATTGACTCCTCCACTCATGTTCCTCATATATAGCTACCCACACCTATAAAGCTATGTGCTCACACTACAGCTACACAAAGTCACTAAACACATTATGGCTTAGATCAACTGATGGATCTAGAGGGGGTATATGATGTCTAGTAATCTCCACCCTCAACTAGTCACACTCAATGATAATCGCATCTCTCATAGATATCACATCATCTTACTCTATGTATACTAAAATATGCCATAGTAGCTGTAGTTTCACAATAAAAAAGTGGGTCATGCTTACCTATAATCTCAGTAACATGCTCCAATAAAGCACCAACCCAACTGTCTCATTAGGCACATGTCATTTTAGAGCCTAGAGGGATGTATCTATGATGATCATCCAATACTCATCATCCCCGACAAAATAAATGATCCATGATATATATATATATATATATATCAAAGTTAACAAAATAAATCAAACTATGCATAAACATTAAATAATACAAGTACATATTCATAAAGGTGCTTGAAGACCAGTGACTACCACACCACCTGCATCTACTCCACCTTGTGTCTCATGGGGATCCTCTAATACAATGATAAATAAAGTAGGCCATTTATGGGCTAACCACCATCATGTGTATGTTGGTGTGCAACCAACATCATCTTCATCTGGTGTCTAGATCATCATATCAACATTTGCCAATGGGATGGGAGCTAGATCTGCAACACTATAACAACACATATCCCCCTCTCATAGTGGAGCCCTCATAGATCATCTCTACACATGTTGTTGGGGGAACATCCTATGAAATTCCAAATTATATCATGACATGTTCAAACTGGAAGTACTCATAAATATCAGGCCATATGTTATGAAGCCAACAACTCACCTAAATATGCCTAATATAAACCTTCTCATTTGTCCACACTCCATAACTCTTGTAAGGCTACCACACAATATCTCCAGTAAATAGATTATCCAGTATCTAACAAAACTCCATTATCTTACCTCGTATAACATGGGTTTTACTCACGCACCTCTGAACATAAATCTTTGGATGATCTCATACACCATGAGGCATCCCCAATGGATGATTCAATGTGATATGATCATAGGCCCAACAATGATAAATAGTAGTTGAGCCTAACCCTCCTCTTAACCCCTCTTGGGTAAACATGTGCATGTCCTTGTATAAGTGGGCTTACATGATACCCCAAATATTTCAAGACACGATCCTCAATATCACATATAAATATGTGCATCCAATATGAGATAGACACATTGTTGCCATCAATTGCAACAAAGGAAACCAATACAACACAGAGAAATTTTTGTAAACACATAACATTCATTAGCACAATATTCAACAACAGAATCATAGTATCTTTGGGGCTATAATGAGCACCCAAAGCACGTTCAATAATTTACAAATGAACCTGTTCTATATGGGTTGGCCTAATAGCACCATATAAGGTCACACCTCTCCCAACAATAGGCAAAGGCACAATCCTCCACACATCCTCTAAAGTAACTATCATTGGTGTTGTCAAGAGCTATAAAGTACAAGTATTTGTCTCATCACTCAACAAGGGTAGTCATCATATGCATATCATACAACATTAATGTTATCTGCCCCATATACCCAAGACTAGTTGCATCTAGTGTAGCCCTCTCATCATCAATTAATGAAAGAGCACATATAATCTTCATCGTATTATTGTGTTGGAATGCTCTGGCCACATATTTGCGTGTAATCACAAGTTCACAAAATGTAAAATAAAAAATTTATACAAAAATCGATCAACAAACTTAAAACATATCAATTGTTAAAATAACTATTTTTACGGTTGCGCATTACAAAGAGGCTTTCAACCTGGGTACGGCAGTTGGTTACAGGTGGAAAAATTCTTCAGATTGGCCGCCGGGGGGATCGAGGGAAGAGAGGTCAGAGCTGTCCCGTATTCTAGCTGATAGAAGGTGTAGTTCACTACAGGGTAGTGATGTCCTGGCTTGGGGAGCAGCCCCTTCTGGACAGTACTCTGTCTCTTCTGGCTATCATGCTTTGACGAAGCAAGCTTTTGGTAATATGCAGTGCTCGTGGTGGAAACGTGTATGGAATTCGTTCTCATGGCCTAAATGCAATTTTTTCCTCTGGGTTCTGACTTATAATAGAGTTCTCACTTGGGAGAACCTCTGCAAGCGAGGCTTCCAAGGACCGTCCATGTGCTTGTTATGCTGTGGTGACGAAGAGAACACTGCTCATCTCTTCTTCCAGTGCATTTTTGTCAGAAAAATTTGGCACTTGTGGTGGACCCTGTGGGAATGCCCATGCTGGCATGTGACCTCTCTGATTGATTTCTGGGATAGATTGGGACACTCACCTGCCAAATCCCCTGTTCTCCAGATGGTGTGGCTAATTGGGCCTTCTTTCATTCTTTGGAACATCTGGTTGGAGCGTAACAGGAGACTATTCCAAGACAGTTCGCTGGACTCAAAGATTGTGTGGGAGTGAATTTTGAAGTCTGTCCAAGAAACACTGCATGCCAGGTGTGAAGACGTTGGACTGTTGGACCCAGGGGAGGTTGTCATCCACGCGCGCCTGGGCGCGCCTTCAGCTGACAGTCCATCTTGGGCGCCTCTAGTGCGTCGGACTTGTACTCCCAGGCGCCAACAACAGCCTGCAAATCGGTATGGGCATTGGTCGCCCCCTCCTGATGGCGTAATGAAGATAAACACGGATGGGTCCTCTAGGGGGAACCCTGGAGCAGCAGGCGTAGGAGGTGTGGCTCGGGACTGTTCTGGTGCGATCAGGTTTATTTTTTCGCATTATATCGGCTTCCATACAAATAACCTTATGGAAGCACAGGCGATTCTTACTGCTGTGCAAAAATGTTGCCAATTGGGTTGGCAAAGGATCATATGTGAGGCAGATTCACAGGTAATTGTCAATCTTCTCAATGGCCGGATCTCTGCTAATGTGGAGTGGCAATTGGCCTCGGTGACTAAACAAATTCTTCAACTCTGTACATCCCTGGAATCGGTGGTTTTTCAGTACATTCCTCGCGAATGGAACGAAGTTGCAGACTGTCTGGCCAAATGGGCCTCGAAATACGGTCCGTCTTGGAGTATTTCTGATACTAGGATGCTTCCTTTGAATCATTTTCAGAAACTGGCTCAACTAGTGAGCTAGGACAAAGAATTGTAATTTCCCTGTTTTTCTTTGATTTCAATAAATTTTTACCCTTTTAGTTTTAAAAAAAATAACTATTTTTTTCTCAAACACAATTGCAGTTAGGTAGACAAGTTCATAGACAAATCTAACATGAACCAAATAGGTCTACAGATGTTGAATAAAAAAATTGTAAGAGGGACAAATGTAGACTTTTAGTCAACAGCATGGGAACAAAGTCCTTACATCAGTCAACAACATGGTGACAAAATCCCTCTCATATTAGTAGGTAAATCTACCTTTATTGAAACCAAAAATGAAAAGAAGGAAAGAAACTATTCACAGCTATTTACAGTAAAAATGTTTTCTATGAGGGGTTCATACTTTTAATCATAAAGTATGAAAATGTGAAAAAAAGGAAATTTAAGAGGAAAAAATGAAAAATAAAAGAGAAAGGAAGCATGGGATGATTTTGCCAGTTAAACACAAAGTTACTATAACAATCCTAGAAAAGAAGAAAGATAACTCTATGTAGCTAAACACAGAGACTCACTAGAATAATCCAAGATTTGAGATGGTAGCATAGGAAAAAAAAATCATGAAAATAAGATGAGAAAGACATATCATGAACATACAAGCATGATACATACACCAAGGAGATTGGATAATATTACAAAGAGTAATATGCAACAACCTTGTATTTCTCAATAAAAACATGCATAAAATTTTATTATTAATCTCACCAAGGTTTCACAATGGTACATTTTCTAATGTAGATTCAACAGAGATTTTTACACTAAAATTTCCACATTCATTGAATATCTAACAATAATATTTTATAAAATTAAAAAAACAAAGCAAATTAAAAAAAATAAGAATCAAAGCAAACTGACATACTCATGCACATCATTCACTAGAAAGATTCATGGCACGAAGTCATGTAAATTTTTTCTGGATTGATCCTTCGTAGGGATGTACATATAGACTCATTCCTTCCATCTTGTCAAAAGTTCTTCTACTATCAAAAAAACATTTTACAATGCACAGAACTTGTATTTATAGCTTACAATGGGTGTAACCATGCATAACCACCTTTTAAGTAAAAGACTTCTATTTTATAGTTACTTATAACATTAAAAGGGTAAAAATAACTTTTTAAGTTATTACAAAAAGCGCAACGGAGAAATAGAAACTTGGAGAAAAGGCAAAAGTGACTTTGAATGGTTATGAAGAGAGGACTTCTTTTACTGATAAGAAACCTGATTAACAGCTACAACTAGATTTGACTCCTCCCATTTGCTTTTCTAAGTTTTATTTCTCCCTCGGACATTCCATCCTGACATACATTGAAAATCTTTCATCTTCTATTGCTTATCTTTCTCAAACTGCTCAATCATATTTTATATCACTCCAAATACATTGGTCATTGTTATTCATGTTGTGCTTCTTATTAGAATTCCTTGAATTCACCAATCTACGACCATGCCCTTTGATAAGACCATGTCTTATGGAGACATTTTGTCAAACAAATCCACATGCCTTATGTATACTTCCACATTTATGTTCCTTGTTTTCTCTCTATAATATGTATAAAATTCTCAATTTGGTTCAAACTAACCTTACCGGCCTCTGTAAAATAGCCACCCATGTGTTAGATGCATTTCACGAAGGAAATTCAGAGCCCTATATAAATGCACATACATTGAAATCATTGTAGTCCAACCCACCACCTTTTGTTCTATCATTTGTAGCAATCATGGTCTTCTGAGAAACAATGTCCAGTTCATTCATCTACTCAAAAATCTTCCATGCCTCATCAACCTGGCCATTCTATGCAAGTTCTTATTGGGGCTTCTCTATTACATTTGACTCTCCACATTTGATATCATCATAGAATGCCATCCCAAGATAATTGTCCTATTGACGTGACCTATCTGCCATATGTTCAAGTCCATCTGTGTAATGATTTTACTTTGGAGGTCACATCATTTGTATCACTAAGGATTTATATATGTTATGCAGAAATATTACATAAACATTAAGATTGGGTCTCAAGGATGCAAAGATAGTGCCAATTTGGTTAAAAAAACCATTGGACATGTTTACCAAGTCCTCTTCTCATTTGTTCACAAGAATCCCTAAGATTCTGTAAGAAAGTTATTTCTACTGGATGATAAGCACTTTGTTTTTGCATCTAAAGCCTGCACATATTCAGATGATTCATTGCTTGCATATGTACTACCTATTATTACATCATGATCTCCCGACACTCAGCTCGGTGTCATCAGAATTGAATCTATGCTTGACAAACTTGAGGCTCTGAACGATCCTTCAATATTTTATTTTCTAACACATCAATAGTTAATCCTAGTTTTATACCAATACCACCATTATCACACTCAAAACAACTTCTCAAGAGACTATTTTTAGCTTCAACGGCTTGAATGACGATGGAGGAGTTATTTTGGATATACATGCGGGCTTCCGGAGTGAGAAGATGCATGCTAAGCTTCATTTGCCTAAAACCGCCTATCTCAAGCAAAAACCATGAATAGTGATCAAAATAACTTTTCAAAACAGCAAAAACCACCTTTTAAAAAGGAGTAACATGAAGTATACCACGTATTTGGTGGTTGAAAACTCCTTTTCAGAAAGGGAAAAGACCATTTATTTAAAAGTTTAAAACAAACCCTTCATGTAAAGAGACAGCCACGTAATAAATAACATAAAACAAGCTTCTTTGCAAAATGAAAAGACTCTGTCTGCATAAAAAGACTTTTAAACAACCTTTCTTTAAAGAGGAAAATCCACGTGGGAGAAAATAAAACTAGCTTTTGTTTAACATGGAAATGGGCCACGAATTTGTATGGGAGGGAAAGTTTTAAAAGCTTTGATTTGCATTTTGGTGTCACCATGTGGAGAGATAAGGGGTGTTTTAAATGCTTTGCAAGGTTTGGGAGCAAAGTCATTTATACCTTATACGTTATGTTATTTTTTCGAAATTATACATGTAAAAATGTATTAAAAAGTTTGCAAAGTGCAAGATAGGATGGAACTTGCAAGAGGTAATTGCATGTCACGTAAAGGGATAGTAGGGCTTCTTGAGAGGTACACGAGCTTGTAAGGGATAAATTGTATATTGACAGATATTTTGGAGGAAAGATATATGCTAATACACATGGTAAAGACCACACAAGTATATAAAAAGTCGCAACGTGTTTATGAAAACCTCTTTTTAATGCAAAATAAAAACCTGCAAAGACTTGAATGTTTTTGAAAAAAATTGAAACACATTTGAAAGGTGACCAATTGCGAAAACATGTTTCAGAATTAATAATAGACGAAATGACCTAACAATGCTCACAAAAAATGAAAAGACGACTTGAGACTCGATGCAAAAATGACCAAAAAGAGCAAGAGGTCTTAAAGGGAGTCGTTTGAGTGAACGATCACACGAAACTCCACACCTTCCACTGATTTGGAAACAACCGTCCCATTATCCAATCTAGCTTCATATTTCGTAGTCACTTTATTAGCTTCTTTAGAGTTCTCCCTCTTTAGAGGCATATACTCTGACCAGATTTTGCTATCAACATTTCTTATGATTCCTATGTTGGGTGCTTTCAAATTGAGCTTCATGTCAACCTTTGTTACTATTTTCCCTCATCTCAATTATCTGTTTGAAAGCCGAAATATGTTGCACATACATTTGGGATAAAACCTCATTTCAGGGTACCACAACCACCTCTTGAAACCCTAGACACAATAGTTGATTTTAATAAACAAAGGTGAAATATTATTTTTTGGGTCACTGTGATTTGCAGTCATAGGAGCAGATTTCAGTATGTGACCTAAACCTTGTCCATTGGTCTACAGAGTCGATGTCTGTTTTACAAAAAAAATACCATCCTTATCACTACAACACCTCTAATTACCTATAGGAGAGCAATTAGGGGTATTGTCACAAAATATAAAATTTCACAACAACAACGGACAACTCTACGACTAATAAAATAGGGCCACGAACAAGTCCACACTCGAAAAGGACAACTCTGGCAAAGCTTGGACAGGGCCAGTGCTGAGTGGACATGACTGATGTAGCATGAAATTGCATGCAAATTACATGCAAATGCCAAAACATTCAAATTCTATATATGTCAAAAACTGATTTTTTCAACTTACCAAGGGCGGTGCGTCCTCAAACTGCAAGTTGGCCCCAACCTGCTTAAATTGTATCAACCCAAGCACTCTCTTCTACAACATATTCTCTCAATCCGAACTCAAAAATCATAAAATATCAATATACAAATTAATTACAATTTCTTTTTCAACCAACTTACTTATATAGGTTGACTTTGTTTTTCAAAATTTAAAAACGTTTATAACTTATCCCTCTCAAACTTCCTACAATATCTCAAACAATACATATCGAAATCAGTCCTCGTAAGTTACATTGGAACACAAGTAATGTGCTCTTTCTCATGGTAATATTTTCATTGTGTTAATCAACCTTTTCAAAAGTGACAAATTTAATGCTACTTACCTATGCATGGAGTTCCTTGCCTATTTTTGGTTCTCTCCGAATACAATCATTTTAAATATGGCCTTTATCAATCTTTATTACACAAGGCTCATCACAATAAAATAATTATCTTATAAATGGTCAAAATTTTAATATGTCAAAACAACCAAAAACTTGATTGATATTTAATCAAATAGCAATTTGCTAAACCGTATTGCAAAACATACACTTTATTTTTTTTATCCAACACAATTGATTCTCTTATGTCTCGCATCGAAAGGGGGCATACAACAAGCCTATCACAAAATGCATCTCCACGCATTATGCAGGATTGAGAATGGTTCAAACTAGTCGCTCACCTCCGATTTGTGACATATTTTTATAAAATTATACATATTAATACAAATATTGAGGGCACACGACACACAAGTGCACTCAAGTCAAATCAAAGACAAAATACGATGTAAATAATTCAAAATTAGATTCTACAAAGATACAAATTAATTCAGAAAGCAAACATAGGATATATATTGACACATAAATACAAATCCTAAGGGCATATGACATACATATGTGCTCACTTTTCAAAGAATAGATTTATACTCACTCAAATGCACATGGATGGACATATGCAAAATAACTCAGATTAAAATTTACATGATGCAAATACAATTATAAGTGAGCATATGGGTAAGTGCACCAACTTGGGGGACAAAAAATGGCTTACTCGTGGACGTAAGTGAGCATATGGGCCTAGCCTGCATGGGTGGCATAGTTAGCTAAGGACTTTGGGTTCTTTCCATATAAGTCCCGAGGTCGATTCTCATTGCCTAGATTTCAAGCTTGTACGATGTCTGTGGGCCCCATCGGCAGCCTCTAAAGGATTAGTCTCACCTTCGCTCATCTCAAATAAAATTGTTGGGTGGAGTCTCAATGTCCCAAAAAGGGACTGAGGATACCTCTATGTTTTTTAAAAAAAGGACCTACCCGTGGACATGATTTTTGTAAAATGTTAGAAATGTGAACTTATGTAGATAATTAGAGATGGCTACACTCAAAAAAATTAGTCTAGTTTCCAAACAACTATTTTTTTTGAAAAATGGTTAAGTATAAATAGGTCAAACATCTAAAATTTGAAGAGGACTTCCTATTTTATTTTTTTTAATTAAATTGTACCATTCTGTGTGGCCCACCATTTTTTGAGCATCATTAAATATTGTTAGAAACCCTTTGGTGAATATTTGGATAAGATCTAGTATGTTACAAACTTTTTTTTTTTTTTATGAATGATTTTTTTAATTAATTTTTCAATTAAGTATATCGTGAAAACTGATAAAAAATGGATAGCCAGTTGTGCGGCACACCCTAACTACCTCAAAAAAAATGATTTTTTTTTTTTTAATGTGTATAGAATTAGGCCTAGTTTCTTACCATACAATTTGTTTTGCACGTGGATCAACTAAAAACAAATTAGATAAACATGAATATGCATGTATGGGTGAGGCATGTAGTGGCCTAAAAAAGGTGTTGTTAGAAATAAATATAGTTGGAACCCTTAAAATAGCCCAAAATTTATAAAAATCATATATTTAGAAAGAGGACAACATGCTCATCGTAACGGTAATAATTTTTTGAATTTTGATGTTGAAATCCATAGCGCATTTGGTGATTGAAGTTGAAATTTGTTGGTTTTTCCTAAAACTCTCAGTCTCAATTGTAGATGCACAGTCCAAAGCCTTTGACTCAAAAATCCAAACCGTTTATAAGCCTAAATGCTTAGTTTTCAATTTAAATTCAAATAATGTATATGCATTATATAACACGTACGTGTTACTTTGTTATAAATCCAAAACCAACTCCACGAGAATTTGGGAGTTGCATGTGAAGCCAACTTTGTCCATAAGCTTATATTTACTAATCTAAATTTATTTTAGTAAATATAAGAAATTAGGGTCACTCAGCATCTGATAGAGTTGGTCTCATAGTTGCATGCCTTACAATGTGAAAAATAGTTTTTCAAAATCCAATCAGGTTAGTACTTAGGCATTTTCAGGGTCTAAGTATTAAACCTAGGGATTTCAAGATAACTTTTGCAATTGATATCCATTTTTAGTAAACATACAGTCATTTTTTAGGTTTTTGTGCTTTCCAAATTGATTCCTAACATTTCGAGGAGTCTTAGGTTTATCAAAATTGAATTTTGAAAACCAATCACATTGAAATTGATGCAAAGTGGTGTGATTGGGGTAGCATAGGTCACATTGATGGCCTACACACATCAAACAACCACTTTGTGTTAATTTAACTTGTTCTTCATCCTTCACTCATCCTTGATCACTTCCTACTCATGCCTCATCACCCGTAATCACTCTCTCAACATTATTCATTATCCCTAATCACTCTCTCATTCACTCTCACTGTCCCTAGTCATCTCTAATCACTCTCTCATGATCCCTAATTACTCCCTCATTGACCCTCCCTATACCTCATCATCCCTAATAACTCCCTTGTCCCTCCTCATCCCTCATCACTCCCTCATTGACCCTCACCATCCCTCATCATCTTTAATCACTCCCTCATCATCCCTAATCACTCCCTCATTGGCTCTCACCATCCCTCATTGTCCCTAATCACTCTCTCATTGGCATTTACCATCCCTAATCATCGCTTCATCATCCCTAATCACTCTCTCCTCATCCCTCATCATCTCTAATCACTCCCTTATTGACCCTCACCATTCCTCGTCATTTATAATCACTCCCTCATTGCCCCTCACAATCCCTCATGATGTAAAGCCCTATTGCTTACTATGCTTGTCCAATCTCTTTTCCAATATCCACATAGCTTTCACTTTGTTTTTCTTGCTTGATATTTGTCTTTAGACCCTTCACACATTTCAAATTCACATATACATTTTATTCATTTCATTTATTCTCCACCATTCTTCAGATGGTCTCACTAAACTCTTCATTCTATTATCCTTACTCAATGCATTCAATCTCTCTTACTTTGAGACTATCCCCCTTACTAGTCTTTACACTTTATAACAACTTGGATCAAATCTTGTCTCTAGTTCCTTAGGCTTTAATAGGTCTCTGAAAAACTTCCTTCCACTCTTTTGAGTTCTCTCTAACTTCTTCTCTACCCTACTTAACTTTTCAACACAATCCTCATATCATACACTACCTCTTACTCTGTCATAGACTCTTCTTGTACAAACTCAAATCATCAAATCAACCTCATTTATGGATACCCTATAATATATCCCATTTATTCACAAATTTCTAGGATTTGGTTCAACGATTTGATAACTTCTTTTGGCTCTTTCTACTCTAAGATTAGTTCTTTAGGTTTCCTTCTACCCTGTCTATCACACAGTCTTCCCCCATCCGTACTTATCCATACTTATACAACTTAAAAACACTAGATTATCTTTGTGCATGTTGAACTCAAAATTTTCACCAAATTTCATGAATTATTGACAGTTACAACTCTTAAAAACTCACTTTGAAAGTAAAAATCCTAATACATGGTTTGAACTAGTTTCATAGACTCGAGAAGGGTCAAAATGAGATTTCAATCTTCCAAAGTCATTTCTAATAAGTTTGACTATTGGATTAGGACTGATTTGACCCTATGCACATTTTACAAGTGTTATATTTCCCTTTTTAAGCTACAGTAGATTGACTTAACCAAATTTGAATACATTGTGTACTCAGTCACAGGTCTATAGTAATCTGAGAAGAGGTTATTTGTTCTACTTCATTTCAAAAAGGGTTCTAAATAAACATTAAGGTTGAAACTCCTCTACACAATGTTTACACACTTTAAAAAATTAATGCCTTCCATCTATAACACTCAATTTGCCAATTTCTGCGAGATACCACTATAACTGTGTTAAATTTTTTGATGACTATAGGATTGTGTTCGTTTTCTTTTTGCTCATCCAAATATATGAAAGCTAATTGAAATACTATAATACTTCATGATCATATGAGAATAAAATCACCAAAATATACATTTGAATGTTCACTCCAATACATGCATAGACCTTCTCACACAGATGTATACTCAAAACTTTTGCTCATAGAAGACAGGGTTGTATTGTTTAACATAGAATGTTCGTAGCAGAATAAAAACATACAATGTTTAAACACTATTAAGGAATTGTTATGTTAAGAATATAATGATGAAGAAGATGTAGGGTCTGTTTGTTTTCTTGTCTACAAATAATCAAAACTTGTCTTTATTCACTTGTTTGGGGTTCTTTACATTCATCCTTTCGAATCCTACCCCCTCCAACTCTCTTTAATCTGAATCTAAATACAAAATGAGACATGGACAAGACTCTTATTACCAAATAACCATCAACTGAATTCTAACTTCTTTTGTATGTTGAAAATGTCCTCGACTAGCTCAAATACTAACATATTTCTCAAATATGAATTTAGGTATATGTGTTATAACATCCTAAAATCCTTGCTAAATTCTAACCAAACTAAATTCAACGTTGGACTTTTTGAAACAAGATTGAAGTCTCTATAAAATTTTAAAAATTCAAATGAAATATTTGGCGGGAAAGTTCAATACAACTCTAATTCAAAATTGACACAAAACTAGAAACTTAGAAAGACTACTACAGAGTTCTTATGACCTTGACCACCTTTTAAAGACTCTAAACATGTAAACTAGATCACTATTTATATTGGGTAGTGTTGCTCCTACATCACCTCATCATCCCTAATCATTGCTTCATCATACCTCATCATCTCTAATCACTCATTCCTTGTCCCTCATCTCCCCTAATCATTCCCTCATTAATCCTCACCATCACTCATCATCCCTAATCACTTCCTCATTGACCCTCACCATCCCTCAACATCCCTATTGACTCCCTCATCATCTCTACTCAATTCATCCTCATCCCTCCTCATCCTTAATCACTCCATCCAATACCTTGATGGTGGTATTTTGTTGGAGTTTAACAATGTTAGGAGATACAGTTGGAGAGTTGAGTGCTAGCATAACTATAAGACATAGTGATCAAAATGATGTGAAGGCAAGTTTTAAACACAAATATTTAACACCTATGAAAAAATATGGGCCTATTATAAATGATGTAATTCACAATTGAAAATCCGCTAGAAAAAGAGAAGCAAGTAAAACCACTATAGCACCAAAAATGGGTAGTAAATACATGAGGATCACCAAGCTATGCAATTTCCTAAAACCAATCAATTGATTTTCATATGAGGACATTTTATGATCTGAATAATTATATTTAAGGCATTCTATTTGTATGTATATTGATTGAGTCATCATACCAGAGAATGGAAAATAATTTTCAAATGATTAGAACAAGTAGTCCAAGATTGGAAAGTGGTGCTTAATTCATAACTTAAATATTCAATCTAATGAAGAGTGTCACACTATGAGCTCTCTACTTGCACATCTCGAGAAGTGGGTACAAGTTATCTATCACTATAAAAAGTTAAGTATATAATAGATTATGAACCCAATGATATGGTCAGTACTAAAAATATCTCTACTTCCCCAACAAGAAATTATATGAATTACAAATATTGTCTAATTAACAAATGTAGATCAATGGTGAGACAATACACTTCATCATTTCTAATGGAAGTCAGAAGAATTTAATTTATCCTAAATCATATTTTCAAAAATTGAAACTGAAATTTATACATCATCCATAACCATACACTAGTGTATGGTCTAGTGTAGGCCTTGAGAAATGGATCACCTAGTAGTGCTACTTTGTGTACAAAATCAAACTTTTTAAAGATACAATCCTTTGTGACATCTCACTATTATAGGTGTGTGATGTTTTAGATGTGGTCAACCATGTATTTACCATTGACATGTAGTCTATGAAGTAAATCCTTAAAATTTTGTGATAGATTGTCTGGATCTGAAATACCATATATCGTAGTTAGTTAATAAGATTTCAGTCATTAGTACCAAGAAGTGCAATAATATTGTCAATTATAGTAAGAAGTATACTCTTAATGGTAAGAATTAATGTTTAATGACATCCTTATGTCACCATATCATAGTATGGTTTATCCAACAATAACAAAGATGAAATAATTGAACCATAAACTAGATGAATACAAGGATATCTTTTAGTCACCTAAATAAGTTCCTGCATACTATACACTAAACAATACTATTGATTTGATCCATTAACTACCTATATCTCAAACCTCTTTATACAACATATCATTTCTAGAGAATGAATAGATCAAGTGGTAGATCTATGAAATTATGGATAATGGACACATCATGCCCAAATCATTGCCTTGCAAAAACCCAATTGTGTTTATGCCAAAGTTGTGAATCAATTAAAAAAATCTTAACAAGATTAATGTGAAGAACTATTATCCTCATTTAAATATTAAGGCATTTTTCTACCATATCCATGCTATAGAAGTCTTTTCCAAAATTTATCTTAAGTTTGGGTATCATCGTATCCATGTTAAACCTTTAGACATTTGAAATATAGTCTTAAAAACAAAGGAAGGATTGATTGATTAGTTGATTATGCCTTTTAGATTAACTCATATAAATAATTCATTCATTTCAAGATGTTGAACGACATCCTCAGGCCCTTTACCTATGCCATTTTTTTAATCTACCTTGATGACATTTTAATCTTTAGAAAACATGGGATGAACATCTACACCATGTTGAACTAGTGTTTCACACTTTAGAGAAACATATTTTTTTGATAACATGAATAAATGTTCATTTGCATACAAGAGATAAAATATTTGGGACACATTACACACACAAGGAGTGCATGTGTGAACCTAACCAAGATTCAAGTTATACAGGAATGGGAAACACTAAATAACTTTTTATATGATTCAAATCTTCTCAGAGTTAGAAAATTATACAAGAGATTTGTGTTTAATTTTTATCTTTTGAACCAAACTACCAAAGGTGGAATCGAATAAAGTTTCATTTAGTCAGCTACACAACAAAGATAATTCGATGAACTAAAATTTAGACTCTATTTTGTGTTAATACTTATGTTACTTGACTATAAATTTGGAATATCATCCAGTTCATTCAGTAATAAAATTGACTATCACAAATGGGTATTGACAACACAAGTCCTAAAAAAGAGTTAATTTCTATTATAATGGATTAGAAAACATATGATTGGAATCAGAGATATCTTTAGAGTATATGCTTATGCCAAATGATGAGGGAGCGATTAGGGATGGTGAGCATCAATGATGGAGTGATGAAGGATGGTGAGGGATGGTGAGGATCAATGAGGGAGTGATTAGTGATGATCAGGGATGAAGAAATATTGATTAGGTATTATGAGGGATGAGAAGTGAGTGATAAGGAATGATGAGGGATGGTGATAATCAATGGAGTGATTAGGGATGATAAGACCGAGTGATTATAGATGATGAGAGACAACTAAGGTCAATGAAAGAGTGATTAGGGATGAGGAGGAAGTGAGTAGGGATGAAGAAGCGATTAGGTATGATGAGAGATGAGGAAAGAGTGATTAGGGATGATGAAGGATGGGAGGGAGTGATTAGGGATGATGAGGGATAGTGAGGGTCAATGGAAGAGTGATTATGGATGATTAGAGAGTGATTAGAGATGACTAGGGATAGTGAGGGTCAATGACAGAGTGATTAGGGACAATAAAGAATGATGAGAGAGTGATTAGGGGTGATGAAACATGAGTAAGAAGTGATCAAGGATGAGGGAAGGACAATGAACAAGTGAAATTAACACAAAATGGTTGTTTGATGTGTGTAGGTCATCAATGTGACCTATGCTACCCCAATCACACCACTTTGCATCAATTTCAAAATGAGTGGTTTGAAAACTTCAATTTTGACAAACCAAAGACTCCTAGAGATGTCAAGAATCAATTCAAAAGACACAAAAACCTAAAAAATAACTATATGATTACCAAAAATGGATATCAATTGTAAAAGTTGTCCTGAAATCCTTAGGTTTAAAACTTAGACTCTAAAAATGCCTAAATACTACCCTGATTGAATTTTGAAAAAATATTTTTCACACCATCAGGGGTGCAACTGTGAGACCAACTCTATCAGATACTGAGTGACCCTAATTTCTTATATTTACTAAAATAAATTTAAAGTATACTTAACATTTAGAGAAGTAAATATAAGCTTATGGACAAAGTTAGCTTCACATTCAACTCTCAAATGCTCGTGGAGTTGGTTTTGGACTTATAATAAAGCAACGCATATGCATTGTATAATGCACTACATAACACGTACGCATTATTTGAATTTATAATAATGTGTATGTGTTATTATTTTCTCAATAATGCATATGCATTATGGCTCGATAGTTACAGATCCATAATTTTAATAACGCAATCACGTTCCATAAAATGTCCATAGAATTGTCCCCCAACTCCGTGCATATACCGATATAGATGCATAGCATTCTATATCAATTTGGAAAATTTTAAAAAATCAAAAGGCATGATGCTTATTCATGCACAGTTTCAAAGGTCAAAGTTCAAAGGCAAAATATTCATTTCGATTCAAATCTATGATGGGGATGTGAATACTCTTCATTCTCATTTGATCATGACAGTGTGATCCAATCTATTGCAAGTAATTTATGTTGAGGTTAAGCAATGCTCAATGTCTTTAGCATTACTTCTAGTTAACCCATCATGTGGTTCCATATTTTATTGCAAATGATGTACATTCAAGTCTAATGGCACTCAACAACCTTGGCATCACTTCTAGCAAACACATCATGATTCCATCTTTTTTGGATTAGTAAATTGGATACTACTTCCTACTCATAAGAGTCAAAATAAGACAACTTTCTAATTCATGGGTTTGATATGTTAAATTTAAAATTTGAGACTTGATTAGTCTCAATTCATCAAAAATTCAACATAAGCAACTACTCTCTCCAAAGTGCTTTAACAAGGGGGCACATTTTCTCTAATGTCTTATCTCAGGGTAAGGAATCAAAGCTAGCTTAAATACTCTAGTCAACATGATCATGGGTATAGTGACCCAAACTGCATATTTACTCTCCATTATATATTGATGGACTATTTATTCCCCTAGCCAAGAAATGAACAAGACTGAAAGCATCCTCTACCCATTGGGCACAACACAAGCAATCTCCACATGTGACATAATATTGCATGCATACATGTGTACTCTTTCATCGCTCTTCACCTACGCAAATTCAAAATTTAGGATTTCAAATTTCACATATAGACATTAACTACTACCTATGTTAGTTTAGGCCCTGACAGGATGTATCTCCACAATCAAATTTCTAAGGCATACATCAAAGTGTGTCTACTCACTTAGATTTTAGTATTTCCTTTACTCTAGAAATTTCATTGTTAGAACAAAGTAGGGTAAAATGTAAACATCTGAATTTGGTACAAACTCATCATTTATGTCATTTATTGTAACTTTGTATGCATGGACTATTGGCAGCGAATAAGATATTGGTGCATTTTACTTGGGTATTTTCTTTAGTATAATTTGTGAGTTTTTCTATTGATATTCATCTTGCCATTTTTTCATGGGGATCTCAAATTTTAGTCATTTGTCCTTTTAGACAAGTCTACAGTATCTAGATAGGACTGGCCTATGGCCTTGCTAGTAAAACATAGACTTTTCCAAGTGTGATTTCAAAAAAAAATTCGAGTCATGTTTCATTAAATTTATATCTTTGTTTGTTGAGTCTTATCTTGGGTTGACTTTTGTGTCCCAATAGGTCTCAAATTCAAAATCTAAACATCTATAAATACAAGGCTTATTCAAGGCATTAAGGATGATTCTCCTCTCTCAAAAGCTATTGAAATATTTTTATATTTTATTTATAGATTTGTTGAATCTAGATTCAATATTTGTAAAGACTAAATTTTCATTTGCATGCTTGTGCCAAGGATAAAATAGGAGAAATGACATCTAGACTTGCATTCACAATTTCACAGATGTGCATAAGTGGGAGAGATACATTTGATTTTGTACCCTCTTTCGAGTATTGACAATATAATGCAGAGCTTAGTCACATAACAGGTATTGACCAAGGGCAATCCAAATCAATTCTTTGTGCCCAACCCTGCCCCCTCCCCTTGCAAATTTGATATCAATTCAGTTTATGTGCAGAAAACTAGGGTTTTGTTTTTACAGGTACTTTGTACAACATTCAAGATCTAAAAGTGCCTCAAAGGCCCTAATTTATGTAGGTGTAGATAGTGCAGTGATCAGATTTTTGTCACAGTCAATTAAGACAAGTCCACAATCAATGAACATGAATGTATTGCATTGCTCTCCATCATGTCCATAAATATTCTCTACTTTTGACTTTAATCTCTCATTGTCTAGATCGAACTTCCTTCTATCTATATTTTCAGGTTAGTCATTAGACACAATCAACTAGAACAAGTCCATGTTCAATGGACTTGAGAACACTGTGTTGCCATCTATTTTCAGCAAATGTGTCCAAAAACAATTTTTTATTCAGTTCTTGATCCTGAGCATGCACACTCACCTTATTGAATTACACTTTCAAATAATCAGAACACTTAATAGAAATATGTGTGCAAACTAAGTATATCTCTTCTTAGTGTTCTCCAAAAATAACAATTTTCTATATTTATCATTTGTCAAAACTAGAACGATTGATTATTATACATCTGTTGTATTATGATATTTGTTAGTTTTAAATCGATATAATCATATAAATATTTATTGTTTTATCAAAAATAGGGTAAAACGGTTGCAAACAAGAATACCATCATCACATCGGAAAAAAACAAACTATTATTGCAACATAGTTTGGTATTTGAAAAATAGATTTTAGGATTCATCGTGTGAGAGAATACATTGTCCGACGTTTCAAGTACCAAATGTGTACTCATCATCAGGGAAGAAGGAAAATATAAGAATGTTAATTCATGGATCAAACAACCCACCAAAACCAAAATAAATAATGTTCAAAACATAACCAAATTTAAAGGCCAGCTACCTCAATAGATAAATGGACAAAATAAGTGACTAAAATAATAAAAAGGTCACCTATCTTTAATCTGGTTTAAGATAGGTTTCCATGAGATACCAATGCTGAGTTCATTATCTCTATTGAGGTTATATGGGATTTTTTCAATTTTGATAGTTTCTCTAATTTTTCGTTTCCAATAGTCATCTTCTTTTACAAACAATTTCGCTTCATTGATGTTAACTTGGTGTTTAGTATTTAGAGAATGTCCTATGAAGCTGGAGGAATCAATACAAAATCTATTGATGTCATTAACATGCTCTTTTATACTCGTTTGAAGGGATCAACCTATTTTAAAAAAATATGGCTTACCACACGAACAAGGAACAACATAAACACCATTTTGACTTTTTGAATTAATCGGATCTTTGGCATGATCAAGAGAGGTACGAAGAGTGATTTGTGATTTTAAAGCAGTTTGAATCTTGATTTTTTTTACAATTCTAGCAATTTTCTCTAAAATCTCTTTAACAAAAGGAATGGTAATTCTCTGAATATTCTGGTTATCATCAGTGCACTTTGGTCTTCTATTTTCAACCCTATTATTATAACCATTGGTAGTAAGAACCTTATTGAGGTGATCTTTCTCTTAACTAAGGTGTTCAAGATCGAAAATTTTGTTACTCAAGAGTCAAAGATCATAGCTTTTTGGTGAGGGTGATAATGGGAATCTTCTTTAAGATATGAATTTGTATGAGTCACTTTTCTATAAACTTCATGGGACAGAGAACCAATTTAGTCACTTATTTTGTCCATTTATCTATTGAGGTGGCTGACCTATATCTTTGGTTGTTTTGAACATTATTTATTTAGGTTTTGGTGGGTTGTTTGATCTATGAATTAACATTCTTATATTTTCCTCTTTCCCTGATGATGAGTACACATTTGGTACTCGAAATGTTGGACAATGTATTTTCTCACATGATGAATCCTTAAATCTATTTTTCAAAAAAATTACATCATCGAAACCATACTAATCCTATAGTTTGGTATGCTTTGTGGATCCTTTATTTATTTGATTGAGATCCAAAAAAATAGTGATTTTTGTCAAGCTTTAGGGGAAATTCTAGATACTTGGTTGAATAGATCGACAACTTTCCATCCTCAAACTAATGGGAAAATTGAAGCAATCATACTTTGGTCCAACTACTACAAATTTAGAAAAATGTTAATCCTCACACTTGGGATGATAACTTGGTGTACATGCAAGGCTACTCATAGTTCTACAAGTCATAGTCTACCCCAGACATGATATGGGTTCCAAATTGTGACACATCTTGACATTGGTTTCCTCACCCCTACAGTTCTAGAAATTAGTGCAAAGGCTAAGGAATTGGACAAAGCAGAAAAAATATTCCAACATATTCAATAAGTGCATCATCAGGGTCGATATTTTTTGACTTGGCAACACCAGAAGTACAAGAAACGTCATTATGCGTATCAAACACCACATTTTTCATATTGTTAACAAAGTTTCATCTAAAAAAAAGCAATTCCAAAGTCCTCACTGCAAGATCAACCCATAGTGATATGGTCCTTAAACCATATTTCACATTACTAGTGACAATGCAATCATCTGAGATCTTCCTCCATAATTGGGCATGTATAATATTTTTTAAGTCAAGCCACTCAAACCATGCAAACACCTCTTTTTTAGCCTTTCATAGTCAACATCCATCGCATTTGGATCTTACTCAATTGAGTATAGCAAAAAAGAATGAATTCGCAAAAACCACCTTTGCTTGCACTTGCCATGACACTTATCAATTGTCTCAAGTTGTGAAGAATGGCTAGTACAAAGATCAAGTGAAATTCTGTACTTTTCAATATCTTGAAGCCTAATTTCTACAATTGGCTACCCACACAATGGTGGCCATTGATTTTCAAGAAAGGGTGAATCATCTAAGCATAATTGGCTTGGATTGGCAACCTCAAGTGAACTCCTTGCAATATTCACAACATCTAAGATCCAAAACTCAGAGGTTTTGGCTAAGAGATAATTCAAGAACACAAAATAACACAATCATATAATGCTATCTCTGGGAAGAGATGTTTTATTGCTCACAAAATTGCAAAAAATATATGTTTATCTTTGGGAAGAGATGTATTATCTCCTTTTCGGGCTACATCTATTTTTATACACACTTTGAAGGCAGGAGAAGAATGTGGAAGGTCACCAATCTCAAGGGAGATGAAGTGGTTTGACTTTCATGATTTATAACATTTATAGAATTCGAGAAATTACTATTTTTAGATTGCACTAGTAAAATTGAAATTTGGGACACTATTGTTGGATTTTCGAGGGTCAAAAACCACTGAACATAGCTCAATGCCTTGTTCTTAGCTTTCCAACGGTTCAAACGGGGAGTCAAATGGAGCTATGGTGCAAAAGTTATGGCTCCCAGAAGTTTTGTCACCAATTGGGGTAGACCGTCGCCGGAATTATCGCCTGAAGTGTTGCTTGGATCATTCCTCTCTCCTTGAAAAGCAATGGTCCCCATTGTGTCAAGATTTGTCATCAAGTGTGGCAATTGTGTCTTGATTTGATTCTATGTGAGCCACTCACCTTGGTGGCTAAGCTTGCCCCTTTTGACCATCTAGTAAAGTGGAATACAGTGCGCCCTCTTGTTGTCTTCATCCAGGTGTCCACAATCTGATCTTCCTCTACTAGAGCAAAACTTTGTGGATCAAGCTCATCAATGTCCAGTTGTTCTACTATGACTAAAGTGTCCAACAGAGGTGGATGATATTGTTTGAGAAGCTCCACGTTGAATATTGGATGCAAACCAAGGTACGCTGACAGGTTCAATTCAAAAGCATTTTCTCCAACTTCTCTAATGATGGTGTAGAGACCATATCATAGAGGCCAAATTTTTTTGTGTGGGCATGTGAGTCGTTCCTTTTGAATCTGAAACCAAACCTTGTTACCTACAGCAAAATAATGTGCAACCCTATGTTTGTAATGGTGTTGCTTATACTTTTGATTCATCTTTTCCAAGATGTCATGAACTTGCTATTGGATGTGTTGGATTTGTTCAATGAACTTTGTTACTTTTGTTGCCTCAGATCTCCCATGAGGTGTGTATTCCATGTGGAAGATGGAATGGATACATCAATTGGTGTCATGGGTTGGAACCCGAAGCATACTTGGAATGGACTATGCTTAGTGGAGCTGTGCAGGGCCCGATTGTATCCATGTTATATGAAAATAAACCCCTCATCCCATGTGTGTGGATGGTTGGAGTGATACATCCCAAGCATGTGAAAAATAAGGCGGTTCACCACTTTTGTCTAACTATCAGCGTATGGATGGAAGGTCGTGGACTTTATCTGCTTGGTATCCATCATTTTTCACAGAATAGACCAGAAGATATTGAGAAACCTGCCATCTCTGTCTAAAACAATGGATTTGGGGAGACCAAAATGGAGCCATACATGACTAAAATATAGTTGAGCAATTTTCTCAGCAGACATAGTTTTCTTACAAGCAATCATGATAGCCATTTTTAAAAAAAAATCTACAACAAAAATACAATCCTTGCCATGTTTTGAAGTGGGCAAACCTGAGAGAAAATCCATTGAGACAGATTCCCAAGCCCTGATTGGTTCTGGCAATGGTGTGTACAATCATTGCTTCTTATTTACTGGCTTAGCTATCGCACATGGGGTGCAAGATTTGAGGTACCTTTCCACATCCTTCCACATATGGGGCCAGTAGAAGTGCTTTTGCAAAACTGCCAATGTCTTCTCTACACCAAAGTGCCTAGTGATCCTACTGAAATGTGCTTCTCATATCATCTTCTATTGCTCTGTAAATGGAACATAGATATACCCCATGTGACAGAGGACATTATCTTGCAAATAGAAATCAGAGACATGTTTACCTTCTTGAAGTCCCTGATACGTATCAATAAAAGCATGATCTATTTCATATAGAGCACCCCAGGGGGCAGTCTCGTGTCTGCACAGATCGAGAACTATTGTGAGTGCAATAATTGGTAGACGGCTCAGACAATCTGTGACAGTATTTGAGCTCCCCTTTTTGTGTTTGATTATCAAATGGAATTGCTGCAGATATGTGACCCACTTCTAGTGCCTCTCATTTCATAGTTTGCTCTGTGTCTGTATGAATTCCAATGGTCTGTGGTTGGTATGGATGATTGTTTCTTTCCCCAAAATGTAGTGTTTTCATTGTTTGTAGGTTTGCACAATGGCATAGAGCTCCTTGTCATATGTCGAGTATTTCCTGACTGTATCATTGAAAGTTTCATTGTGATATGCAACAAGATGGCCATGTTGCATGATGACAGCTCCCATGGCATATTCAGATGCATTTTTCATCAACTCGAAAAGTTGATACAAGTCTGGCAAGGCAAAAATAGGAGCTAAACAGAGTCTATTTTAGAAAATTTTAAATGCTCATTATTGTATTTTGCCCCACTAAAATGCAGCTTTAGCTCCTCCTTTAGTCACTTGGTTTAATGGCCAAGAAACATGTGAGAATCGAAGAACAAACTTGCGATAAAAATTTTCAAGACCTAAGAAACTACGAAGTTCTATGAGGGTCTTTGGCACAGGCCATTCTTGAATAACCCAAAGCTTCTCTAGGTCGACATGGACCCCTTCCTCATCCATAACGTACCCTAGGTACTAAATTGTTTTCATCTCAAATGTGCACTTGTCGAGATTTGCATACAACTTGTGCCTCTGAAGAGTTTGAAGCACCTTACAGACATGTTGCAGATGTTCCTCCCATGTTCTGTTGTAGATGAGTATGTCATCTAGGTAGACAACCATGAATGAGTTGGTGAAGGGTCGCAAGATGTCATCCATCATCCTCATGAAGGTTGCAGGTGGTTAGTCAAGCCAAAAGGCATAACCAACCATTCAAAGAGCCCCTCCCTAGATTTGAATGCAGTCTTCCAGACGTCAGTGGGTCGATAGGAATTTGGTGATAGCCAGATTTGAGATCAATTTTGGTGAAGAACTTCACACCATGAAGTTGGTCTAGCAGGTCATCAATCCTAGGGAGGGGGTAGCGATTCTTCACAGTGATTTTGTTCAGGGCTCTATAGTCAATGCAAAGCCTCCATGTTCCATCCTTCTTTGGTGCCAGGTCAATTGGGCTTCCACAGGGTGAAGGGCTTGGCCTGATGTGACCCTTTTGGATTAATTCTTGAATATGTCCTTTTATCTCATCATTGTCCAAGACTAATCTACGATACACAGAGCTGTTAGGTAAAGGTGATCTTGGAACCAAATCAATAGAATATTTTTCCTGACAGTGAAGTGGAACTCCCATGAGTGACTTGAATAAGTCATCATATTCTCTCATGATTTGACCCATCTGCTTTTGTTGTTGTGTTGATTGTGTAGTCAGGATTGCAACATCGGCCTTCTTGGATCTTTGTGGCTTGACCACCATGAGAACGAATTGCTTTGTCTTCTCCACTAATCTCTTACATCGCTTGTCACTAATTAGGGAGACAGATGTGGAAGGCGGTACCTCTAGTACTCAGTAACGTGTTCCAAGAGTGAGGGTGATCCTTCAAGTTCTTGATTCGTACATGCCATGTCGTTCATACATGAATAGTTGACCAAGGAGTACATCACAGACATCCACGTTGATCACATCACACAAGCCCTCATCTTGGAAAGATTTTATTGCATATGAAATAAGACACTGGTGGGTGACATGGAGGTCTCTCCTTGGGCTCAACCATCCAAGACTGTATGGCTTTAGGTGAGGCTTCATGGACAGATTCAGACTTTTTACAATATTAGTAGAAATTAAATTCTTTTGACTCCCACTATCAAAAATAAAATACAGAAGCTTATCTTTCACCCACAACTTAGAGTGAAACAACCTTTTCTTATCATCTGGTCTTTTCCTATGCGTCTATGATGAAGCAACAATGGTATCGGGCTTAGCATCTATAATCTCTTCTTCGTCCTCTTCAACTACAGAGTGTGTATGAGGTAGAGCAGTAGATGTCGAAGATTGTGACACAGAAAGCAAGGACTTGATGACTCGACATTCTTCTTTGGAGTGAGTTCCAGTTTTGTAGTAGTCACACCATTTTTCAGTCTTCCTCTTCTAGGGCTTCTTATCTTGGAACTCCTTTTACTTCCAATTTTGGCCTCGTGTTTGACCTTCTTTGTCACTTTTCTATTTCAAACACTAACTCTTCGTATTCTTTCTTCCATGCTTCTACTCAATTTTCACTACAAACTTGTTTGCTTCATCGAGAGTTTTCAAATTGAAGAGTTACATTTTCCCCCGTAAATACCATTGTAGTCCACCATGATATTTGAGAACCTTGTGTCTCTCACTTTCTTTGATGCCCAATCTCACAGACAGAATGACAAATATCAGTGTAATCTTGAATAAACTATTCCTTACCTTGGCAAAGTTGTTGTCACTGTATATATAGATCATCATATGCTCCAGTGGGGTAGTATTCTTTCTTTACAGCTTCCATGAAATCATCTCAGGTAGGTTCCACCTCAAGGCCAATGTCATCCATACTGAACTTTTTTTTGTACACTTCCCACCAATTTTTGACGGAAAATGATGCTTTCAAAAGAGCAAAAGTAATCTTCTCTCTATTGATAAATTTATTTACAAAAAAATATGAAGACAATTGATCCAACCAATTTTCTACTACATCAGTGTTGATTTCGCCTTCAAATGTAGGGATATCAAAATTCCCCTAAACCTTGAAGGGTGTTGGATGCTGAAAGGACGTTCCATGGATCCAGGGGTTGCAGATGAGGAGCCAGAATTTTCCATCAAGATTTATTGGAGGATTTGAGTGAATTGTTGCAGCATTTGCGCTTGCTGCTGCTAGAGGGCTTCATTCACCATTTTTTTGAAGGGATCAGATGTCTCAGTTTGTCTATCATTTGAGGTTGTTTGGAACGAACAGGTGGATAGTCTGTTGGTTCTGTTATTTTCTACCCAAGCTTCATGTAGTCTAACCTCGTCTTTGAAATCATATACTCTAAAAATAAACTGCTCTAATACCACTGATCCAAAACTCAGAGGTTTTGACTGAAAGATAATTCAAGAACATAAAATAACACAATCATATAATGCTATCTCTAGGAAGAGATGTTTTATTGCTCACAAAATTGCAGAAAACATATGTTTATCTCTGGAAAAAGATGTTTGATCTCCTTTTCGGGCTACATCTATTTTTATACATACTTTAAAGACAGGAGGAGGATGTTGAAGGTCACCAATCTCGAGAGAGATGAAGTGGTTCGACTTTCACAATTTACAACATTACAAAATTCAAGAAATTACTATTTTTAGACTGTACTTTTAAAATTAAAATTCGGAACACTTTCATTGAGTTTTTGAGGGTCAAAAACCACCGAGCATAGCTTAGTGCTTCGTTCTTAGCTTTCCAACGGTTCAAACGGGGAGTCAAACGGAGTTATGGTGCAAAAGTTATGGTTCCCGAAAGTTCTACCACCAATTGGAGTAAAACCGTCGCCCGAATTGTCCCCTGAAGTGTTGTCTAGATCAGTGTATAAGATATATGGGATATAGGCCCACCTCTATCTATATAGCCACTCTTCTCAAACTAGAGGTCGAGTGCATAAATGACCTTCATCAAGGAGTTTTCCTTGTAGGTCACATTGTGTCTCCCCTAGGTCTCCTAACATTGACACACTCCCCTCCCCTCTTTCTATAAAATTCTTCCTCGTGCTCTGTTTATTGACTTTCAGATTACCATACTCCTTATGTACAAAAATCTTCTATGGCATAGAAAAACTGCTATGCAAAACAATAATGTTTCACTACAATTTTCATTTGCTCACTTTAAGCACTTACATTCAGTGGTTTGATAGACTAACTTCACCATCCTAATTGTTGTTTCTAGAAACAAGTTGATAAGAAGGTTTGGACTGGAAAATTGACTATGGTATCTATTACAAAAAGGCTAACACTCAAATCCATGGCAATAGAAAGTGCCACCAATATTTCAACATCCTCAACACACATCACAAGTCTTATTTCCAATTACACTAGAAGCTATCTATGTTTATCTTTACTTTTGTATTTGCCATTCAGAATTCAGAATTGTTACAGCAATTATAAGACCTCTTTAGCATGCATCTACACTCAAATCCATAGCAATAGAAAGTGCCAGCAGCATTTCAACATCCTCAACAAACATCACAAGTCTCATTTCCAATTACACTCAAAGCTTCCTGTGTTTATCTTTACGTTTTTGTCTTTGCCATTCAGAATTCAGAATTGTTACAGAAATTATAAGACCTCTTTATCATGCATCTACACTCAAATCCATAGCAATAGAAAGTGCCACCAACATTTCAACATCCTCAACACACGTCACAAGTCTCATTTCCAATTAGACTTGAATCTTCATGTGTTTATCTTTACTATTGTCTTCACCATTCAGAATTCAGAATTGTATAATAAGACGACCTTAACATGCATCGAAAAAGTGCCACCAACATTTCAACATCATCAACACACTACACAAGTCTCATTCCCAATTACACTTGAAGCTTCATATATTTATCTTTATTTTTATATTCGACATTCAGATTTCAGAATCGTTATAGTAAATTATAAAACCACCTTAACATTGACAAAGTGCCACCAACATTTCAACACACGTCACGACTCATTTCCAATAACACTTTAAGCTTCATGTGTTTATCTTTACTTTTGTCTTTGCCATTAAGATTTCAGAATTCAAAATTGCTAAAGTAATTATAAGACCTTAAATTAGGAGGATTCGTGTTTTATTTTGACATCATCTACATTGCATTTATGGCTATATGCTACTATTTCGGTGAGCATTTTTTAATTATCAATTCCACTGAATCCACCCTTTTCCCAACTTGCTATCAATTTCCCTTTTGCTTCATGTTTGTCCTCTCCTAATCTAAGAATCAGCCAAACTTTGGAATTTAAATGGCTCATTGATTTTTACCTGCAGATGGAACCAACGGAGTCACCTATTAGGCTATCACGCTAGAGAACTAAGCAGATCATCTATTAGGCTATTATACAGATCCCAGCAGAAAACTTGGGAAAGAAGATAGCTTTAGCCAAGAGTTTAACAACCAGTTAATATTAGCAGCCAGAAAACTTAAAAGGCGTTGCACCACTCACAGAACTAGTTTAACCATACACTAGCCTCTAGGAGAAAGAGAAGCACAATTGAGAAATAAAATTCTCCTAGAAAAACTCCTCACAATAAAACAAAGATCAATCAACGTGACAACACTGTTGATCACTTTTGAGAATTTTTGGATAGAAAAATGCTACAAGGACTTTTAGAGAGAAGGATTCCTCTACCCATAAGGCCAAAATCCACAACAAACTTTAGTTGGGTAGCCTAGTACTTCTGATAATATGTAGATTAGTGCACCAGAACCCCGGCTAATTCTCCCCAGTGCTGCTAATTTTGCTAGTACTAACACCATGTAGGCCCAAAGAAAGTTTTTGCTTTACAACTTTGGCCCTGTAGCACCAAACGTCAAAAGCTTCACTTAAATCTGGATATCTTGTTTGTTCCATCTTTAGCCAATCAGCCAAAATCCATGTCTGATCAGCAGATGGCAAGGTGAGGACTAAAGAAATGAGAGCAGATTCTATGCTCTGGCAGAGATCATTGTCCATTTTTTGAGGCAGTTTCTCATGGAAATATTGTAAATCAATCAGAGGCTTTGTCTCCCGTATAAAAGGCAACCATGTTTTCACTAAATGTGCTCGACTTGGAGCACAAAGGACAACATGGCCATAACCAACTGCCTCAAAGACTTTCGCAGTAATCTCAATTACCTTTAGTTTGGTTTCCCACAGGCTTGACCTCAACTTCACGTCCTGAAGTATGCAAAGAATGCCATCTGACGCTTCTAACCATTTATCAACAAAAGTTTTTGATAAACCCATCTTTGGTGAAATGTGACATAACCACAATAAGCTGGAGGCACTTTCCTTTGCATGTTTTTCAGGTGCATGCGACATATTGCTGTCTGCAGATAAACAATATCCTATTTCACTTTTGAAAATATCAAAAATCTCTGCAAGCCTCTTTTCCACTTCATACTTGATGTTATCATCTGCCGCAAGTAGAGGTGCATCATCATCTTCATTGAGCATGTACTCTACCTGTTCTTGTGCAGAAGATCTAAGATCAGTAGGACATGTTGGCAAGTGAAGGGACATTTTCCCAAAAGAAGTAGCGGCATTTACGGCAGATAGGAAAACTTCTCTCACCATTTTTGGATCAACTGGTTGTAGTCTAGCAAGGACAGGACAAGCTTCTAAACCAAGGCTTGGAATGGTAGTCAATATTTCTTCCTCTTCATTTTCATCCCAAGGAACTGCCTCAAGATATTGAACACAGTTGGAAATAATTCCATTGCACCCAAGAGCTTTTGCTACTTTCATAAGAGCAAGGGTGCTATGCACATTGTGGTATGAGTCTGTCACAAGTTCATCAGATATATAAAATAATCTTAAAATTTTGACGTGATAATCATAGTCAAGTTCGGTACAGTAAACTTCAACACAATTACGGGAATCTAAAAGCTGGCATGTAGGCCAATCATCTGAAAGCCTTTCAGAAAAATACTTCCCATGTTTTATTATAACTTCTGAATGACAGTAGAACCAATCATCTCTACCATCTTTTGTCCTGAGTCTCACAATTACATCACTAGTGGATCGGTCACCAAGTCTCTCCACATGTTTGTTATTCTCTTTTGCCATGGAAAAATGACAGAGCTTTGTGACACAGAGCGGCTACTCAGAAAAAAACAAGCAGCATGCTACTCCATTCCATTGAAAGTATTCCATCCAGAGAATGAAAGCAAGGTTTGCGCCAAATCAAAACTTACATGTTCAAGGTTCCAATCCAAAGCCTTCTGCATTAGCTGCAACTAAACTGTAAGCTACAAGATGAGTAAGGGCCATAATCACACTAACCAAAATCAGGAAAAGAGAAGCCAAATGATAAGATACAGTGGAAAGCATAGTATAAGAAAATTAAATTATTGTAAAGAAGACAATACACTAGTGTACGCAAAATATAGTGCATCAAAGCTACAATTTGGAAACTTGTCCGACTGTGAATTCCATTTTCATTAAATTTTGGATAATTTTTCACTTTGGTGATTAATCCTTTCATCTTCAAATTATTTATAGCATGCCACCATGCCCAATGCGAACATATTGACATGAAAAATGACCAAGTATTGTTACTTGCGTCAACAAACCCGTCAGCCAGTTTGGTAATTAAAACATGCAAATAGTATTTTAATATATGCTAGTGTGTGTCCAGGCACGCATGTGCCTATAAATAAGACATACATACATATATAATAGAGCTGAATCATGAAGCCTACCTGTATCTTGTATTTGTTTATTTCCATACTAAATTGCATTCTTTATTTCTTGTGATTTCTGAATTCATCTGGGGTAAGCAATGGAGCTTTAAATCCCCACAAACATATGTTGAAACTGTTAATAGGTTTCATCTGTTTGACTGTCAACCTGTCTTCTTAAGTTGACAGATTGGACTATGCCTGGTGCAGTAGAGTACCATGGAGCTAACAGTATACGAGTCTAGGGGCCAACATGTAGGATAGGTTCTCTTTTATGTCTAGATAAATTCCATGACAAGGACCATGAACAAAAAAGAACCATGTACAGAGTGAATTCCAAACCATAGCAGTAAAATTCATCCGACAAATTAAAGAAAAGACAGAGCACAAACTAAAACATTTTTAGGCTGAGAAAATACCCACTCCAACGTTTTGAGTACTCTGGGTAAGGCTGCCAGCCACTAGAACAGCTTCATTTAGACAAAAGGAGAATTTCTAGTGTCATGAAAAGAAAAGAATTCTACTAAACATGAAAAAACAGCTTCTTTGTTTCTCTTATTTCATTTTCACAATACTTTTGACTGTTGACAAAGGACACAAAAATGAGAGACACGTCAAAAACACAAAATATTCCTATATTAGAATGGCCTAAGAAATCATATAAATATGGGTTTTCCGAATTCTAAAAGGGGCAATCTGGGGTAAATTACTTACCAAATCTTTGCAAGAATAAATTTCAAGAATTCTTTCTTCCTTGGCACTTTCAAAACTAGAACAAGACTACCGTGTTCCGACATTCAAAACCTTCAAACTGTAGTTTCATAGATTAAAGACATGTATTTAGGCTTAAAAAAAGAGGTAAGGGATGGTATTGGAGATTTAACAGGAAAAGGAAGCTAGCATTGGTCCAAGTCCATTTCAAAAATGCTAATGAGCAATAGTAGAGACTCCTTAAAAGAGGCAAAAAATATTTACAAGTCGACCAAATTGTCATGTTTGGAATATATAGCCCAAAAACATGCCACTTGTGTGAGTCTAATTTGCTGATGTGTAGGTATCATTTGCTAGATTTGGCTAGCTTAAAGAAGCAGTTGCACAGAATTGCTGCTTTTACTTTTTATGGAAAAATCTCTTGACTAGGACAGATGTTAACTGTTTTTCTGATAATAAGAGTGATTTTCTAATTTGGGTGGATAATTTTTAGTTATTTTTCGGATTCCTGATAATTTACTGTTCTTTTCATTGTGATATTATTTGTTTTTTTTTTTTCAAAATATAGATATTTAGCATACACACTGATAATTCTGAAAAACAGAAGATCACAAGAAGCAGCAGAGTATGTAACATTTAATTATTAGTTGATAGTGAAAACATTTATCTACTTGCCTGCAACGAGTGCAGTTTCTGTCCTTTGGTACTTAAATAGAACCTGATGACCCCCACAACCAGACATGTTTGTGATGGTGCACATGACTGAATGTCAGGAATACAATCATGTTCAAGACTTGACAGAATGTCAGGAATGTATCCTAACATATAGTGAAATCTACAAGTGAGACGGCCAATTCACGCTCGTCTCAGAGGCATAACCAACCCTAGGCCAGCTATCCTAGTTTGAATTATGAAACTGTTGAGATCAATATATCCTGCAACAAACATACGTAGAGGTTGAAATTTCACATGCTGTAGTTAACAGAAAAAGGTTATGCGACTGCACCAAAATTTCCCCACCATCCTACAATAGATTGTGGTGACTTGTCACACACCTAAAAAAACAGAGTATCACCATCTCATGATTGAGAGACAATCTTTCAGAGAAAATTCAATGCTGACATGCCAGGTGCTCTTGAAAACCAAATAAAAAGACCTACAATACGTGCACAGATGAAAAACATCTGTACCATGAACCAGTGTCAATAACAGGTGAGTTTGTTCATTGCCAAGGTTGAAAAATGAAATGAATCGTACAAGACAATCAAAGTGCATAATGTTGAGTACATACTGCTGCTTTGTACATGTAAAGTGGAAAACATAAGATGAATCAACTGAAAAATGGTATCAAATTAACAAAGAATGTATTGCATTCTATCTTGATGTAATATGGCATTTGAATCAGATTGCTTGTAAATATTTCCAAATCAGCATGTCATCTATGTTTTTAGAGGAAATAGAAGCACTACAGTCAGATTATACAAGTCTTTAACTTGATAAATAACATCGACTACATAAAACCTCGTATTAAACCATTACACATATATACAGAAACCTGATAATATACTTTTGAATAGACGTCACAAACAAGTTTTATGTTCTTTCCTAAGTTACATAATTTAAAAGTGGCAGGTAGTTTTGAAATTTTAAATCAAAGACATTAATACAACCTCTTAGATACGCAACTGGAATCTAGATAAATAGTAACTCTACTTCCCTTTTTATATAAACTTCTAGTGCTCTCTTGGAGCCAATAATACATGTAAGAAAGATAAAACAGATATTTCTGAGTTTGGCTTAAGGCTGAGACAAATAAGAAATGGATGAATGTTGATTGTAAAATACAGAACAAGTTGGTATAATGATGCTCCCAAGAGGTCACTTTCCGGTGATCTTTCCAGACGGGTAGAGTCAAACTCTTCATGAAACAGTGGACAGCAGAATTCAATCCTTTTGAGAACACCCTTTCTTCTACACCAGTTTGGGTGCAAATCCGAGTTACCAATGGAGTTCTGGCACTAATCAGTGTTTGAACAGATTGGGAACATTCTTGCCACCCTCAAAGATTACTTTTAAATATGAAGGCTGAACTACAGAAAGAAAGGTATGGCCTTGGCAAAAAAATCCAACTTCAATTAAACTTAAACCAATGTATTATGTCTGTGAACAGCCACATTTCTATCAGAACGTATCTTTTTAATGCAGGAATTGCTTTGAAGAAAGGCACTTAGCCAATTCTTTCTCAAAAAATAAAAAATCTGAAGAGAAACTAGCAGCAGATAAAGAAGTTAGCATAGAGCCAACAAATGAAGAAAGCAACCCTTCAAAACACAATGACACCTTGGAAGGTCAGCAACATAAAAAAATTGCACAGCCAACACATGGTATACAATAACAAAGGGAATCACCACCATACATCGGAATGTATGGAATTGAATCGATTATGGGAATTTTGCATATTCCAGCATATAAAGAAGCTGAAATGAACAAAACAAATGAAGAGAGCAACCATTCAAAAGAGAATGACATCATGAAAGGGAGGTCAGCAATGAGAAAAAATAACAAAGAAGACAACCACAAGAAATTAAAAAGCTCTCCAAAAGAAGAACCTCTCAGCCCTAAGCTTTTGGCTGTAGTCATGGTGTCGATGCAAGTGGAGCGAGGGTATACTAACCAGGATATGTATGTTCATGAGCACGAGGGTGATGATGGCATTCAGGTTGAGGATGAGGGAGGAAGAGGATAAGCAAGCTGATTCCTCTTATGCCTACACTACATAGGATCATAGGAAGCTCCGAGTGAGCCTCAGGTACCGAACCCAAGGTTTGCATAGGCCTCTTTGCCTCAACCTGAGCACAAGAACCCATATGATACCTTGCATTACCTCCTGAAGAACCTGAAGCCCATGTCCCAGTTGATGTTGGATATTTCCAAGAAGATAAAATACTGTCTGGGAAATGTAGAAAAAACAAACCTCTTGTTAGGCAAGAGGACTCGGATGCAAAGATTTGTTGGAGGAACACTGTAAGGCACAGTTTTTCCAAATCTATGAGAGCCAAGTGTGGTCGGAGCTGCATACTCCAAAGATGATTGAGCAGTAGGGCTTCCAGCCATGACATAACCACCAGTGTGACGGGTACTTGAGATGTTGCATTCTATTGAGCACACTTTCAGGCTCCAATAATTCACACATCAAAGACAGCCTTTTGGGAGAACAGTAGGTTGACAGAGAAAAAAAAGCAGTTGACTAAGGGCAGAGACAAGGCCATGTGGGAGAAGGTTGAGCTGCAGACCCAGTCGGAGTAGCTGTGTCAGAGGTTCCAAGACCAACACTGGCAACAATCTTAGCTCACTCAAGAGGAGGCCCATTTGTCTAAGTTACAGGAGCTTCTTGCAGCTATGCAAGCTCGTCTTTTGGATTTAGCCGAGGTAGAGACAGAACAATATCAGCTCGTTGCTGCTAATGAAGAGCTTACAAGGAGGATGAAGCAAGTTGTCCAAACGGTGAAGCAAAGTTCAGAACATGACCTGAAAGTAGATCACCATTTGAAGAATACAACAGAGGAGGTCCAATCCCTTCAAGCCAAGGTGAAGAAGCTTAAGGTTGGTGTATAGGATCTTCAGGGTCAGGGTCGGTTGGAGCATAAGCAGCTGCACTTGAGACATTTCGTGCAGCAGTTGTACCTTCTACTTCAGCCCCTCCTCAATTAGGGATGTCTTCTTCATCACCCTTACCTTGTCATACTCCTTGAGTTTTGTATTAGAGTCGGTGTTGGAAGGACCACCGACTTGCCTTACAATTGTAGTCAGCACAATTGTAATCATTCATTATATTTATGTTATGTAATTGGAGTTGACAATGATTTTTTCTTAAAATACACGAGCAGTGTGTGTAATATTGTCTTGATTAGCATGTTTCAATACCGATATGGTTGCAGTCTAACCGACACACCTCTTGGTCGACCCTCCTATATAGAGGATGATGATGGTCAGGGAGGTGAGCTCTCATACATTTTCATACTCTCCATATACCATAGTTATTGATTTACACTACATTGCATCAATAAAGTTGCAGTTATCTATTCAGTTCTGTATTATGTGCAATATCTAGGATGTTATTCTGTAGTAGTACTTTGTGTTCTTTATTCGTATAACATTGACATCAATCATTTCGAGGCTTTAGAGGAAACAAATCAAGAAGCTGAGGAACAACCTGATAATTCCAAAGACCGACCTTCAAGCTGGCAAGTTTAGGTAGAAACTGCACTTCAAAAGAAGACTGTAGCAGATAATCAATCTACACTGCTAGTAGAAGAGGAATCCCTGATAGAAAATGCAGAAGATCAAATGGCACAAACAGATGAAGAAATCGATACTGTATATAAAATAAAAGCTCTTATGTGTAAATTAGCCCTTCTCGCACACTAGAAAAGCCTCCACACAAAACAAAAGACGGACAATCAAAATCTGTAAGCCTTCAAGAACACAGGCAAGACTTTGTTGATAAGGGCAGTCAACCTCAATTAAATGAACAGCTCAGAAAATGATAGATCCTATTAGGATTTTATTCTGCCCTATACATAACGCTTTAGAGAATGAATATAGCAAGATTATCATTACCTTTACTCAAAAGAACTACTGCAGGACATGCCGATGGAAACTTATTTTTAAGAGTGCTCAAAAGAACTGGTTATACTCCAAAGTAAACAGTTGACTGCTCGTGCTACTACTATTGGAGCAATTTATGTAAAGTCTTATAATCCATTGAAAGCAGATTTATTAAGTTTCAAGTGCAAGATACAATACAAGAGCCAAATAATCGTAACAAGAAAAATGAAATTCCATCTTTATCAAGAAGCAAGTCCAATCGAGGAAAATGATATTCCATTAGAGGGGAGAGATGTAGTAGACAAAGTTAGAGAAATAAATGAAATCATTTTGAGGTCTACAACCCAATCAATCACTGAAGAAGTATGTAAAATAATCTTGGAGCTATTATGGCTATACCTAGAAAGGCAAGTGTCCACAAGAACCAAACTGACTTTTCTCTGTAGTATCTTGACCCAGCTACATGACTCCAATCTAATTTTTTATGCATAAAACACAAGATATCTCAAACCAGAGATGATAATGTTAGCCTCCAAGAACTTGAGATGCCATAAGGTTAATGCATTCAACATTTAAAGCACATGAATCTCTTAAGAGGGAAATTTGACCTACAACTGTAAGATTCTCGTCTTCTGTACCATATTTTGGCATTTGAAAACACATAAGTAACCTAATAACCTCTCAAATCAATGATTTGGCAAATGTTCTTGAGATTTCAAATTTCTTTAATATAGCATTCCTTAGTACATTTGTTACTGTTGCTTTTTCCTTCTTACATTTCAGAACTCTTATTTCCATTTATGCACTAAGAGCTAGGATACTGTACTGTAATTTTCCCCTTAAATTTGTGGTTTGCACATCTTCTTTTGTGAGGTTTGCATCAAAAATCACACTTAATTTGTTTATAAGTTATAAAGTAGACTTTTCTTGTTGAATCATATTTTATACGTTAATTAAACTAATGAAGTGTTGAAGACACAAAAGCCTCATGAAGAAGCCTTAGAATAAATTTAAAAGCAACGGGATTATCAAATGAGTTGTAGTCCACTTGGTGCAGATGATGGTAAAATGTGTTGTCATGCCATCCACCAAAGTAAAAATCCCAAGAGATATCAAAAAGAGATGAGGCTGAGTTTGAATCCTAGGCAAATTTGGCGTAATGGATACCCCCCAGTCCTTGACACTAAGCTGAAGAAGGTTGATTTATTCGTGCACCCGACACCAATGTGATATTTATCCTTGAATCAAAAAAAGCCACAGCGCTGGAAAGCTGATGAAAATATTACTTATTATGATAACAAACTAATATACTGCTTTCTGCATTCTAGAAGCAAACCACTGTTGTGTGCCTTATTGTTTTATCACATATTGATGGTTTATGCAAGTAGCAAGGTGGCTGGAGTGGATTGTAAAGTAGTAATTCAAATAGACAAAAGTAGATATTCAGATAGACAAAACAGGTATGAAGATCATCAAGAGGAGTGGAATGTAGAGAGAGTGGAAACTTGAAATATGGCAAGGTGTGCTTGCACTTAAAGAGGGAAAGGACCCATAGAGAGGTATATCCTAAACATGCAAGGAAAAGTTGTACGGTAAGAAACTTCATATGAAAATAATTTAGATTCTTATCCTTGATCTATGTTTGTTGGAGTCATTGAATTGTACAATACATAGATGAATTTACTACAGTAGGAGGCATATTTACTTCCCTTATAATCATAACACCAGCAGAATAGCTTGGCCCAAGCATAAGTATATATAAAAAAGGGTGTTCTTGAGGCCATCGAGTCTTTTTAGGTAGGACGAGGATGATTGAGCAAAGAACCAAAAAAGCTCCATGTATATATGGAATTCAAAACTTGGGAACCGAACCTCATAAATATCTGGTTTCATAGATGACATGCAAAAAAAAACTCGAGAAACAAACCAACCATCATATTTTTCAATATTGATTTACTGCTTGAGCTCATCCCAATAGACAAAAAGCATTCAAAATTGATTGGACTAAGGGGTTTTACATTTTTTTGATCACTCATATTCCTACCGAAAGGCCTATGATCCTCAGGACAAGTACCATGTAGACTTACTGTGTATGACAGAATCTTTGAATTATTTACCAACACAGTGATTGCAACCTCTCTTCACCACGCCTGAAATCCATGGTGTGAGTTTACCATTCAGAAGTAGCCTGTTACACAGATTACCTAAAAAATGTGATTTTGGGCAGTTGCAACCTCTCTTCACCATGCCTGAAACCCATGGTGTGAGTTTACAATTCAGAAGCAGCCTGTTACACAGATTACATAAAAAATGTGATTTTGAGCAGACCCCTTATACCCATTACATTAATATTAATATTAATATGAAAAAGACTTCAAAAGAGTATATTCAAAAGTAAGAAGTATAATTGGATAAAGGCCAAAAAAAGGAAGCTAGTGCTTACCTAAAGAAGAATAATGATAGAAAATGGTCCAGAGAAAAGTCCGTGACATAATGCTTGGGTTTACAGTTTACACCTATCAAGTGGGACCTCAAACAGCTACATCACAAGATGCCGCCAGGACAGTTCAGTCCACTACACCGCCCACTGTTTCAATGTCCAGCCAATTGCAACCATACGTTTAACTGGTAGCAAACTTGCAAAGTTTTCCATACCACAAATGCAAAGAAAGTTTCAGGAGAAGGAATGAATGAAAGAGATTTTAATAACTTCCACAAGACCAAGCAGTCTGTGCTACCAAAAGCAGTAACAAGGGTGCTCTGCCCAAGAACAGCCACTTGAAACAAGGCTGTCCTGTTAAGTTTGTGAAATACCAATTCTTTTCTTGATGTTAGATTTTCTACAATGAATCTTGATTTTAAAAAATTACTGTTTTATCTAGCTTAACCTCTTCAAACAGAGCGGTTAGATTGTCCACTTTCAGATTGAAGCTGTATTCATTCGGACCAATAAATTGAAAAGGAAAAATATACACTTGGTGCTTTGACTCCAGAACATGGAATGACTCCCCCACCCCATCTGCATATTAGGACTATCTCGACAGATGAAATACCACATGTAATTTTAAAGACAGGTTTTTTACTCAATCCTGGTACCTCCACATTACTTAAATACGAGAGAGTAAAACATACCTTTCAGCTGATTCCTCCGCACCATGATTACTGAAACTTCCTACTCCTCTGAATTTGGATTGTGGTTTTTACACTGGAAAACTTCTCTGGGATAAAGGGAAGTGGGGTTCAATCCTATTTAAAAGAAAAATAACACACCCACAACACTCTCAGCCTCATATACGATATGTTGTTGACCTTCAGTCCAACTAGCACTACACATCCAATCTGATCCCAATTTTGTGATGGTACAAGTTATCTCCTCCATTGAATGGGACCGACCGACCATGTGAATCATTGTTATCACTTTTTATTACCCAAAAGTTGTACATACCATTCATCACAAGACAACTCAATTCAGGTCTCCCAAAGTGGCAAGTGTAACCATAAAGCACTCTACTCCCTGTTTGCTAATTGAATCGCAGGGTGGGTGTAGACCTGTTTCAAAGATATCATTTGTACTGTTATTCTAATGGGTACCCTGTGCTGTCATAGGCATTGAACGACACCCACCCGAGACTGGTCCAAGGCCATTATAGTTTTTTCCCCTGTGGACATAGTACATATACATCCTTGTAGCCTAACGGTCATATTGATGGAGTCCAGGGGCCGAATTCAAAGATGTATAATGAAATGCATCATCAGCAGTGGTATTTAGATGCACAACTGTCCGAAGATCATGGCATATTGACCAGCTTAACTGCCCTTCCGACCAACGGAAACAAGACAGATCATTTGATCCGCAAAAAATAGCTGACAAGTTTTGAGTTTACTTGTCATGTTAGAGTTGTGTCTAGCGCTGGTCTCTCCTGTTTTATTCAGGGTAAAATATGTTGGGATATTTTATAGAGGGTCCCATGTAGGGGCTACTGTGTCTATAATTTGAGGTAGAGTGGTTTCCTATATTATCATAAATTTAAAAATTGTTTATAAAATATCTTTTCTTTAAAATAAGGGTAAATTAATCTTTAAAAATAAGTTTTTGAGGCGTGGGAAGGAGTTGAGTGTTTCTTCTGATTTTTGAGGGCTGGAAAATTATTCTTTCTGATAAAATATTCAAAAAATTTCTTAGTGTTGTATAAGATTTTAAAAATTATGACATTTTTAATAGGGAAAAAATCAGTTGTATCTTTTGGTATAGAGTTTGAGTTGTATTTAAAAAACTCTTATAATTTTAAGTAGTACTTTCTTAAATATAATTAGTTAGCCTTCAATATGGGACTCCTACCTTATTTTTTTCATTATGTTGGGTATGTTGAGGGTATAATGCATGTGTAGGGTTTTTAATAATTTTTGCAGTCCTAATTTCGATTAATAGAAGTTTTATGTGTTCATACCATACTCTGTCTCTTGTTTGTGCTATCATTCTAGTCAAATCTGGTGTACATGTGCTACCATGAAACCTGGAGAATTCCCTAACATATATAAGAATATGTGTCCATTATAAAAGATTATACTTGTATGTACTTATAAAAGCCCAATTTTTGTCCCCTCTACATAATTGATAAGGGGATTTGTCATACTTGAGTGGGGTTGCTTAGTATGAAAGCTATAGAATTCAATTTCTTCTATATAAGAGTCATAGAGTGCAATACCTTTTCTTGTTTCAACCTTATATGTACTTAGAAAAGCCCAATTTTCGTCTCCTATACATATTCGATAAGAGGGTTTGTCATACTTGACTGAGGTTGCTTAGTATGAAAGCAATAGAATTCAATTCCTTTTATATGAGAGTCGTAGAGTTCAGTACCTTCTTGCTCACACAATTAATATTTTTATAATTCAAATGTAGATTAGTTCATATAAGGTAGATGTAAAATACATAGATAATTTATAAGGAAGAATGAAAGGAGAGGATATGTATATTCTACAATATAAGGATATTAAAACTAGAGAAACATTTCGTGCTCGAATGTCCAACTTCTTACAAGAACATTCTAATGAAGGAATTGAATGTTGACACAATGTTGAAGTTATTTAAAGAGAGATAAAAGTGATGGGGAAGTTGTTAAACCAAATCACTCTGAAAAGGGACAATCTTCTTTAAAACATGACTCACTCTCAATTTCAACCTTAACATATGGTTGAAATGAAATGAAATTATTTTAATTATGTCTACAAGACCTAACAATTTATCGGACCACAAATTGTTACAATGGTCACAACTGCGCATAACTGAGGATATTATGGGTCAAATTGTTTCTTTAAGAATGATGTTCCTTCTCTTATACATTTGAGTTATCAGAACCCCTAACTCTTTCATCCTACTCTCTTCAAATAGCTCTAACATGGAAGTAACTATGAGTGTTCCATGTACTTGACTTGAATGTCCTTCTAGAGTACAAATTCAAGGATGAAATGTTTATTTGTTTGTCCTATAGTGCAAAAAACACATATCCTTTCCTCCCATTTTTTTTAGGTGGCATTCATTTGTGTGTCTTGTATCTAACCCTATAGGAACTAATCTTTATTTGAATGATAAGTGTCTTTTCCTTCTATTTAACTTTAACTTTAGCGCATAAATATGCCTTTTCACAATGCCCATAAGTCAAGTTGAATTTTGTAATATAATAAACTATCGTTTCCTATGTATTTTATTTTTCTACACAATTATTCTAAATCTTTCATTCACATAGTTTTTTATTTCTTTGTTAAAATTTATATATTCATTTTCGATAATATCCCGTCTACTCATTTATTTGTAGTTTTGTTTCATGTATGAATGTTTCCTCTTATACAACTCTTCTTCTTTTACCTATTAATCTTTATATTTTTTAATTTTTTGAAATAATATAATATCTTAATAATAATATTTCAAAATTAAAAAATACATATTTTATGAAAAATAAATCATAAAGAACTAAAATTTTGATTCTAAAATTATCTATAATTAAACATTTCTAAATTCTTTATGTTTACTTTTATTTCAAATTTGAAATATTAATAATTTATAATTTATATTCATACAACACCACACAACCACCATAATAATTTGTAGCCATATAAACCATTAAATCTAGGAAACATAAATAAAATAATTTTATTTTATATAAAATATAATATCTGATATAACAACCTCCTATATAAGAAGAGTAAAGTTAGATTCCTCCATACTTCCACATAATGAATATATTTATAAACTAACATTGCCCCATGGCAACAAAGCATGTCATAGGTGGCAAGGTTGATAATAAACCCAAAAAAAAAACTATGAAAAAACCATCTCTATCTTGCCATTTAAAAACCATATTACCATGAGCTCTCCGTTATCATTTGACACATTGAACTTAGATGTAATTTTCTTAGTGGTTGAAATAATGTTTAATTAAATATACAATTTTGAGAAATGTGCTTTGGTAGGGTATTGTATGTTGATCATATGTTTTGATATCTTGTCAAGTTTCTTTACATATTATCATTGGAGTATGTTTAGGACTTATTTGCATTAAATTTGGTAATGACATTATGTTTTTAAATAGGATAGCTTTATTTAAATAGTTTTTATTTTAGTGTCTCGTAATCACTATTTTAGTGTCTCTGTATTTATTGTTATAGATGATGGGGAAAACAATATCAAAATGAATTTAAAAATATGTTTTAAAAATATTTAATAAGATAATGATTATGTAAATCTTTTTTAGTATATTAATATTCTTTTAAATGTTAATGTTGTAAATTCAGTTTTTTAATGGTATGAAAATAATTGTTTTGTTGTTTATTATGTTATTGGCATTTCTTTTACGGATTTACTTTAAATTTGGATTAAACACTATTGGAAATTTTATGGAATCCAGATTAATACGATTCGAATATACTTCGCATGAGGATGTTTGTGGCGTTCTTAATATTTGAAATTCCACAAAATTTGTTTTTTTAATTGTTACATCATGAGGAGATGCATTACATCAAACATTATCGGTCACCCTTAATAGCGATGGTTATTTTTTAGGTCTCATAAATATCTATGCACCTAATAATGAACAAGAAAGATCAATATTATGGCAATGGTTAGATGATAATTTTCCTTTGTCCAATTGGTTTATTTCCAATGACTTTAATACGGTTGAATCTTTCGAGGATAAAAAGGGTGCACTGCTAATACATTGGTGTGTAGGAGAACATGAAGCATAGTTTTGCTTTAAAAATCATTGGGATTGATAGATTCTATATTTCAACAATGATCATTAAGCCTCAAACCTTGGTCTACATGGTTTCATTTGAGAGTTGACTCTGACCATGTTCTTAAAAGACTTGGTCATCTAATGTTCTCCAATAAACATGTGTTCTCCTTTCACATTTCTGCTGGGCAAGCTATTACCAGCCACTTGGAGTTTATTCTTTCTTACCACGATACCATCACTTTTCAACTGGAATGGTGAAGTGACCTTTATAAAATCCCATGTATGTAATTATTTCTAAATATGACACTCCCAAATCATGAGGGTATTATCTAACTCATCCACCTTACATTGCTATCTAGATTGACTGGGGGAATGATTGAATTAACTGCACTCCCTCCTTTCTCAGGGTTTATAGCAAGTGGTGAGATTTTGAAAGTGATTTGATGGTAAGTTGGTCAAATAATTTCAAAGAGTTGCTACTACACAACATGATCAAAGCCCATTTTATTCTCAATTACAAACTATGGTTTTCAATCTTAAACACAAGTTCAAACTTGTGGAATGCCATGCAACGAGAGGCACTCATATTCATGTCCATATACATTGTATCAACATTGGAAATCATGCCTCCAAATATTTTTTGTAATATACCTAGATAGGGGTATAATAGTAGAATAGTGAATAATCCCACATACATTAGAATGTGGAGTGGGGTAGGTAAAGAATAGTATAAATAAAGGGGTAAGTGATGTTTTAGATCATCCAAGAAATTAATTGTAATAGAGCCTTGCTCTAAAGGAGGTAGCCCCCTCGAAATGGCCCACGATACGGAGTATTCCTTCCACAAAAGGAATTGGTATTTGTAATGCAATTATTTCAAATTAATATATGAGTTGATTCAGCTATTTAGTCTTGGTGAGAGTAACATATCCTTAACATTGGTATCAGAGCACTTTCCCAGGGCAAATTTCTTTTTCCATTGTAGGAAGGGTTTGTAGCATTTGTGCAAGAGATTTTAGAGTGAGAATTTTTGAGTGATATTATTTTGTAGAGTGGAGAAAGGTATTTTTGTGGATATATTGGGCAATTATATTTGTCAAAATGTATGTTTTGAAGAACTAGTTGGATATATGAAGCTAAAATCTACCAATTCAAAGTGCAGATTTTCATTTTTTCTCAAAATAACTTAATTATTATTCTGCATACTGCTCTCACACAGTAATGAATCGTGCCAAAACAAATTTGGGTTTGGTGCATCTTTGTCTCAGCTTTCCAGAATAGTTTACAATTTTTATTTTAGTTTAGTATTTTAAAATTTATCTTTATTTTAGTGACTGCTACAATTTTTTTTTTTTAAATCAAAGAAAAAGTTGGTCGTATTGTTAGGATGCAATTTTGGTTGAAATCGACATCCAATCTTCTAGTTCTCATGGGGTTTCCCATTCTCTCGAGAAATCATCTCATTGATGCATTGACTCAACTTCGACAAACCGACACAGTACAATAATATCAAACTAAGTTTGAGACATTAACCAATGGCACCTCTACTGCATTATTCATTTGTTGATTCATCAACGGACTTCAATATGTGATTCGAGTAGAGGTTCATATGTGGCACCCTCGAACAATGATAGAAGCGGTGATCTTAGCCAAGCTCATGAAAGACTGTATCAACTAGCAATGTCTCCAAACAATGATCCCTCAGACCGTAAAAGCACCAAAGCAAGCACCAGAAGTGCCTGAACACTCCTCTAATGAATCCATTCAGGCAACCACCATGCTCAAGCATATCCCAGATGAGCCCAAGCCGACACTCATACATCTCAAACAAGGAATCGAGGCTCCACCTCCCTTGGGAAATAATGCTAAGGGGGATGACATGTACCCTCAGTTGGTTCACAAGGAATGTTATATTAATATAATTAGTGTTTTATATATTTTATGTATGTGAGAGAAGAGGTTCCTATCATTTTCTCTAATGGAGGTAGTCCCCTCAAAGAGGCCCACGATTTAGAGTTGTTCCTTCCATAAAAGGAATTGGTGTTTGTAATGTAAGTATTTCATATTAATATATGAATTAATTCAACTATTTAGTCTTGGTGAGAGTAACAGGGCCCTAACATTTTTTCAAATATATTCAGACAAAGCAAGCCAAAGAACAAATTAAATATTTTTTAGAATTTACATAGTTGCCTTGTCAATCTGCTTAAAAAATCCTAAGCTTTTGTGGACCACTATAAATTGGTGTTTTAAGCCTAGGAAGATACAAGAGAGTGGGCTCAGACTTTATAGCAATGCTTGGATGTGGTTCCTTACAAATCAATCCCTTTGACTCAAACTTTGTGCAATGCCTCACTCTTGATTAGCCTTATGCAATAGTGTATAACATGACCAATGACAAGGCTCCATGAGTGGATGGTTTCCTTGTGAATGTTATAAGGCCACAAGGAATTTTTTTAGTCTAGGCTTGTTTTAGGTTTACCATGAAACATTATGAAATAATTCCTTAGGTATGGCATCAACAAAGGAAACATCAAATTTATCCTAAAAGTAGGAGATCGAAAGCTTATCGACCTCCTTGGAGGCCAATCACTTTGCTAAATATCTCTTACAAGATTATATCCAAAGCCTTAAAGTTTCACCTTCATCACAACCTTCCTAAAATTATCAAACCAAAACAAACATGTTTTATTAAAAAATCTTTATATATCTGATAACATTATTGCAGTCTAGGAATGTAAGGAATGGGCTCGTGGCTCTCGGCAATGGAAAATATTTTTGAAACTTGATTGTGAAAAATCCTATGATTGCATTAAAGGGTATAAGTTATGTAGTCATGAGATGAAAAAGGTGGTCTACAAACCAAATGTAGTTTTCAGTAAAGTGTGCAAGGCTTTTGCGTAATAGGAAATAGAAAAAGGTACTATTAGTGTAGGTTTTTATTTTTCCCTATTTATTAATTAGGGAAATTGTATTTCTTGTGCATACATGGAGTTTTCCTACATTTGTGGGATAGGCTAGCTTATGTGGAGGTGTGTGTCATAGATGTGTCATAGGTGTCATAAGAATGTCATAAGTAACTCCCTTGATGGGAGTTACTTCTCTATTCTTAGCACCTTGTCACCACCTTTCATGGAGGAGTTACATTCTATTCTTGGGGTGCCTTGTCCACCTTTTGTAGAGGAGTTACTTTCGTACTCTCCTATTTGTATTCCTCACTTTGGCCATCTCATGCTAATCAGATTTTGGTTTTCTCCATTTTGTCTTGTGCAATTTCTCTTATTGTGTTATTTTCAAATTGTTTTAGCATCTATGTGGTGTGCACTTGTTCATCTTATGTGATCACATCTTCATTGCACTCGCATTATCCAGATTCTAGCAACAACTCCGATATGGTATCAGAGCTTTCCCAATAATCTTGTGTGTGATTATGCTTTTAGCTTATTTTTGAAATCAAGAAGAGTGGAGTTTGTTTTTTTATTTTTAGATTTGATCAAAAATTAAAAAAATATATATCACTTCTGGTTAGTTTTCTTGGAGATCCTTGCATTTGGGTGCCTTTTGTTGTGTGGAGCAGCAAAGGGACGAGCTAACTTTGTTGCAAGCCTCTTCATACTGTTGTTATCCTTCCAGCGTTTGCGCCCTCTTCTGGTCAGCAGCACTCTTCTAAGTTCTGTGCCTAGCTTCTACACTCCTTCAGGTGTCCATGCCACTGTCTCCAGCAGTCTTCTCCATCTGCGCCAACCTTCAGCAGCTGCATCCTTCGCCTCAAGCCGTATGGCAGGTCTGCTATTTTTTATTTTTTACCAAAATTTTCAGAACTGTGCCTTGTTTGGACGCCACATGTTTTTTTTTTGCTTGATGTTTGGTCTGTTGTTATTCTTCCAACTTCTGCACCTAGTTTTTTGAGCTCCAGTTCTGCCACACATCAGGTTTTACGGTTTCTACAGGTCTGCATTTAATTTTGTCTCTTTTCTGAGTCAAAATTCTGGACTGTTTGCTTTTGGACGCCCCTTCCTACTTGGCATCCCATGTGGCACCCTAGGACACTTGTCATTCCTTCAAAACTGTCTTTGCTTAATTATTTTCAGTTAAAATTGCCCTGTTAAAACAAAAATTAGTCAATTTGATTGAGTATTTAATTTTTTAGATAGTTTTATATTTTTGGGGATTTTCAATTAAAACTTGTATATTCGCTTGTTGAAGACGAAGGGTGAGGCCCAGGTTGGCAGGAGGCCAATTCCCCCTCACAAAAACCTCATTTGGATTCCTCATTCCGTGTCGAATCCAACGAGTGGTTGGAAGGCCACTTTCTCTCTGCATAATATGCATTTTTTTGATGTTTTAGTGTTTTTTTTTGCAAAAACACTAGTTTATGGAAAAATTGTAACTTTAAAATCTTGCAAACGATAGCTCGGTTTTGGGTGCCATTTTTTGTAAAAGTGCTTGTGATTCAATTCTCTACAGTATAGACTTGTTATTTTTTAAAAACGCACTAGTTTATAAAGTGCCAAAAAATTGGGTCTCCCAAAACGCATTTTTAGCTGAGTCTGACGCCCTGTTTGCTTTAGTCTTGCACTGATTGCTCTAAGACGCATTTTGGCTGAGTCTGACGTCTTTTGAGCGTGCACTTGCATATTGGGGGGCTCAATATTTCAGGGGGGTGTGATTGCTTTTCACAACTTACTTTCATTCTCCTTTCTGCATACATTCACAACTTGAAATCAACACAACTTCACCTAATTTCAGCTAAAAATAGATTCTTTTCAACTTAAACCCCTAACACTCTTCAACTATCATGAATAAAAATTTAAAATGTCAATCATTCTTAGAAGCAAAGGGTTGTATAGGATCACCATGGGTGCAGAAGTAGAACCCAACACAGATGCTGAAAATGTTAAGTGGTACAACCGTAGTGATGAAGCCTTTGGGTTACTGAGCTTGTTTGTGTCTCCAAAACTTCTCTTCCACTTAGAATGCTCCCAAACTCCTAATGACATATGGGACACCTTAGAAAAGTTGTTTGGGAAGCTTGATGAGATGAGAGGTCATGAGCTCGAAAACGAACTCATAAGTCTAAGTCCTAGCAACTTTGACACCCTATAAGACTTCTTCACTAAGTTTAAGGCCCTTAGATTACAATTGAAAGAATGCGGGATAGAGAAGAAGAATGATCAACTCATACTTTCTATTCTCGCAAAGCTAGGTCCAAGCTATTCAGTCTTCGTCTCCACTTTCCATGCCACTAAAAGTGCCCTTGGCACTACATGAAAAATGCCATCTTTGGATTCATTCATTGCCGACTTGACTAGGGAGCAAAATAAGCTAATTCAAATGGGCACAATAAAGTCTACTCAACCCCAAGCTTTGATAGGTGGAAATGGTAAGGATAAGACTTCAACAAAGGAGAAGAAGAAAAAGAACAAGGACTAGGAGAAGAAGAAAGAAAACACCAATCCTGCCAAAAACAACACTGAGTCTTCATCCTCCAATGCTAAACCTAAGAAGGAGAAGGTTAAGGGTGCCTATTGTAAAAAGACAGGGCATGATGAACACAAGTGCATGAAAAAACAAATAGACCACCTAACTCATCTTCTAAAGAAGAACAACATAGGTGTTCTTGAGTCCATCAAGTAGAATTCATCAACCCAAGATTCTACTAAGGCAAAAGGCAAGGGTAAGGAGAAAGAAAAGGGCAAGGCCCTTGTAGCAACTGCAGCTTCTACATCTTCATGGGTCATAGACTCGGGTGCTTCTCACCACATGGGCTCTTCACTAGTTGAGTTTTCATCTTTAGAGCCTTGTAACATGACTTCAATTAGTTTGGGTGATGACACATCAGTTTCCATTGCAGGGAGAGGGTCAGTTGAAATGGAAGGAAGAATATTCAACAATGTTCTAAGTGTTCCTTCTCTTTCAACCAATCTCCTATTAGTGTACCAAATCACTCACATTGGTCGGGGCATGAGAGTTGAGTTTTCACTAGATTCAATGTCTATCAGGGAATTACATAGTGATGCTACAGTGGCAGTGGGAAGCGCAGATCACCAAGCCAGGTTATACACCTTTTCATATTTTGCATCAGATTCTTGTCCTACAACATTGCTGACTCATTCAGATAGAGTTAGCAAATTATGGCATGAGCGGTTTGGCTGCCTTAACTACCGCTACCTTGAGTAACTTTGTAAAAATGACATGGTCATTGGCTTGCCTCATGTCCAATTCTCAAAAAGACTTTGCGAGGGGTGCTCCCTTGGGAAGCATCCCGAAGCAAAATTTGACAAAGGCAAAGCTTGGAGGGCTTCACAACCTTTGGAGTTAGTCCATAGTGATGTATCAGGACCCATCCCCAAACCATCTTTCACAAGGGCCAAGTACATCCTCACTTTCATTGATGATTTCTCTAGGTACACTTGGATATATTTTCTCAAACAAAAGTCTGAAGTGTTTGAAAATTTTCTAGACTTCAAGGCTCTTGTTGAGAAACAGAATGAGAAATCCATCAAGGTTCTTCGAACTGATAATGGAGGGGAGTATGTCAGCATCAGGTTTGAGCAGTTTTGCAGTACATAGGGGATTGATTTGTAGTGCACAGTCACTTACAGTCCTTCACAAAATGGGGTTACAGAACGCAAAAATAGGTTTTTAAAAGAGATGGGTAGCTGTATGATTCACTCCAAATCCCTAGCACCATAGTACTGGGCCGAAGCCATCAATTGTGCTTGCTACATTTAGAACAGGGTTCCTCACAAAGCTTTGAAAGGGATAACACCCTTTGAAGCTTGGCATAAAAAGAAACCTGATGTTGAGCACCTCAGGGTTTTCAGATCCCCAGCCATGGCCCGCATTCTGAAGAAGAAATGCAAAGCTATGGAACGTCAGTCCAATCCTTACATCTTTGTAGGATATCCAGATGGTATTAAGGGATATCGCCTTCTAGATCCAGTCACACATGAGTTGTTCATCGAGAGAAGTGTCCATTTTCAAGAGAGTCCTATAGACTCAACACTTGACATTTATTCTCCCTCATCGGATCTACTTCTTCATGATGATTCTTCGTCAGATTCAGATCAGCCACATCAGGTTCTTAAGCTAGAGTCATCGTCTTCTTCTTCAAGTTCAGACAGCGAAGACAGTGATGTAGAGTCATCCACCTCTTGTCAGTCAGAGGATGAGGAGTTAGCACTTGACTCGCCCACTTTCGGGCCACTTTGGGCCAGACAAACACTTGAGAGTGCTGGCACTTGGGCTGGTGATCCCGCAGATGACAGACGTACTAGGGGAGATTTTTAGAGAGATCCACATGCCTTCTTTGCTTCAGTTTCAGATCCACAGACTTTTCGAGAGGCATCGGGGGTACCTGAGTGGGATAATGCTATGGAGGAAGAATATTCTTCCTTAATCAAAAATCACACTTTGGATTTGACTTCACTTCCTAAGGGAAGAAAGATGGTTCGATGTAGGTGGATATATCAGACTAGGTTTGCAGCAGATGGGTCGATTGATAAGTATAAGGCGCGATTGGTCGCCAAGGGTTTCTCATAGGTGGCAGGCATTGACTACTCAAAGACCTTTGCACCTGTTGCAAAGATGACTTCTATCTGACTCACCTTAGCTATTTCCGCAACACATGGTTGGGATGTGTATCAGACGGATGTGAAGAGTGCATTTCTTCACGGAGACCTAGAGGAGGAGATCTACATGGAGCAGCCACCAGGATTTGTTCAGGATTCTTCCTTAGTATGTAGACTTAGAAAATATATCTATGGCCTCAAACAGGCCCCTCAGGCTTGGTATGCCAAGATGGATTCCTTCCTTCTCATAGCGAGTTTCACTAGGTGCCATTCTGATCCCAATGTCTACTTGCGACATGATGATTCGCTCTTGATTTTGGTTCTATATGTTGATGACCTTTTGATCACCGGGAGTTCTTCATCGGCTATTGTAGCGGTGAAGGCATCTCTTCAAGATAGATTTGACATGATAGACTTGGGTCTGTTGCACTACTTCCTTGGCATCGAGATCTCACAATCAAATTTAGGGATTTCTCTTGCACAGCCTAAGTATGCTCTTGACTTATTGGCTCGATTTTATATGGTTGATTGCAAGCCATCTCTGACTCCCTTTCTATTAGGAGTTAAGCTTGAGACTGATTGTTCTTCACCATTGGTTGATGCCACTTGGTATCAACAACTTGTTAGTAGTCTCATTTACTTGACTCACACCATGCCCGACATTTCATATACAGTGGGACTTGTCTCCATATTCATGCAGGAACCCCATGAGATGCATTAGAAAGCAGCTAAGAGGATCTTGCATTACATACAGGGTTCACATAGACACGAGATTCATTACAGATTTGGCACAGATGTTGACTTGGTTGGATATATAGATTCAGACTGGGCTAGCGATTCACAGAGTCGTAAGTCCACTTCTGGTTACAGTTTCTCTCTAGGTTCTAGTCCTATCAGTTGGTCTAGCAAGAAGCAGAATGCTATTGCTATATCATCCACAGAGGCAGAGTATAGGGGAGCTGTTAATGCAGCTACTGAGGCTATTTGGCTTCAGGGGATTCTTTCTACGTTTGGCATTTCCATCAGGCAACCCACCATCATTTATTGTGACAATCAGAGTACCATTCAGATTTGCAAGAATCCAGTTCAGCACCAGCAGACCAAGCACATAGAGATTCACATGCATTTCATTCGAGAGCTTATTCATAGTCAGGTCATTGACTTGATATTTTGCCAGTCTTCAGAGTAGGTTGCAGACATCTTCACCAAACCTTTCACTGAGAGCAAGTTCATTCATCTACAAGCTCTTCTTGGGGTGCGGTCCACATCTGCAGTAGCATCATCTTCAAGGGGGGCCTTCTAGCCTCTTCTTTCTTTTATGTCTCTCTTTTGGGGGGGGGGGAGTTTTTTTCTATGTGTTTTCTCATTTTCTCTATCTTATGGGAGATTGCATTTGTACATAGGTACCTCATCAGGCCTAGTTGTCGGGACCCATCTTATATTTCTACACTCCCCACCTAAGTTGCACTTATGGGGGGGTATTAGTGTAGGTTTTTATTTTTCCCTATTTATTAATTAGGGAAATTGTATTTCTTGTGCATACATGGATTTTTCCTACATTTGTGGGATAGGCTAGCTTATGTGGAGGTGTGTGTCATAGATATGTCATAGGTGTCATAAGAATGTCATAAGTAACTCCCTTGATGGGAGTTACTTCTCTATTCTTAGCACCTTGCCACCACCTTTCATGGAGGAGTTACATTCTATTCTTGGGGTGCCTTGTCCACCTTTTATGGAGGAGTTATTTTCATACTCTCCTATCTGTATTCCTCACTTTGGCCATCTCATGCTAATCAGATTTTGGTTTCCTCCATTTTGTCTTGTGCAATTTCTCTTATTGTGTTATTTTCAAATTGCTTTAGCATCTATGTGGTGTGCACTTGTTCATCTTGTGTGATCACGTCTTCATTGCACTCACGTTATCCAGATTCTGGCAACAACTCCGATAGGTACAAGCTGATGTAGATACTTAAAATTTTATATATAAGTGTGGTGCATCAAATGATAAGTCAAAAGAGTCATAAGAAGAGGAGGATCTAGCTACTCCTACTCTAATGAGATCAAAATAGGGGCACAAAATACCTTATAGGTATATCCCACTAGATTTTTTGTTATGTGTATTTGTTATCATAGACTGGTAGTGATGAACCCAATATGTTGAAGGGTGCTTTAGGTTATGTAGAGACAATTTCTTGGAAGAACACTATGAAGGAGGAAATGGAATCTAAGGATAAGATTGTGACTTGGCATCTAGTGAAGCTACCTCCTAGAAGAAAATCTATAGGTTGTAAATGATTTTTCAAAAGGAATCATAATGTGTAAGTATAGATGGAGAGGTACAAGGATTGCCTAGTGGCAAAAATATTTTCTCGTGTTGAGGGAATTGACTCCAGTAAGACATTTTCTCATATTGTAATAATAACTTAAATTATATTTATTTTAGTTATTTTTGTTGTGTTTGATTTGGTGATTGAATAGATTGACGTGAAGACAATACTCCTGCATGGGGATATTCAATAATAAATCAACATGATGCACCTTGACAACTTCAAGGTGAATGGGAAAAAGGACTTTCTCTATAGACTGAATAAGTCCTAGTGTGGCTTGAAGCAATCACCCAAAATTGTGGAGTCATACGTTTTATAGTTATGTGGTTGGAAATGGGCATGTACACATGGATGTTAATCTTTGTGTTTATTACAAGGAAGATGGTGATCACTTTGTCATCCTCCTAACCCATGAACTCCCCATCCCACGATCTTTCTTCCTAACCCATGGCTCTCCATTCCCAAACCCTAGTTTCCTTGTCGACTCATCAATACAAACATAACAATACCACCAAACCCAACATATATACATCCTTATTTTATTCGCTCATCTCAACAATGAAATTTAATTTGGGATTGTGTGCATATAATTAACCCTTACATGTTATTATGTATTCTAAGTCATTATTAGAATGAATTTGACAAACCGAATCCTTAATTTTAATACAATTAAAATAATAAAAATCAATTTAAAATAACATTTAAAAAAGACTCTATTTTATCATTAATTCATATTCATAAACTATTATTAAACTAAAATCAACAAACCAAAACCTTAATTATAAACGATCAAAATAATGAAAATTAATTTTAAATTATGCCCACACAATTAATTTAAATAGTTTATTATTATTTAGTATTCTTAAATAGTTTATTATTTAGTATTTTGGATTTTCGAATCTTAATAATACAAATTTAATGCTTAATTTATGAGGCATATGCCTCGAGTGACTTAGGTTATGGGCACGGCTGCGATGCTAGCTAACCCTTATTTTTTGTATAGGTTTTTAATTTTTAATTTTAAGCTTGAAGAATGAGAGGGAGTTGAGAATGTAAAGGTGACCATCGATAATGCATATGGGATCATCATTGTCATCTTTTTCTAGCCACACTTTCTTTTAATAATAATTTTTTTTTAATAACGTTTAAATTCAAAATGGTTTCAAATTTTGAAGTTCAAAACTTTTTGATTATATAATTAATTTCTTCATTGACAAGGTTTTTGTAAAGATTTTTTTGGTTAAGAATAATTTATTTATGCAATCAATGTTTACCTAAAAAAGAATTCACAGTTTGCCCTTTTTCAAATATAAGCATTAAGCAAAGCATGTCAAATTCCATGACTAAAATTAGTAAGAAATCAATTGTTTCAATAAAATCCTTCAATCTAAAATAAGTATATCAGATTATAAATTAAGAAAACAAAAAACCTTTTTCAAACACACATATATAATAATATATAAATATATAATATGATATGATATGTTAATATATTTTATAAAAATATATAATGTTATATTTATATATATATATATATATATATATAAATAAAATGCAGAGACTGGTGGGGATTTAAATGTAAAGCTTACAAATTACCAAGATCGACAACGCATGTGGTATTGGTGGCAGTTTTACCTCTCATCTTTTCATCGAATAAATAGACTTGAACACTACTATTACAAATACAATTATTATTGTTATTGTTACTAAGAGAGATAATGGAGAAAAAACTTGAAAATATTGGTATTCATATCTATTTGTATATAGCATCCTACATCGGTCGATTATATTCTATAGGGGGCATCTTTTGTTGAGGAAGGCTTTCCATTTTTTGCCTAATTGGTTTTAAGGTCCTACTTTGGTTTTATCTAGTTAAAGAAAACATATGTGACATGTCACTAAACTTTGCACGTGTATCTGCTCAGGGTTCTTCAAGTCCATCCCCAAAAATACCATGTTATTTTCTCTCACCATCCTTGCCAAACTCACCTTGAAATCTTTCACCGCTTTCATGTTCTTTATGGCCTTGCCCTTCTATAGCACTTTGTCATTACTCAAGCTCACTGTGAAACATGACTTTTCCTTACCACACTGTGCATTGTGACACCATATGAAGTAACATACCACATAATTTTCAACCGCCAGCTCCACTAGAAATATGCAATTATTATTGTTTAACGCTTTGTGCATAAAATGCTAGACAAGATCAACAATCATAGGTTTCGAGTTAGGTATAACATCCAATTTATGCACTTTTCTTTTACAAAGCCTCACTTTACTGAAGCATAAAATTATATCCCTTTCAGTGTAACTTGCACCTTTGGGGTAACTATTAGTTATGGGCATTTTGATTGTGTAAAGAGTATTTTTTGAAACTTTGGGCATCATGTTGTTGATTAATTTTTATATTAAATCATTTTTATAATAAGGTAAGGGGTCATGTTGACCATTTTTGCCCAACAGGGCAAAAAATCGGTCCCCTTTTTCCCCTGCTGTTCGAGGCCAATTCATTTTTTTTATTTTTGCACAAGTCCAGGAATTTCTACGGACTCTGCAGAGCTTGGTTTTCTATGGATTCTTCAGGTTTCTATAGACTCTGTAGGTTTCTACGGACTTCACAAGTTTTTCTATGGACTCAGCAGGTGTAATCCTTGGCGGATGAACGATCAATTCAAAAAGTGTTGCGGTTTACAAGGCTCTTTTGGGCCTTCATCTGAAGAAAATTTACAAGGGAGGTTGGCATCTTCGAACCATTGAACCATTGCTTCAATTCAAAGCCTTGGTTCAATCTGCAGTTAAATCAGCCCTGGTTCAGTGCTTAATTCATCTAAAAAGTTCAACAAAAGGCTCAAGCAGCTTCAGGTTTAGTGTTTAGTTCAAGGACTTGGCTCGGTGCGCAGTGTCGAACCGTTGAACCGGTTCAACGCTTCGGTTCAACGGGTTGGTTCAACGCGTTGGTTCAATGCCTTGGCACTTCAGCAAGTTCAAACGAATGGTTCATCACTTGTTTTCAGTCTACAGTCCTTTGGTGAGTTCATCGGCGCGCAGTGTTGAACTGTTGAACCGATTCAACATGATTGGTTCAAAGGGTCAGTTCAACGAGGTGCCCCCCAAAGCCGAAGGGTAGGAGCCCTTGCGGAGGGCAGTCCAGGTTCAAGGAGCCCTTGTAGAGGGCAAAGGCACTTCAAAGAGATCACAAGGGAGGAAAGCCCATAGAATTTGGAGGGGCTGCCCGAAAGACTAAAGCAAAGACTAAAAAGATGCAAAAATTTAGAGGCAGCCAATTCTCGCGGACTTTTTGTTCGTGGGAAAAAGGCCTGAAGCAAAAATCTCGGGGGAACAATGCAAAGACCTGCCAAAGAGCCGAAGGACCTCGAAGGGCAGATGTCCTTGCGAGGGACTCTTGGCCAAAATAAAGAGGCACTTTCCAAAGGCCGAAGGGTCACCTTCCCTTCGAGAAGGTGCTAAGCAGGAAAACCCAAAGGAAATAGCCAAGGACGGTGACATCCCAGAAGCCGTCAACTTTAAGAGGGAGAACTAGCCGTTAGTTTTCAAGCGATGACGGGTGCGCAAACGTCAAATTTAAGCCAGTGAAAAAGTTGTTGGTTTTTTTATACCCAAGCGCCAACCATGAAAGGAGCCCAAACAATGCAGTGACCCACCTAGAGATAGCCTCGAGGGCCGAAGGAGCCAGAAGAGACAAGGCAGGGAAAAGACAAAAGTGCCAAGAGCATGGAGCAGGCAGATAGCTTAAGTGGCGAAGGGAGGTGCCAATTCAAGAAGTTACTCTAGCAGGTGAAACAGTGTCTATGAATTGACCATTAGAAGGCACAAACGGCCAATCGTGCGACCCATTTTCTTCATTTCACATTTATGAGTAGACAAATCTCGTAGGTGCATTCAAGGAGCAATCTCAGTTAATGGGGAAATAGTGCAGCCTGTGTCAAAAAATGCCTGAAATCAGAGCGAAAGTCGACACAGTATTTATGTTTAAGCGGCCTACTCTTTCAAATGCTCGTAAGGCACATGGGTCACTTGTAAAAAGGGCACCAAAAGGCCTCCCTTCTTCTTATATATATTTGAGACTTGTCTTTGAGAAATGATCTTCCACATTTGTAAGGCGTAGCCTTGGAAAATTTTCACCTAAATCAATAAATGCATTTTTTGTTAGGTTGTGGAGCTAAAAGCTTCACCAAGATGCGAACAAGAGGAGTTACGAAGGATGCAGAGTTGCGGAGAGTTACAGAACGAGTTGCAGGGCAATCGACGTTGGTCTGATCAGCCGATGTCGGTCAAACAGTAGTGAGGAAGCAACCGACGTCGGCCGACATCGGTCATGGAGGAGCCGACGTCGGCAGCCTGTACGTGAACATGCAGTTTGCATGTTGATTCTAGAGAGTCTATTTTTGGACTGTTAGTTTGCATGTTAAAGGCCAGTCTTAGTCTTGAGTTGCATGTCTAATTATTGTAATTAATGAAGTCTAATTATTGTAAGCATGAGATCTATATATAGACTCATGGGCTGTATTGTAAAAGTGCGCTAGAGAGTAAGAGAGCTAAATAAGCTCCTTCAGAGAGAAGAGAGCAATGGGGTGTTCCTCCTAGTTCCACAGTACCAAGTTTGGGTGTTGGTTTGGAGAATCAGAAGGGTTCTTCGTATTTGTATGATCTTGGTCAGCAGGTGAGCATGGCTTCTTTTGGAGATCTACAATGGTGAGTAAAGTCTAGTGATTTGCAGGTAGTAGCAGAGAGCAGGAGATCTACTTGGAGTACAGTTGTGTACTTGGTGCACTGGCAGCGTGTTACTGACTAGTGGAGAGGTGAACATCAATTCTATATTGGAGTTGATTGTTGGGACCGAGAGAGAGAGGGAAGAAGGTCTTGAAGTGTGGCAAGCCTTTGAGGTGGAAGAAGAAGTGGCATCTTCTTTATTGTATTTTCCTCTGAGTATTTAATACAATTGTGTATTGTCTCTCATATTCTTGTGTTGTTTCATATTTTTAGTTACTTATTGATTTTGGTTAAATTTTGTGTTTAGTTGCTAATACAAGAAGTAATCATATATGTGCTCTTATTAGTGGAACAAGATCCCAACAAGTGGTATCAGAGCCTAGGTTGTAGGTTCAAGAGCTGATACCAACAAGTGGTATCAAAACTTTTGGTTGGGTTGACTAACAGGTGGTTTCAGATCTGGTAGTGTCTTTTGATTACAGGTCACTCGTAGGGGTTTCAGATTGAGTGGGAGTATAGCAATGGCAGAAGATAGTAAACTACGAATGGAAAAACTGAATAGCACGAATGGTCTGATTGATGGAAAGAAAGAGCAGGTAAAGAAAGATCATTGGTTGGTAGCAGATCAGCAGGGAGGAGCAGATGTTGCAGGGGATGTTGCACAAGATGTTCTGGATAAAGTAGAATTTTGGTTTATAGATTCTTTTGCCTCTTTCCATGTAGCCCGAAATAGAGCATCTTTTCATGGGTATGTCTTTGGAGAGATTTATTTAAGAGCTGGTGAGCCTTATCAGATTATTGACAAAGGGAGAGTGAAGCTGAAATTGCAGACAGATAACACACAGGTGGTGAAGGAAGTCATGTAGGTACCAGTCTTGGAGATGAGTCTAATTTCTTCAGAAAATTTGGGTGATGGGAGATGCACTATAACTCTCACAGTGGATGCACTTGAATTAGATGGTGGTAAGAAAGTAGGTATCCTTTATCTATCTACTTATATTACTAATTCACCTTTTGTTACAGAGATGTGGCTTTGTAGGCTTGGTCACATATGTATGAGGGGAATGCATGTTCTTAAGCGGAAGATAGATGTTTTTGACAAGCTAAATAACTGGAAAGCCTTGGTGTTCATGGAGGAGATGACGGGCAGAGATCAGGTGAGAAAACTGAATTATTCTGAGTAGGGTTGTGTTGATTTGAACAAGATTTTGATCCATGGAGAGCTCGCGGGTAAAAAGTTATCACTCACAGGCGAACATAGGTATCGGCATCGATCAAACAGTAATCGACGTCGGCAGCAAGAAGACCGATGTCGGTCATAAAGAAATCGACGTCGGTAGAAGGGATACCGGCGTCGGCCAGGGAAACGACGTCAGCAGTCAGGGTCAGTGCAGGGAACCGACATCTGTCGGTTGCAGACTGGGAGATGGCCAAGATCGGTCACTGGAACGGATATTGGGCAGACAACAAGCTGTCAACAAGTCTCAAATGCTCATATGGAGGTCAGAAAGGGTAAGTGAACCTCATATTCATTGTTCACCTTCTTTATATTGCTTACTGATGGTCAAGAACCAGGAAGATGTGAAGAGGCAATGCAGGTAGAATCCAGATACAGTGGGAGCTTGGCATGGATGAGGAGTGTGAGTCCTTGGAGAAGAACCAAACAAGTATTTGTTGGTAGAGTTGTCAGTTGGAAGTAAGCACTGGATGAGGGACGGATTCCCAAGTTAAAGAAGAGAGTGGATGGATACGTGAGACAGAAGGCCAAGGTATATGGTCTTGAGGAAGCTGCAGATATAGAGCTGACAGGTGGTACCAGGTAGATGACAAAGCAGAGCTTTTGTCAATGTCAGTATAACTATTGTGTTTATCTTACCAGGTGGATGATGGTCACAACATTATCTTGTTACTGTATGTGGAGGATGAGCTTGGAGCAGGTTTGTACATATAGGGTTTTGCTGAGCTAAAGGTAAAGTTAGTTTAGAGGTGTGTCATGAAGAATTTAGAGTAGCAAAATTCTTTGGCATAAGAGACATGGAGATTTTGTCTCTAGTGGGAGCTGATGTGAAGACGGTGTTGGCGGGGTTCAAGATGCAGGACGCAAAATCAGAAAGCACACCAAGGGCTGGACAGTTCAAGCAGAGCTTAGAACAGGGTTCGAAATCACATGAGATCTAATGTAGACATGAGTTTTCCCAAGCAGTGGGAGTTGTCAAAAAGTATGGAGCCAATTCGGGGAAGGAGTACTAAAGGGCAGTTCAGTGGATTCTCAGGTATCTGAGAGGGATCAGCAGTAGGGATTCTTGTTATGCAGGGTCAAGGTCTTCACTACATGGATATGTAGGTTCGGATATGGCAGGTTACTTGGATGACAGGGGTAGCATCACGGGATGTGTGGTGGTTAGTCTTCAGGATTGATCTTGAAGAGGGATACAAGCCAGGGAATAATTTAGACGGTGTACAGGTACAGGTACAGGTACAGGTGCAGCTATTTATCTCCAAGTGGGAGATTGTTAGGTTGTGGAGCTAAAAGCTTCACCAAGATGCGAACAGGAGGAGTTACGGAGGATGCAGAGTTGTGGAGAGTTGCAGAACGAGTTGCAGGGCAACCGACGTCAATCTGATCAGCCGACGCCGGTTAGACAGTAGTGAGGAAGCAACTGACGTCGATCACCAGTCGGTCGACATCGGTCATGGAGGAGCCGACGTCGGTAGCCTGTACGTGAACATGCAGTTTGCATGTTGATTCCAGAGAGTCTATTTTTGGACTGTTAGTTTGCATGTTAAAGGCCAGTCTTAGTCTTGAGTTGCGTGTCTAATTATTGTAAGCATGAGATCTATATATGGACTCATGGGCTATATTTTAAAAGTGCGCTAGAGAGTAAGAGAGCTAAATAAGCTCCTTCAGAGAGAAGAGAGCAATGGGGTGTTCCTCCTAGTTCCACAATACCAAGTTTGGGTGCTGGTTTGGAGAATCAGAAGGGTTCTTCGTATTTGTATGATCTTGGTTAGCAGGTGAGCATGGCTTCTTTTGGAGATCTACAATGGTAAGTAAGGTCTAGTGATTTGCAGGTAGCAGCAGAGAGTAGGAGATCTACTTGGAGTACGGTTGTGTACTTGGTGCACTGGCAGCGTGTTACTGATTAGTGGAGAGGTGAACATCAATTCTATATTGGAGTTGATTGTTGGGACCGAGAGAGAGAGGGAAGAAGGTCTTGAGGTGTGGCAAGCCTTTGAGGTGGAAGAAGAAGTGGCATCTTCTTTATTGTATTTTCTTCTAAGTATTTAATACAATTGTGTATTGTCTCTCATATTCCTGTGTTGTTTCATATTTCTAGTTACTTATTGATTCTGGTTAAATTCCGTGTTTAGTTGCTAATACAAGAAGTAATCATATATGTGCTCTTATTGGTGGAGCAAGATCCTGACATTTTTTACCTCTATCCTGGTTAGATATCTCTGTGTATGTCTGAGTGTTAGTTTGTGTTTAGTCATTGCTTCTTGATGCTTCCACAGGTTTAACACCAACATACTTGGTGTCTATAAGGTGCCATTTCTGCAGCTGACAAGGAGAGTTGTATTTGGAAGTGCAAAAATAGAAGAAATTACTATACAGTGTGCATTTCACAGCACCTTTGGTGAATCTCTATTTTTTGTATTTTCCATTAAAGCCTCCATGCCAAGTTTCTTGCAGCCTAGTCCTTCTGCCAGTTTGAAGTGTATGTATGTGTTTGTCTGATTTTAAGTGTGAGTGCGAGAAGGTCGGTTTATTCTGGTGCATCACCTCCTTTAGAGTAGTTTGTTTTCCTGCAATCTTTCTCCCTTTCCCCCCCATTATATATACATATATATATATACATATATATATATATATACATATATATATATATATATATATATATATATATATATATATATATATATATATATATATGTTAGCACTTATTGAAACAAATCAAATGCATTAAAGGGAGCTAGCCCTTACCTAGAGACTCTCCCCTCCAGCTTTTCCAGTCCCACAGGCGAGAGGGGAGTTTCCATTGTTGTGTGTGGAAGGCAGGAGCTCAACCTCCTTGCCTCGGGTGCAAGCCACTGCGTCAATAATTTTTGGCACGTCCAGTGGGACATAGTCTTACACTAAGTAAGGTTTCAGAATTGATGCTAGTCTTGTTACAACAAATCAAATATTTCTAGCATCTGGCGACTCCACTGGCAGAGCTTTAGTTTTACAATCAAAGACCAGTTTTGACTTCCTATACCTAAAGTCACCACACGATCTGATTCTAAGGGTGTTCTTTTTGATTTCATTGAGTTACCTTTGAACTCAGCAAAAAGACTGAGGTTTGAGAAGACCCATCCTTATTCAACAAACCACCCTCCTAGACCTGTTTTAAGGGACGCATACGCAACAGAGCCACAGTTACATCCCATCCCAGCTATGGCATTACCCTTTGCAGCTTTTCATGGTGGAAGCCCCTTGAATCTCCCACGTTATGACCCAATCCCACGAGCAGCCCTCAAAAACGTGCCTTTTTTCGATGGAGAGGGGCCCATTATAGTCGTCGAGCACATTAGGAACATTGCTAACCTTTGCAATATTCATAATGTCACAGAGAAAAATGTCGCAATTAGATTGTTGGCATTGTCTCTCAAGGGTGAAGCTCTTGACTGGTACGAGACTTTGCCTGTAAATTCAATCCATTCTTGGAATGATTGGGTACTCAGTTGACAGACTGTTTTGGGGAAAAGAGTGACGACCTCTCGCTTGCTGAGCAGCTAACAACCATTAAAAGAGCCCCACACAAATATATGCAGGATTTCAACACACAATTTCAGAAGACTTGGGATAGAATCCCCATTTTGGTAAGACCGACTGCTAGCTATGCTTTTCTATATTTTTAAGGGCATTAAACAGTGATATTTCTGTGATGATATAATCCATGGGAGGGCATGTGCTGCCTATTGCTTATGACATAGCCATAGCAACTGAAAATTGCTTAATACAGGCTGGGAAAATAGCCCCTAGACCCCACATGCCACTTTTCTCAAAAATGCTACCTCAAATTTAGGCAGTTGCTCCCACATTAGTTCCTCTGCCTAGCATAAAGAAACTAGCTACTACTCCATCCAATGAGCTTCATGAAGTTAAGAGTCTGGTGCAGAGTATGTCAAATGAACTTGTAGCTCTTAAAAGGCAACAAGCTCAAAGCAACAGACCGAATCAGGGATACCAGCATTATGGTCAAGCCCCTAGACCCCCTTTCCAAAACTACAATCAAGGACAGGGTCAGCTTACTCAGACCAGACCGTTTCAAGGCTACAACCCAGGCCCCCCTTGATCATCTAAGGTCATGGTGCCCGTTCAGAACAACCTAGTGCAGGAACAACCAAGTTGTTCAACCATAGAATATGGTCAGGAGCAAGCCATTTATGCAAATGAGATGATGGGTTATTACCAAAATGCAGATAATCAGGCAGTCACTCACCCCCAGGTCTTTGAGGCTCCAATGCAACCCAGCACAAGCAACAGTCAAAGTCAGCCTGACTCTACTCTTATGAACCACCTGGAAGGTGAGTTATGTGTAATCAATTATGTGGGTGCTACAGACAATCAGGCTGACTATGTTGCAGCCAACACAAGATTCAAGAAGAGAGCAATGGGAGAAGCCCAGGCTACTACCCAAATGGCAGAAACACCTTCTCCATCACACTCAAATCAAAAGGTCCCAAATTTTAGACCACTGTTTGTACCCTCAGCCCTCAGCTTACACCTCAGAGTGCAATTAGCTCCAAAGAAATCTTGAAGGGAGGCAGTCCTCAAGTCAATGTGGTGGACCAGATGAAAAAGCTACATATGAACATCTCCTTATGGGATTTATTATCTCTACCAGGGCAAAAGGACATACTACAAAGGGAATTGCATGAGCTGGATCGACAAGCTGTCCCAGCAAGCGCTAATAATGTCTTGATGATGAATGGACAACCTTCCACCTCAGGTCAGGTAAAGAAAGAAGAGAAAATTTCCTCTTTTTATGTGTCCTTAGTCATAAGAGATTTCTTGGTGCACAACTGCATCATTGACAGTGGGGCTAGTACCTCAGTGATGCCCAAGTGCATAGATGACAAGATGGGACTGAAATATGAAGAGATGAATAAGGGAGTCCTGCAGCTGGATGGGACACCTGCAAAAATAGTTGGGATAATGAAGGGTTTAATCTTGACATTACATGCTTGCCCAACCTTCTCAATTCCCCATGATATAGTAGTGGCAGATGTTCCTCCTTATTTTTCAATTTGCTTATCCAGGGACTTCACATCAAAGATAGGTGGCTATCTAGCAGCGAATTGGTCCTATCTGGTTTTTAGAACCAAGTATGGGACCAAGGTAAAGATCGAATCCGAGCCACTCTACAAGGACCATCTAGAACCATATTTGCTCAAGGTAGCGAACGTCAGTTACACTATTATCAACCCAGAAGAGTCCCAAATAGACCAATCTCCATCCTCTACTCTTGAAGGAGTTGCAGACCTACTCTTGGATGAGTGGGGAAGTGATAACTTCAAGCATGACCCTTACAAGTTCATAGAGGAGGCAGGCCTTGGAGTTTACTGCATACACGAACAAGGTACCTTCATACCAAATGTAATGAAGGCAAGCCAAGAAGACCTAGATCTATGGCAGTTGTACTTTGACGGTTCCAAAAGTAGGTTGGGAGCTGGTGGTGGAGCAATGTTAGTCTCCCCTTCAAAGGAGAGATACTTTTCAGCTTTTCATTTCCAATTTTCTTGCACAAGCAATGTTACTGAATATGAGTCCCTTATCCATGGTCTGGAATGGGCAAGGAAAACAGGGATCAAGGAGTTGCAAGTTTTGGGAGACAGTGAGCTGATTGTAAATCAGGTGAAAGGCCAAAATCTGACCAAAAATTCTTTGTTGAAGTCCTACAAGCATAGGGTCTGGGACTTGGTGGAATATTTCCTCGCTTTCAATATCACCTCCATTCCTAGAGAGTAGAACAAATAAGCAAATAAGCTAGCAGCAATTGGTGCTCAGTTCGATGTTTCCAGGGAGATAAGCTGAGACTACAGTTCATGCTACTTGAAGGTGGTAGTCTGACCCTCTATCTCTAAAAACATTACAGACTGGTAGGTTTTCAAAAATGACCAGCAAATAACTTTCTTCTTGTAGGAAGAAGTTGAGTTCGCAACAAAGAACCAGGCAAAGCTGCAACAGCAATATGATAACCAGATTGTTCAATTGAAGAACAATAAGCTCCCTAAAGGTTTAGTCACTCTTGAGAGCATCTTCAATGGAGATGACCAATTGAGAAGCGACAAGGCATGCATCACAACTAAGGAGGAAAATTATGAAAAGGTTGAGATCTTCAAGGATAAGCTGCTTGCGCTTGTAAAAGTGTGCATGGTTCAAGAAAGGTAGACTTTCATTTTGTTGTTTTAGGAGTTTGTTGATGTTTTCGCGTGGGATTACAGTGATTTGAAGGGTTTTGACCCAAGACTCACCCAGCACACCATCGAATTAGAAGAAGGTGCCAGGCCAGTCACACAAAAGCAGAGACTTGTCAACTCGATGATTGAGCCTCTCATGCAGAAGGAACTGGCCAAATTGATTGAGTCTGGGATTATATTTTCAATCAAACATTCCTCTTAGCTATCCAATCTTGTTCCTATTTGAAAGAAGAATGGGGAGATCAGGCTATGTGTCGATTTCAGAGACCTTAATAAAGTCTCTTTAAAAGACCATTATCCCCTCTTGAGCATGGAACAGATCCTTCAGAAGGTAACAGGCAGTGAGCATTTCTCCCTCCTAGATGCATATTCAAGGTATAATCAGATTCTGGTGCAATGTTGTGACTAGCACAAAAATAGCCTTCACTATTAAATGGGGAATGTTTGCCTACAAGAAGATGCCATTTGGGCTGGCTAATGCTGGTGCTACCTTTCAGTGGGCCATGGACATGGCTTTTCGAGGCTTGATAAACAACAATGTGCTGGTATACCTCGATGATGTGATGATATTTTCCAAGGAAGCAAGCCAACACATGAAACACCTTAGGCATATTTTTGAAAGGTGTAGGGAGTTTGCAATCTCTCTTAACCCGAAGAAATGCATGTTTGTTGTTCACGAGGGGAAACTCCTTGGCCACATCGTGTCCAAGGAGGGTTTATCCATTGACCCTGAGAGAGTTTGTTCTATCCTGGAGATGTCCCTACCTAAGCACAAGAAAGGCCTGCAGAGCTTCTTTGGCAGGATAAATTTCATTCGGAGATTCATTTCAAATTTCGCAGAGATAGTCAAGCCACTGACCTCTATGCTGAGGAAGGGTGAGGAGTTCAAGTGGACAACACAAAGGAAGGACAGCTTTGAAGCCATCAAGCAGACCATAACCTGGGCTCCTACTTTGATCAGCCCTGACTTCAATAAAGACTTCAACCTCTACACTTTTGGCAATGAAGAGGTAATATCTGCCATGCTTACCCAAGCAAACCGTGATAACCTTGAGCAACCACTTGCTTTTTTTAGCCAGGGGTTAGAGGATTTCAAAGTCAGATACACGTATGTAGAGAAGCAAGTCCTGGCAGTAGTATGAAACCTAAAAAAATTTAGGCACATGCTGTCCAACAGCAAGGTTCACCTCATGGTTCCACATCTTGGCATCAAAAATTTCCTGACCAATCGAGACCTAAATGAGAAAAGAGTAGGGTGGATCACTAGGGTAATGGAGTATGGCGTAGACATCAAGATCACCAAGCTGGTGAGGGGAAGAGGCCTGTGTGAACACCTTGCTGCGGACTTCAAACATAAAAGGGAAGACAACTTACTAATTCATGATGCAGCTACAACAGAGGAACCAACTGTCATAAAGGACTGGACATCAGACCTGAGGCATTTCCTTCTCACTGGTGAGTGCCTACAGGGTCTCGATAGGACCAGAAGAAGGTACTTCAGGCTTCAGTCTCTCCCTTATGTTCTGGTTGATGGATTATTATTTAGGAAGGATCTCTCAAGGGTCCTTCTAAGATGCATAGACTCAAATTAGGCTGACAAGGTGCTGACTGAGTTCCATGATGGGCCAGCGGGCAGTCATTTCACTCTTAGGGCTACTGTAGCAAGGATAATGAGAGCTAGCTATTTTTGGCCTACTCTTTTTAGGGACACCCATGCCTGGGTAAGAAAGTGCTAGAAGTTCGCACTTTTTGAGGGGAAGCAATGGTTGGCTACCATGCCTCTATAGCCTATTTAGGTGGAGCAACCATTCATGTAGTGGGGCCTGGACTTCATAGGGATGATTAATCCTCCCTCTAGTGCTGGACACAAGTGGGTCCTGACCGCCACGGACTATTTCACAAGGTGGGTGGAGGCTATTGCTCTGAAGGAGGCAAATAAAAGTGTGGTCTTGGAGTTTTATGAGGACCTGGTGGCGAGGTTCGAGGTTCCAACAACCATAATCTCAAATAATGCGTTGGATTTTTTGGGAACCAAAACAAGTGAATGGGCACTGAAATATGGTATATATCTCAACACTTCATCCAATTATTACCCACAAGGGAATGGGTTGGCTGAGTCCACCAACAAGAACTTAATCAGGATCAACAAGAGGACCATGGAAGAAAATCAGAGGACTTGGCATGCCAAGCTAAAAATAGCCCTATGGGTAGATAGGGTCACCTTGAAGAGGGAAATTGGCAACTCGCCATACACACTCGTCTATGGACAGGAAGCTAGGCTCCCCATTTCACTCGAGTTGCCAGCCTTGGATCTCGCTCGCCAACTGCAATTAGAGGAAGGAACCAGCATGGAGGTTAGATTATGCGAGCTGATGGAACTCCAAGAGGCAAGGGACCAAGCTATGGCTTCCATGACTAGCTGACAACAACAAGTAAAGAAACACTTCGACAAGAAATCTTCATCAAAAGGTTTCTCTGAAGGAGATATTGTCTTGAAATGGGATGAAGATCGAGCTAAGCCTAGAAAGCATGCAAAATTTGATGCCCTATGGAGTGGCCCGTACATAATCACTCGATGCAAGCAGCATAATGCATTCCAACTCTCCAAGTTGGATGGTGAAGAACTGCATATCCCAGTTAATGGGATACATCTAAAGCACTACCATTGAGTCTCTTTTCATCTGCATATATTTTCCCTTATTTTTTCTCCTACTTTCCCTAAGTGCTTTTTGCACATGTTAGTAGTTTTCTCAGCCTTGTGTGTGTTTTTTCTTTCCCCTTTTGAGGTAAATCTGCATGTTTGGTTCTAGATTTATCAGAGCTATTGCTAATTTTTAAGTTATAATCTGACCCCGTGCCCAATGGATTTTTAAGGCAACTAACTTCTAAGCATAACAGGCATGCTTCCCCTGGGAGTCACCAATTTGTTGACCATTTTTGCCCAACAGGGCAAAAAATCAGTCCCCTTCTTCCCCTATTGTTCGAGGCCAATTCATTTTTTTTATTTTTGCACAAGTCCAGGAATTTATACAAACTCTGCAAGTCCATTTATACGGACTCTACAGAGCTTGGTTTTCTATGGATTCTACAGGTTTCTATAGACTCTGTAGGTTTCTACAGACTTCACAAGTTTTTCTACGGACTCAGCAGGTGTAATCCTTGGCGAATGAAAGATTAGTTCAGAAAGTGCTGGGGTTTATAGGGCTCTTTTGGGCCTTCATCTAAAGAAAATTTACAAGGGAGGTTGGCATCTTCAAACCATTGAACCATCACTTCAGTTCAAAGCCTTGGTTCAATTTGCAGTTCAATCGGCCCTGGTTCAACGCTTAGTTCATCTGAAAAGTTCAACAAAAGGCTCAAGCAGCTTCAAGTTCAGCGTTTAGTTCAAGGACTTGGCTTGGCACGCAGTGTCGAACCGTTGAATCGGTTCAACGCTTTGGTTCAACGGGTTGGTTCAACGCTTTGGTTCAACGGGTTGGTTTAACGCATTGGTTCAATGCCTTGGCACTTCGGCTTAACACTTCGATAGGTTCAAACGAACAGTTCATCACTTGTTTTCAGTCTACAGTCCTTCAGTGAGTTCATCGGCGCGCAGTGTTGACTCGTTGAACTGGTTCAATGCTTTGGTTCAACGCGATTGGTTCAAAGGGTCGGTTCAACGAGGTGCCCCCCAAAGTCAAAGGGCAAGAGCCCTTGCAGAGGGCAGTCCAGGTTCAAGGAGCCCTTGCGGAGGGCAAAGGCACTTCAAAGAGATCACAAGGGAGGAAAGCCCACATAATTTGGAGGGGTTGCCCGAAAGACTAAAGTGAAGACTAAAAAAATGTAAAAATTTGGAGGCGGCCAATTCTTGCAAACTTTTTGTCTGCAGCAAAAAGGCCTGAAGCAAAAAGCCCAGGGGAACAATGCAGAGACCCGCCAAAGAGCTGAAGGACCCCAAAGAGCAGATGTCCTTGCAAGGGACTCTTGGCCAAAATAAAGAGGCACTTTCCAAAGATTGAAGGGTCAACTTTCCTTCGGGAAGGTGCTAAGCAGGAAAACCTGAAGGAAATAGCCAAGGACAGTGACGTCCTGAAAGCCGTCAACTTTAAGAGGGTGAACTAGCTGTTGGTTTTCAAGCAATGACGGGTGTGCGAACATCAAATGTAAGCTAGTGAAAAAGCCATTGGTTTTTTTTATACCCAAGCGCCAATCATGAAAGGAGCCCAAACAATGCAGCGACCCATCCAGAGATAGCTCCGAGAGCCAAAGGAGCCGGAAGAGACAAGGCAGGGAAAAGACAAAAGCGCCAAGAACATGGAGCAAGCAGATAGTTCAAGTGGTGAAGGGAGGCACTAATTCAAGAAGTTACTCCAGTAGGTGAAACAGTGTCTATGAATTGACCATTAGAAGGTGCGAACGGCCAACTGTGCGACCCGTTTTCTTCATTTCACATTTATGAACAGACAAATCACGTAGGTGCATTCAAGGAGAAATCTCAGTTAATGGGGAAACAGTGCGGTCTGTGTCAAAAAATGCCTGAAGTCAGAGCCAAGGTCGACACAGCATTTATGTTTAAGCGGCCTGCTCTTCCTAATGCTCGTAAGGCACATGGGTCACTTGTAAAAAGGGTGCCAAAAGGCCTCCCTTCTTCTATATATTAGAGACTTGTCTTTGAGAAATGATCTTCCACATTTGTAAGGCGTAGCCCTGGAAAATTTTCACCTGAATCAATAAATGCATTTTTTACCTCTATCCTAGTTAGATATCTCTATGTATGTCTGAGTGTTAGTTTGTGTTTAGTCATTGCTTCTTGATGCTTCCATGGTTCAACACCAACATACCTGGTGTCTATAAGGTGCCATTTCTGCAGCTGACAAGGAGAGCTATATTTGGAAGTGTAAAAACAGAAGAAATTACTATACAGTGTGCATTTCACAACACCTTTGGTGAATCTCTGTTTTTTGTATTTTCCATTAAAGCCTCCCTGCCAAGTTTCTTCCAGCCTGGTCCTTCTGCCAGTTTGAAGTGTATGTATGTGTTTGTCTGATTTTAAGTCTGAGTGTGAGAAGGTCGGTTTATTTTGGTGCATCACCTCCTTTAGAGTAGTTTGTTTTCCTGCAATCTTTCTCCCTTTCCCCCCCATTATATATATATATATATATATATACACGTTAGCACTTATTGAAACAAATTAGATGCATCAAAGGGAGCTAGCCCTTACCTAGAGACTCTCCCCTCCAGCTTCACCAGTCCCACAGGCGAGAGGGGAGTTTCCATTGTTGCGTGTGGAAGGCAGGAGCTCAACCTCCTTGCCCCGGGTGCAATCCACTGCGTCAACAGGTAAAAGTGTAAATTTTTATTCAAGCAATGTTACTCTTATAGAGGAGGATGTTGGTTGTGGATATTTTATTTTGGTCAGAGGTAGTTAGTAGTTGTAAAATTGTATATCTTTAGGGTATTTGTGTGTTTGTTGATTATTGATTAATGTAAAAAATTTATTGGAATATTTTTTTAATATTTTTTTGATGTCTCATGTTATTTTTCCCTTTTTCCTTTTTTCTCTACTCATTTCCTTGTTTTCTTGAGTTTTGGACCTTTTAATGTATGGTTATGAGGTTAGCCCTTGTAATCCTTATTTTATGTGCCATGTACCTTGTGTTCTTGATTTGTCACCATTTTCCTACCCATTGTATGTTGCTTTGTTCACCAATTTGATCCTAGTTTAAATTTGAGAAGTTTATATATGTGTGTGTGTGTGTGTGTGTGTGTGTGTGTGTGTGTGTGTGTGTGTGTGTGTGTGTGTGTGTATGTATTAGTGCATATAGGACAATAGAATGATTGAGCAAGATACACAATCTATATTCTAAAAATGTATTATGAAAGTGAAAGAGTAGAATCAAAGCATTAGAACAAAATTGAAGCAAGAATTAAAACAATTATTTCTTTTGTCATATATTCATTTTAGCACAAAAAATCATATCGAACTCTCTTCTGCAATCACATATTACTTGTTGATTTACATTGAATGTTGATTTGAAATTTTATTTTCAAACTTAGGGCATGATAATAACAAAGAGGTGAGACAGACCGCTTAATCAATTCCCTTTTTTTTTTTTTTTGGTTTGTGATGAGTTGTTATGATTGTAAAGAAAGAGATCAAGTTTCTATTTTAGAAAAGCAAGTGAGGTTTTTAAAACTCTAAAGTAGATGAACATGATCATCAAATTAGTCTTCGCATATCTATATTTAAATAAAACTGTATCCATTCTTCTAAAAACATATTCACAATTTCAAAAAAGTGAAAAAATAATCTATATTTTTTTCAAGTTTTCTAAATTTTATTCACCTCACTTTATAAAACTAATTTATATTATCTATTTTTAATAATTCTATAAATACACAACAAATTAAATATTCTTAAAAACTCTCTTTTGTCATTTATTATCCACTTTATTTACTATTATAAATATGTCTTACATGTTCACTTATAAACTTAAGACTCTAAAATCATACTTAATGATAGACGAAATTTTGGTACATGTAATATCCTATATGTTAATAAATTTATATCTTATGAACTTTTGGACTAACATTCATAACCTCTTTAGAGAAATTAGTTGTTAGACTTTAAATTTTTTTTTTTTTTAAAACACACTTTGAATGAATTAATTAGTAAAATTTATAATAATAATGAAGTTGAGAATGAGTTAATTTATAAAATATTCAACATAGTATAAAGTATATTTCATAACTCAACTATTATTTAATATTTTTTTAGTTTGATTTTACATTAAATATAATTATTTAATTACTTTGAACTAGGGTTAATAGTATATATAAAATAATGATCAATTTTAAATAATTAATTTTAAAATTTAATTAAAAAATGGTATGTAAGGTTTAGTTTTATTTAATTATATTTTACAATTTAGTGATAGTCATCGGGATTTGATAACGAAAATGTGAGCTTAATATTGATATAAAGTTGAATTATAAATTCGATAATGATCCAATAAATTTATTTGAAACATTCTCTCCTTAACAATGTCGAAATTGTCTAGTTGTCCCAAATTAAAGTACAGATGGTCAAAATTGATTTGATGACTAGATTCGCCTAAACCTGATCTATATCCCTCAAATTTATGTATCTTTGCTTCAATCACTGATAAAATTAAATTCTTCTTCTTACCCTAATTAGATAACAATATATGAAAACATAAGGAAAAAAATATGTATTAGTACTTCTATTAAACTAGAAAATAGTTAAAATAAATCGATATATATATTACGACTCTAGACAGTAACAATATTGAAAACAATAAACCTCAATAATTGGAGTAATTTCAATAACACACAAACCACGTCTTGTGGTGTGTACATTTAAATTTAAATTTGTGTGCTTCAATGAATGTTATAATGATTACTTGATTTCCTCAAAATTTCTTACAAATGTTCAATATATAGATTCTTGTAAACCGAAAATAAATTCTCTAGATTTCCTCTTGTACAAATGAATTGCAATGTTTGTTTAGTTATATAAATTTAAATTTAAGTTGAGACCTTTATTGGTGCACTAACTTACAAAGTAATGATTAACAAGTGAAAAAGTTTGATTAGATTGAACATCCAAACTGTTATAGGCATGTAGTGAGTGTAATGAGATCCGGGGACATTCATACGGTTGTATTTAAAAGCACTTGCTACAATATAGATTGTGTAAATATTATTGTTTTGTTATAACTATGTTTGAGATGTTGGGATGGTCCAAACAAAATACCCAACTTTGGTAATTGAGAGGGGACACGACAACCCACAAAATGCACCAATAAATTTTATTTTCAATCAATGATCAAAAGTACATAAATATGTTAAAATAATAAAACTTAATGACTAATAAATGTACAAAAACTATTTTTAGGTATTTATATATTTTTTTAAATGGTATTTCATTTCTACCATATTTAACTATAATAAATGGTTTCATTATTTTTTTACAAATTTTTTGTTGATTGATGATAAATGACCTCAATCTAGTTATATTATTATGTCTGTTTTAGAAAATCATTATAAAAATACGCACCAAACTCCACAATAGACGTAACATATTAAGAAAAAAAATCTTTCATATAACATCTATTTTATGTCTTTAATAGACAATTTTTTTTTAATTCAACTATTTATTATTAATATTTTATACACATTACAATCCACCATTACCATTATATATTGCACTAATAAATATTTAATATATAAATAATTTTTCTAATTATAAAAAAAAAAAATTAAAAAATAAACAATTTATGTTAAACGATTTTAAAAACTCAAGATTAATAAAGTTTAAAAACTATTTTATGAAAATATTAAAATGAAATAATAGAAATGTAACTCCATTCTATATATATAAAAATAATTATAGATAATAAATAAAAGATGCGAAAATAGTGACATGTTATTCTTCTCCCAACTGTCAAACATGGAAATGACTAATAAAAGATGTTAAAGATGGTGACATACTATTCTTTAGTGTTTTGATAGAACAATGTTGTTTTGATATATAGATTTGAGGATTGGTGATTTTTTTTTTAAAAAACATATATTATTTAGTTAAATTTTAAATTTAAAAGTATGTTTTAATTGAAAATAAATAGTTTAAAAGAGTTTTTATTGAAATATAAATGAAATAATATTATTCTATCATTATGTTAAAAAGGAAAAATAAAATTAAAATTAAACAAAACAAAATTCAAAATTATTATTTAATTTTACAATAGAAAATAAATTAAGATATTATTTTTTTTAATAAATTTTAAGATTTATTTTAAAATATATTTTTTCAACTCATAATTATAATTAATAATAATTTTTATTAAATATATTATAATATAATAATATAATTTTATAGAATTGTTTTAATTTAGAAGGTACATTCATATTCTTGTTTAAATTTATATTTAATTAAAAATATATTATTAATTAAGATAATTTATTATTTTTAATATATAAATATTTTATTTTATTAAAATAATTTATTATTTTTAAATAATTATATATTTCTATTATTAATATACTTGTTTTTTATTAGATCAACAGGAAAAAGGGCCCTGAATCTTATATAAAGTAGCATCCAGGGTAAAAGGTCACAAATGTACCAGAAATAGAACATTAACAACAGAACGATTGCATAGGCCCAACATCCAGCTGGAAAAACCAACAATTAAGGAATTACACCACAGCAAATCTCGATCTAGAAAATCTAACTCCCTTGAATCTGGGGTGCAAAGCAGCCACAAAATGAGGAAGACTTTTCTTCTTTTGTTGAACCACTGTCCAGGGGAGCTCGGAGTCAAAATCAACAAACCGAGGAGAGAGGGGGACTTCCCCCGAAGCCACAAATAATGAGGACTCCCGGTGAACCTCAGCAGATGCCAAAGCCAAAGAATCTACAAGTAGGGAAGTCTAACCTGATGGAGGCAAAACTGAAGAAGAAGTTGGAACAGAAGAAAAAGTAATCTTGCCCAGAGATGGAGGTGTTGATAAGTGAGCAGATAAATGATCAAAAGAGTCCAAAGAATGCGAGGGATTCACAACAGTCATCGTCACCACCCCCTCAAGAATAGCCCCAACAGGGAGCTCAACCTCCTCAGAAGGCTCATCCTCCTGAGATGAACAGTCCTCCTAGGATGCATTGATAGTCAAGTGTTCCAGGAGAGCATCTTTCCACCAAGTTGCAGCGCCCTTGCAGCATGAGAGAGGACAACCAGAGACCAAATGACTTGTAGCAAAACATCTTCTGCGTCTAAATGGGATACCCTCATAATCTAATACTTGTTTTCAGGGCCTTCCCCTACCAAAAAATCCACATCTCGATGAAGAGGTTTGGATATGTAAATATCCACTAGGATGCGAGCTATCATGGAATGTCCCATGAAAGAGGTAGTAGAATCAACCTTAAGGAAGTAGTTGATAGCATTGTCGATGCCCTCGTAGCAAGAAATATCCCAAAATTGGAGATGGAGATTTGGGAGATGGACCCAAATAGGTTTGACGTTAAGTAGCTCAATGAGGGGATTAAAAGATAGAATCCAGGGTTTGATGGAAAGGGCATGCTCACTCCACAACCAAACCCTGCCATTGAGCACTAAGTCTCGTTGCTCCGAAGAAGCAAAAGTCATCATAAAGAATCCTCTTGCACAGGGAAATAACTCAATCTTACCTTCAACAAATGGCTTCCATGACTCCATGACCCAATTGTGGAGATTGGGCAAAGAGGGCCAAAACTAATTGAATCTGCAAAACACTCCTCTATTGCAATAGTATTCCTCATTTTATGTGACCTCCGAGCCACACACCATAATAGGAGACTCCTAGGCACAAGGGACAGGCTGAGAACCATGCTAGGGTGAGTGGGACCAAGCACCTGTACCAGTCACAATAGCAGAGGACTTTTGAGGGCCCCCAAGACCCTGAAGCCCTACAATAGATGAGAGGGGAAAGGGAATCCCTTGCGTATCAGGGACCTTAGCGTGAGCATCCTCAATAAATAGAATCCCACGCTTAGACACCACCATTTTCTTATTCGTAATACATAGACCAACGTCAGCATTCACATACTTTTTTACCATTGCATTTGCAAACTCATTCACCATTGCATACGCAACCACATTCTCGCTTGCTGCCATTTTAAAATTATTAATATACTTGTTACTCACAATAAAATTATAATATTTTTGGGATAGATCATTAATGATATAACTACTATTCTAATAACATTATAAAATAAAAAAGTTAATGATATAATTGCTACTCAAATATTTTGTATTTGAAATAAAAAAAATAAATATATTATTTATTTATTTTCAACTATTAACATATTGATAACGCTTTATGCCTTGCAAAGACCATGACACCCTTCAGAAAAAGGGTTATATCCCTACAAAGGCCCTACTAACCTTCAATTGAACAACTTTCATGTGTTTTTTTGGTTTATTTGATGAATTTCGTTGATTTTTATATAAAATTATCAAAGCCAGCATTGCCAAAATCAATTATTTATTTTTTTACATTATATTAGAAAATAAAGTTTATAGAACTTATTCACATGAGGTATAAGTTGTTTGATGATTTTAGTTTTAATAGTTTTAAAAATTGGAAAATTACAAAAATCAATTGTTTCAAGAGAAATTTGATTAGTTGTGTATTTGTTAATTAAACATTTGATTAATTTGAAATAAAAGGTTTTGGTCCTCTTTGTTTATGATAGTTGGTAACGTTAAGGGATGAGCTCTTATGTATGTTAGTTTTGGACAATAACAAAATTGATTGCGAGAATCTTTGTGAGGTTGTCATATTCTCCTCAATTGATTGTTGTTGTGTTTAGTTCCCCTATGTGCTTCTAATTCTAGGCTTGATTGGAATTATAGTGCGACTTCTTTTTTATCTCGATTTTTACATGAACCATAAAGTTTCAATCTTGTTAGTTTTCTTAAGTGATACATGCATGATTCAATAACTATTTATATTTTGATTGTACGCGCTCTTTGAATATACCGAAAGAGATAAATCAAAAGTGAACTCTAAATAATTTTAGCAAAAGAGATATCCCTACCTCTTTAAATCTTACCCAAATATAACATCTCTCCTAAAATATTTTTATTATTTATATATATATATATAACTAACAAAATTAAAATAAAATTTAAAAAAAATAAAACAATCCTTTAAAATTTTAAATTTAGTATTCCAATAATATTAATTGCCTTCTAAATTAATTGAAAGAGCTCACGTACTTAAATCTTATAGATAGTCATTTACATATCTATATAATATATTTCGGTGCATGCCAAATTTTACCAATATTCTATTGTTGTTACACATATAAAACCAAAAGACACATCAAATCCCAGATGTATACCCCAAAAAAATTAAAACATTGATCCACATTTTTGTTGCTATTACACAGCAGAAGAATTAAGATAACATTACACATGTTGCTTACTAGTATTATGTCATGTATTGTAACCGCCTGCCACAGCCTGACATATATTGCGTACTAGGTTTAAATCACCATGAAATGTTATATGCAAGCTTTCTGAAACTGATAAAAAATTAATAACATTCAAGATGTGTACATGCATCTTGATCAAATGGATTTAATAAATAATTAATTTTTAAGAGTTATTTAGAAGTGTTTATATTCATAATAATTAAATTATATTTAGTATTTCATTTTTATTATTGGAATGTTTTGTAATAATTGTATTATTAAAAATAATAAAAACAATCTTTTTATTAATTAGGTAAAGTTAATCAAAGGTAAGATAATCAATATTTTTTTAGAACAATAGTGTTGGTTGGATAAAATTTAATAGGAAAAATTTAGGATTAAATCTTACAAAATAGAATATTGGAGCATAGAGCTACCACCATCATCACCAACAACGAACACTATTGTGGAATGAAGCATCATCGTCGTCACTGCTATCGTCACAGTGAAATAAATTGAGTGCCTATGGCTAAAGACACCAACCAAACTATAGATGCAACCACCGTTGCACCACTAAAAAACACAAAAAAAGGCCTCACGCACATAGCCAACCAAAGCCATAGCAAAACCCCGAGCAACTAACACTAAAGGCAGAGTTTGCGGCGAGAACCCCAACCCAACGAACCACCATCACAAACCAAGCTTGCATTACCAACGGCCTAACATCACAACAAAAAATAAAAAACGGCCATGCGATCTCCCAAAGGAGCTGCGACCCTCCCTAATGCACAACACTCCTACAATCGTACTTCTTAGAGAGGGAGGGAGCATGCCTCAATATTTCATTTTTACAATAATCTTAAATATTTATATTTTAAAAATATTGAAAATTATTAATTTTGGGATAGCTATCTTAGATTTGTCACATGCCACATTGATTAATGATGATTCCATTATTTTCTTCATAAATTTGTTGTTGATTGATGACAAATGAACTCAATCCTACTATATTATTGTATTGACTAAGAAAATATTTCAAAAAAAATAAATTGGTCACCTATAAATAAAAAGAAAAAACTTCTATATAACATCCAATTTCTGATGATGAATAATAAATATAAAAATTAAATTCGATACTTAATCATTAATATCTTATAAACATTACAATCTACTATTACTACTACATGAAAATATTTAATATAAAATACTTTTAATGTCATTCTTATTTTATTCCTAAATATCATAAAAATATTTTATCTCTAATTATTTATATTTATTGCAAACAAACTTAAAAATTTCCATTTAAAAAAAATTATAATAAATCAATAAATTACAAATACCTTTACCAAATGCTCTATTTAATTTTTTTTAAAAGATCAAAACAAACCAATAAATTAGAAGTACCTTTACCAAATGTTTTGACTTAATATTTTGTTATGATTGTGGATTTAATATATACAATTCGAGTTTTTAGTTATTTTTATTATTGGAACACTTCATATGGGTCCAAATAATTACAAATAATTAGAGAGCAAATTTTTATGTATAGGGCATTGTCCTAGGGTCGAGGGAAAGGATCATCCTTGGAAAACACCAACCAAGTGACGGCTCCACATCAAGTATCTTCGAACATTCCAACAATCTGGGGGATCGTCATAAATAGTGATAGGACAACTATCAGTCAGCTATGGAGGAACAACAATGCTTGCTAAAGACCGCTATGAAAGCACGTCAAACTTGCCATGAGAACTCTAACCACCCGCTAAAAAAAGATGAGAAAAATGATTCCTACTTATAAATCGACTTCTACTTCTACACCTCTTAAAAAGAAGTAATGTTCATAATATAAAAAGCACTCCCCAAAAAAAACACTATGATTTATAATCAACAATAGCCATGAAAAACATAATGTTATTAAGTGTAAATTTCATCTAAAAGACGTTAATAAATCATCATCATTGTCAATAATAAAATTTATTTTATGAATCAAGTCCAGTAAAACAGGAACAGAGAGAACCGGAACAGTCCGGAGATAAAACTAGATTTTCTTTTATTTGACTTGTCTCTAGGTTACATCGAATGTGGTTTTCTGAGCCTCTGGAGGCATTTGGAAAACAATATAGTGACAAAGAATACATTCTTTTGTTTTGTAGCAGCCGTTCAGCTACGAACAGAAGAAGAAGTAGATCCACTCTGACTGACTGCCATGGCTTGAAGCTTTTTTATTTGCCGCAGCCTAAAAATGTCCATCGCAGGTTTTTCAGGTGCAGCCTCCTCTTCTTTATCATCTAGTGGGCAATAAATCAGCGAGGATTATTAATTTCCAAAATTCAATCCAAACAAATGCCTTAAAATTTGAAGCACAACAAAAAGGACTTACTCTCATTTCGCTTTCGTTTGTGGGGTTGGCTTGTCTTGATCTGGCCATTTGAGTTGGGCCTTCTAAAAGTTGTTGAATGGGCTCTGCTATGAATGAAGCCAGATGGAATGTCACTCTGCAACAAAACAGAAATTACCCTGTCCACATCTGGAGAAGGTCCTGCAGAATTTAGGGGGAAAATTAATCAGTGGATGGGCCCTTCTGACCCAAAATGCCAATTTTTTTAAAAAAATTAGGCAAATATGATTCATAATTTCTATTCTTACAAAAACTAATTAGTGTCAGATTCTTTTTAAACAAAAAGGTAGACAATTTATGTTGAAGGCCCGACAAATTAGAGTCAGTTTATGTTGAACCAAAGAGTAGTGACATGTTATTCTTATCCCGAGCTTACCATTGACAGCAGGTAAATGAGTAATAAAAGACGCCAAAGATGGTGATATGCTATTTTTCAGTCGTTCATCACCCTGAAGTGGTTCTGATTCAACAACGTTACTTTGCTGTATAGATTTGGGGATTGACGAATTCATGAAATATCCACCTGCAAATTATTGGGTCAGATTTCAAATTTAAAAGTACACCTCAATTAAAGATCAGATATTTTAAGAGTCTTTCAGTCAAACAAAAATGAAATGGCAATAAAAGGGAACAAAAGCAGAGACAATTTGATTAAACAAAAACAATGATAACTTCTTTAAAATAAGACAAAATAAAGTTCAAAACCATCTTGAAATGATCAGTCTTGATAACTTTTTTTTATAAATTTAAAATCTTGTTTTTATATTTTTTAAAATAAGACAAAATAAAATAAAGCTTATACCTATTTGTAAATAATTTTAGTAGTATTTTTTTTATAAATTTAGAATCTTATTTTAAAATATTAAGTTTATTTTATTATTATTTTAATTTATATTAAGTATATCATAATATATATTGTTTTAATTTAGATTGTATATTCATGTTTGTCTAAATTAGTGATTAATCTTTTTTTTTAAATTAAAATATTTTATTATTTTTATATATTTAAATATTTTATTTTCCTTTGTTTAATTCAATTTGTAAAAGATATTTGATTATATATATATATATCATATTCAAATTGTACTTAAAACCATTCTATTTATTTTTCATTAATTTAATTTATTTTCTGGAAAAAGTTTTTTTTTTTTTTTTTTAAAATTTACTTATTATAAGCAAAGGAAAATACAAAATAAATAGTACTATGAAAAATTATAAATATTTTCAGTTATATCTAAATGAAAAATATTACATTACCATTTTTAATATTATTTAAATTATTTAAGACCCTTAAAATTATTTTCCTTGTAAAAAATCAACATTCTTCTAACTTTATATTACAATTACAATTTATTTAACATTCTTCTACATAGGAAGAAACTAACTTTATATTACAATTAAAATTTATTTATTGTTAGTAGTAAACTTCACATAATTAATTAAATAAATATATTTATAAATTTAAATTATTGTAGATATAAAATAATTTTATAAATTTGAAAACTTAAACTAATATGGTTATAAAATAATTTTATAAATTTGAACTATTGTTTATTTAATCAATTTCTTTAAGTTTTAACTAACTTACATATACAATGGCAACACAATGAAATTATAGTACATATATTATTATAAATATAAAATAATTTTATAAATTTGAACTATTGTTTATTTATCAATTTATCAATTTGTTTAAATAAGGCTAACCTACACATACAATGGCAACACAATAAAATTATAATACATATACAATGGCAACACATTAAATTATAGCATTATCATAGTGAATGAAATTATAATAGTTACGATAAAAATGTTCAATTAATGTGAATGAACACATTTTAAACAAAGTTATTGATATACATGTATGGATGAAAACAGTCTTAAACAAAATTATTGATATACTTTTACTTAAAATAAAATTATATAGTATAAACATGATAGGAAATAGCTGCTACTCCCCAATGAAGTTATGGTATACTCGTGACTTATAATGAAATTATAGTGTAATCATGGTATCACTGCTGCTACTCAATTAAGTTATGGGATACGCATGGCTCGCAATGAAATATAATGGACTATAATCATGATAGGAAATTCTCGTTAATAATATAGTTGCTAGTCCCAATGAAATTATAGTATCCTCATGCTAGGAAATCCTCAATTAATAAAAATAAACAAAGCTAATGCCTTGAAAACTATATTTGCCATTTGAAATATAGAAAAGTTAATGCCTTGAAAACTATATTTAAAGATAATTTTGCAACCATTACGACATTATAACACATTGATTGTTGAGAATAGTTTGCAATCCCTTGCATCACCCAAAAAAAAATCGCTTCATGTCCTAAAGAGACCATGGCACTCCTCACAAGAAAGGGTTATAGCCCTACAAAGGCCATCTCAACCTTGAATTTTGTTTATTTCTATATAAAATTTTCAACGTTGGATAGCCACAATCAACAATGTATTTCAACGCAACTCACAAGAACTTATCCATGTGAGGCGGAGGTATAATTACTAAACAAAAGATGAAACATAATACCAAAAGATGAAACTAGCCTTCAATAATTTACATTTGGTGTTCCAATATACTAATTGCCATCTAAATTTTCATTTGGTGTTCCTTCGGATCTTACGATAAGTCTGTCCTTTGCACGTCCATGTAATATATTTTTGGTGCATGCCAAACTTTACCAGCATTCTATTAGTGTTGGTGCAGAAACAATACCAAAAGACAAACATCGAATCCCAGATGTATACACACAAAAACAATTAAAACATTGATCCAAATTTTTCTTGCTAGTAAACATTTTATGCGAAGCAGAAGAATTAAGATAATATTACACGTTGATTGCTAGTACCTTGCCATGCACTGCAGCAACCTGCCACACCCTGACATATACTGTGCACTAGTTTTAAATCAAAAGCTCTGAAACTGAACAGAAATTAACAACATTCGAAATGTGTCTGATCTTTGACCAAATGGAATTCTTGACATGCACTGTGTACTAGTTTTAAATCACCATGAAATGCTACATGCAGCCATAAAGCTCTCAAACTGAACAGAAAGTAACCACATTCAAAATGTGTCTGATCTTTGACCAAATGGAATTCTTGAGCATATATAATTCTAACAAGATATAGTACAAATCACAAATTAAATTTATTCCTTAAAAGCCCACAGGATTTTTAACATTAAAAGTTGTCAACACTTTGCCAAAATGGAGGGCCTTGAAGAACCCAAATTTAAAATATAGGATTACGAAAAAAACAGAACTTTTAATTGAATGAACTCAGAGATTATAACCTTATTTTCCTCTTCCATACCCCTCAATAAATAAAGATAAGATGTGCAGCAATATAAGACTATAACATATAAATAGAATAAATAACCAAAAGAATAAACTGACAAACAAAAGAATTAATTGAATTTTCTATTGCTGGTATAGACACAACAGATAATATAATTTCCGCTTTGGATTGGGGCATTTTAACAACAAAAAAATAAAAAAAAAATAAATTTAACATTATTAGGCTTCCTTTCTCTTACATCCTTGGTCTGCCTTGTATGAGCTCACATTTGAACCATTTAAGATGAGTGTTCCATTCCTTAAGCTTGACACAGAGCCTCTGGCACAACTGGATGCAGGAAATGCTGATGAAAACTGGGGGATCAAAGGTGTCGTGCGATCAAAGTAATCAGATGGAATGTCACTCTGCAACAGAATAGAAATTACCATATCCACCATATCTGATGGATTTCCTGAGGTCAAAGAAAAGGCAATAGTTAGAGATATAAATGTCATCCTCAGATCAAAAGAAAACAATGGTCAGAGTGACAGCATAATCATCTAACTAACTCTATGTTCTCACACTAGTCTGATGTTAACAGTGTACCAACAAAGGCAGCAGAAGACAGTCAACCAAAGCATAAGGATAATTGGTACTCCTGTTCTCAGAAACTATACAGAGTCCAGACAGACATTTCTGTCTTAAGATTAGATTAAACAAATATATAATCCTGCTCAATCAATTTTTAATGACATACAAGAGGAAAAATTAAGATAAATAGAAAATACAAGATTTTAATCTTTTTTGAATATATTGGAATGAAAATTGTGCGAGAGCAGAGAAATGCAATCTTGATATCAAGCTAATCCATGTTGAACAAACTCAACATCTCCAATGTCATTAACAAATTGTTCTGCCTCAAACAAAATTTGCAGCAAAATAAATCTATTTCTTACAAAATGTGCAAAACAAAAAGCTTATAACCTAAGGATGGAAATGAGATTACTAATGAAAACTAACATTGGAAAGGAAGTGGAACGACAGAGTCTAGCATCCAAGCTTCCATCTGTTTCTCAACAAGCTGACCAGGTTTCTATTCTCTTATTTTTATATCATGCACAATTGAATTGGCTTTTGAAAGCTTGTTTACTCCAGGCATTCCACTGATGATCCAATTGTATAGAGCCACATAATCTTGGGAAAGGGTTCGCCATATGGGCTTTTTCAAGAGGCATTTACACTTTCACCAAATGCAACAATGAGGATAAGCACACAAAGGGATTTTCTTAATGATGCCTGACGTCTCTACAAAGAACAGCTTCTACAAAAAGGGGTCTCATAGTTGACAATCATTGTAGTGTGATGCGATAAAGGAAAATAAGCCCCATAATCTTTAAAAAGGGCTCACGAAAGATAGGTTTTCTCGAGAGGTATTCACACTTTCACCAAATGCAACAACCAGGATAAGCACAAAGGGATTTTCTTAATAATGCCTGACGTCTCTACAAAGAAAAGCTTCTATGCGATGTGGTCTCATAGTTCACAATCCTTGTGGATTTGCATAGCAGTCTTTATATATTAGGAAGATCTTAAGTGGCTGAAACTGCTCTCTAAGTTGTTGATGATTATTTTTCTTGTTTATCAAATTTAGAAGGGTGAGGCAGGGTCCCGTGGAGGGAGCTAATTTTCGGGTTTAGAGTTCAGGGTTTTCTCGGTGCAGGTGGTCCCATCCAGCCTGTTTAAAAAGGAAAACCTCGATGAAAAGAATATTTCCTGAATTGACGAGAAGGAAATAATTACTAAGGAGGATTTTGCGCGCACAGAGTGTGGTCACGGGCTAGAAGATTGCAGGGATATTTCAATAATTTTTTGTGCCACCTAGAAGATTATTGCAATTTAAAAGAAGAAAAAAACAATCCCAGTTTCTGATTCCCAAAACCTTGTAACACCAGGAGAAGACATGAATACACCGAAGCCACTTTCTCAGCAACACCGGCTAAATAAATTCTGGGTAGCCAACCACCAGAAGAGGAAGTAATTGAAAACCCTTGTTGCCCCAAAAGAAAAAGGAAAAGTGTAAAAACAAATGGACATCATATCAGCGGACAAAATAGCCCTGTGACATCATGATCCTGAAAGTAATAAACTAGAACTGCTGAAAACCCTAAAAAAATCATAAAAACAAATAAAAATATGTAAACTTGCTAAGCTTACCATTAACCTCCGGTAACTGATGCATGAAAGATGCCAAATTTGGTGATAGGCCAGCAATACCATTTCTAGGGTTTGATTTAACCATTGACATGACTCCCAACATTGATGAATTCGTGTAATATATGTATATTTTCACCTGCAGATTAAATTATTTCAGTCAGAGTGTTTGAAATCAAAAGACGGCCTCAGCCACAGAAAAAATTACATTCCTCTGGGGCTTCAATCGTCAACCATGGAAAAACCGAAATACTTGCAATAAAAAGGCAGTTAAAGTAAGAAAAGAAGAAATAGGGTTACAAAATACCTTGTGCAACAGATAAGTTCCACCGGAGGAAAAATTAAGGTCAAGAAAAAATATTATCCGTAAAACTTCTGGTGTTACGGGACAGCCCAGATTTCAAATTTGCAGCCGAGTATCTTTTGGTGTTCTCCTCCTCGCCTCTGAAAAATAAAGGATTAAACCAACTGAACAACTTCAACTATGCAAGCGTTTAGCGTGAATTTTGTTTATATAGAAATAAGACGCAATAATTCCGTGTCCCAAGTCAGCGTAGAACTTGTGCTTGTTATCTTGCCAAAAAATACTTGTGTTTGGTTTTATTATTAGATAAATGTGAAATTTCAGGTGGCCTAATGGTGATTTGACACGTGGGTGTCAATTTTGGGTGTTCCTTGTTGCAGGTCAAGCTGGTATTCAATACAATATTGTCATTTAAATCACTCGTGACTTTAAAAAAAATAGAAAGTGAAATTTAAGTGGTTTTTTCGCTTTGTTAGGGTTTTTTCTATGTACGTTATTGAGTCGGTCTTTGTTTTTTTATCTATTTAGTCTTGTGTCATATTACGATTTTAGTCGTCTACGAGAATTGCATTTATTGTCATTTAGGGTTTTTCGCTTTCGAGCAAGACCAATGTTTATAATGACTTCTCCCCATTCTATCCCGATTGTTTTAGCTACGGAGAAGAACGGTGGAGTGTCGAGCAATGACCCCTGCAAGCGCTCGAGGAAGTTTGTTCTGAAGGTTTACCACTAGGTAATGCTTCAGAACCCGATGTTATATTGCTTATTCCCGAATTTAATTATGTGCGTCAATGGTTAGGGCAATTTTGTTTAATAAGATATTTTGTTGGGAGAATCCCCTCTGAAAGTATTCTACGATCTTAGGTTCAAACTCACTAGGCAGCGTGCAACATTAAATTGGAGAGCGTCCAGAACATGACCAAGGGTTTTTTTCTCTTTCGCTTTTTCGACCCTCCCCATGCAGGAGGAATCCTCCATTGGTCTGCCACTTGGTATGTCGGGAACTCAATTATGGTTCTTTCCCCCTAGACATGAGACTTTGTGGTCTCGGAGCACACTACTCTTAAAGCCCCAATTTGGGTAGAATTTCCAGGCCTCCCGTTCCCCTATTGGCACTTTATTCACCAAAAAGCGTCTTTTATAGGTTGTGTGGTTTGTCATGAATAAAATCGATTCTACTCTGCTAGACCACAAAAAAGAGTCTGTGTAGAAGTAGACATCTCTTGGGACCTCAAGGAGTTTGTAGAAATTCAAGTTGGGGATGTGAGGCACTCTCAACAAGTCCTATATATCAACTTGCCTCGTAACAATAAGATATGGGATTCTCCCCTTTAGTTGGCTCGTAACAATGTGTCTAACTGCTCATCCTCTCCCTAAGCCCTCTCCTGAAGCTAGCAGGAAGCCAATCGAGGACAGATGGACTACGATAAGGAAGAAGAACACCCGCTCCAAAGCCGTAAACGTAGTTGTTGCTCCCAAAGGAGGTAAGCCATCTTCGAGCAATCGCTGACAAAGAGCTCCCTCAGGTTGAAGCCCCAAAATTGGTAGAAAAGCCCAAGGTGTTTAACACCCCTCTGGCTGTTGACGTCTTGTCCCAAGGTTTCAAGGCCTCTATGCCCAGTTCTTCCAAATTTTTAGACTTACAACCAGCGACTCTTTCACTTCCTGCTCGATAGGTTACGCCCAAATGCTCTCACAGTCCTCCTCAGAGGAGTGATGACGCAGAGGAAGGAGAGTACTAGGTTGACCCTACTGTGAGGAAGCAATTTGATGATTTTCTAAGTGCCAACAATGGGCACTTTCAACAAAATAGGTATGATGCCTTGAAAGGGTTGGATTTGGAGGACATGTCCTTCGACCCCTGTCATCTATGAAATGTTTTTCATGGAATGTTCGAGGTCTCACAGACCCAAAACACAAGTTTATTGTGCATGATTTTAGAAGGAAGTTTCTCGAGATGGGCATTTTCTATGTGTAAGAAGTCAAGGTGGCAGATTTTTTATTAACGGTTGTTAGTAATTCTATCTGGCATGACAATATCATTCTTCATAGCAACCATGATGCAGGACGTGAAGGGGTGATCACATTCATTTCTCCAAAGTGGTGCTCGTATTTAGTACAATCTGGCATGGACCCCACCAACCGGTTAGTGTGGGCTCTTTTTAGCATTGAAAGCCACTCTTTTGGCTTTATTAATATTTATGCCTTGATGATGCCTCAGAGCGTACCCATTTATGGCAGTGGCTAGTAGATGATCTCGCCGATGCCCAATGAATATTATGTGGTGACTTTAATATGGTGGCATCTCTTGAGGATAAGGTGGGCCACTTGCCTATGAGGTGGGCAGCTGGTGAAAGGGAGGCGTGGTTCTATATGTGCACTAAGTGGGGTCTTTATGACCCTAATTTAACTCATCAGCCTGCAGATGGAGTTTGGTACACCTGGAGTAATTTCAGGGAGGGCCCCACTCAGATTTTGGACTATTTAGATAGGGCAATGATGTCCTCCCAACTGTACTTCTCTTTTGATAATGGTTTTTCTCCTCCAATGCAAGCACTATTAGATTTTGGGCTTTTTGACCACTCCCCTATTCGATTCAAAGTGACATGGTAGTTTATGAAACCCAAAGTCCACAAAACACAATTCTTCCTTAAGACCTCCTTGCTCAAACATGGACCCATGGTGGCTCACATTACGAGGGTTTAGAATTTGGATCCACGTCCTTTCCAAGAATTAGGTTGGATTCTTTGGTGGGATGATGCCATTAGAAGAACCTCTCACTTTCTACAAATCTATGGCTGCCAACTTGCTAAAATTCGGAGACACTCTTACTCTGCTACTACCTCAGAGCTGCGCTGCATGGCTTTAGCCCTAGAAAAGGATCCCTTCAATGAGATATTGCAGATGAAAGTTCATCCTTGTGACACCACATTCATATTATAGACAACTACAAGGCTCGGGGAGCCCAAGTCAAACCCAGGCTTCATTGACTTCAGATAGGGGACAAAGCTTCAAAGGAGTTCTTCTAAATGCTACGAGCCAAGAACTCAAAGCAATAAATTCAAGTCATGTTTGAGGTTGGCAACAGAGTCACAAAGACCTCATAAATGGTGCAAGCTTTTGTCTGCCATTATCAACAAGTGTTTAAAACTCAAGCATCTTCAGTTGAGTGTGAAATTGCCCTTCAACAATGCCTCACAGTGGTCCCATGCAAACTCACTCCCACCCAACGAGTGGCTTGCGATAGGCCCCTCATTGTTGATGATTTGCACGAGGCAGTGTCTTGCATGGCTAATGGCAAAGCTCCTGGCATTGATGGATTCCCTTGAGAATTCTATAAAATCCTTTGGGACCTTGTGGGTAGTGACTTGCATAAGGTTTATCTAGAGGCGTTTCATGCACATTTACTGGGTAAAAATATAAACAAATGAAATATTAAATTCATACCTAAGTAGATAGATCTTGAGTTGATCAGCAACTGGTGGTCTATCACCCTCCTAAATGTTTCCTATAAAATCATTGCCAAGGCTAATCCAAAACTCAAAGGCTTTGGTTGAAAGATAATTCAAGAAATAAGAACAACACAATAACAATAATGCTATCTCTGAGAATATATATTTTATTCATTAAATTTGCAGACCCAAACATATGTCTAACTCTGAGAAGAGATGTCTGATTTCTATTTCGAGTTACATCTTCATTTATACATGTTTTAAAGGTAGGAGGAGGATGTGTAAGGTCACCAATCTCAAGGGAGATTAAGTGGTTCGACTTCCATAATTTACAACAATACAGAATTCAAGGAATTACTATTTTTAGAAACTTACTATTTTTAGATTGCACTACTAAAATTGAAATTTGGGGCACTTTCATTGAGTTTTTGGGGGTTAAAATCCATCTAGTAAAGCTCCATGCCATCTCACTGTGTTTTCCTCATTCTTAGCTTTCCAACGGTTCAAATGGGGAGTCAAACGAAGCTATGGTGCAAAAGTTATGGCTCCCGGAAGTTTTGCCACCAATTGAGGTAGAACCATCACCCGAATTATTGCTTGGAATGTTGCTCAGATCATTCCTCGCTCCTTGAGAAGCAATGGTCCCCATTACATCAAGATTTGTCATCAAGTGTGGTAGTGGTGTTTTGATTTGATTCCTGATGCATACTTGGAATGGACTGTGCTTTGTGGAGCTGTACTTTGTGGAGCTATGTAGGGCCCGATTGTTCACCATTTCTTTCTTACCATTAATATGTGGATGGAAGGCCATGAACTTCTTCAGCTTGTTATCTATTGGCTTCTATTATTGTGTTGTTTGTGTAGTCAAGGCTACAACATCAGTCCTTTTGGATTCCTGTGGCTTGACCACCATGAAAAAAAATTCTTGGCACTAATCAGGGAGATAGATGTAGAAGGTGGTACCTCTGGTACCCTGTAGCACTGTGTTCCAAGAGTGAGAGTGATCCTTTGAGTTCTTGATTCATAGATGCCATGTTGATCATACATGAATGGCTGACCAAAGAGTACATCACAAACATCTAGATTGACCACATCACATAATACCTCATCTTGGAAAGGTTTTATTGCATATGAGAGAAGACATTGGTGGGTGACATGGAGGTTTCTCCCTGGATTCAACCATCCAATACTGTATGGCTTTGGGTGAGGCTTCATGGACAAATTTAGGCTTTTCACAACATTAGCAAAGATTAAATTATTTTGACTCCAACTGTCAAGAATGAAATGCAAAGGCTTACCTTTCTCCCATAACTTAGAATGAAACAACCTTTCCTTGTCATTTGGCCTCTCCTCATGGGTCTGTGATGAAGAAACGATGGCATCGGGATTGACATCTACAATCTCTTATTCATCCTCTTCAACTGGAGGCTGTGTATGAGGTAGAGCAATAGATGTTGAGGATTGTGACTCAAAAAGCAAGGACTTGATGGCTCGACATTCTTCTTTGGAGTGAGTTCCAGATTTGTGATAATCACACCACTTCCCAGTCTTTCCTACCTTTTGCTTCCACTTTTGGCATTGTGTTTGACCTTCTTTGTCACTTTTCTATTTTGAAGGCTGACTCTTCAAATTCATTTTTCCATGCTTCTACTCAATCTTCACTACGAACTTGTATGCCTCACCGAGGGTTTCCAAATTTAAGAGTTCCATTTCTCCCCATATGTACCATTGTAGTTTGCCACGATATTTGAGAACCTCATGTTTCTCACTTTCTTGGATGCCCAATCTCGCAGATAGAGAATGAAAAATATCAGTGTAATCTTGAATAGATTATTCCTTACCTTGGCGAAGTTGTTGCCACTCTATATACAGATCATCATATGCTCTAATGAGATAGTATTCTTCTTTTATAGCTTCTATGAAATCATCCCAGGTAGGTTCTGCCTCAAGGCCAATATCATCCATACTGAATCTCTTTTTGTACACTTCCCACTAATTTTTGATAGGCAATGATGCTTTCAAAAGAGCAAAAGTGATCTTCAATTTATCAATGAATTTATTTACAGAAAAATAAGATGACAATTAATTCAACCAATTTTCTATTGCATCAACATTGATTTTGCCTTTAAATGTAGGGATATCAAAATTCAATTGAACTTTGAAGGGTGTTGAGGCATTGAAAGGATGTGGGGTTGCAGATGAGGAGCCAAAATTTCCCATCGAAATTTGTTAGAGAATTTGGGAAAATTGTTGTAGCATCTACACTTGTTGTTGGAGGGCTTCATTCACCATTTCCTTGAAAGGATCAGATGTCTCGGTGTTGTCCGCCATTTGAAGTCATTTGGAGCGAATAGGTGGATAGTCTGTTGGTTCTATTTTCCACCTAAGCTTCCCGTAATCTGACCTCATCCTTAGGATCATACACTCTAAAGAAAAACCACTTTGATACCACTGATCCAAAACTCAAAAGCTTTGGTTAAAAGATAATTTAAGAAACAAGAACAACATAATAACAATGATGCTATCTCTAAGAAGAGATGTTTTATTCATTAAATTTGTAGACCCAAACATATGCCTATCTCTGAGAAGAGATATCTGATTTCCATTTTGGGTTACATCTTCATTTATACATGTTTTGAAGGTAGGAGGAGGATGTGGAAGGTCACCAATCTCGAGGGAGATTAAGTGGTTCAACTTCCATGATTTACAACAATACATAATTCAAGAAATTACTATTTTTAGAAACTTACTTTTTTTAGACTACACTACTAAAATTGAAATTTGGGGCATTTCCATTGATTTTTTTGGGGGTCAAAATCCATTGAGAAAAGCTCCATGCCATCTCACCACGTTCTCCTCGTTCTTAGCTTTCCAATGGTGTTTCTATTCAAAATTCGCTTTTCAGATTATAAAGAGAGAAGAAACTAAAGAGATAATGGACAAGGCATGGGAAGTACCTGGATATAGACTGCGCACCGTAAATCCAGACGCTTGTGGGCACTCCTCTTTGGCTGTGGAGGAATGACACCTGAAGGAGTTGTCGGGCTGATGACAGTCGCCGAGGTCGAAAATGTCGCCGGCGTCGGTTAGCTGATCTGCCGGCGTCAGCTATCCTGCCGACGTCGGTTGGGGAAGTGACCGGCGTCGGTCGGGGTTGTGGCCTGTAGTCGGGTCTGGGTTGCTTTCTGGACTGTGGACGGGGCTGGTTTGTGAACGGGGTCGAGACAGAGTTCGGGGACAAATTTGGGTGGACTGGGGAGTGGTCTGGTTCTGGTTGGATGCCTTGTGCAAGGTCTTTGTTGACAGGGGGATGAGGAAGTTGTCTGGGATTGGATTAAAAGAGGGACAGGGAAGGGGAAGATACACAGAGGACAGGACCTGAGAAGGCTTTGCAGCCTCTCAGGGGGAAAAACAGAGGGAGTAGAAGACAATAGATAGGATAGATAACTGAAAACTAAAGAAAAGAAATAAAATGAAACACCAGACTTTGCTTACCTTTGGCTTGCTGAAGAACGGAGGAGCTGTTGTTGGAGCCACGGAAGAATTGTCGAGAAGAAAATACCTGATCCAGAGCCTTTGCACCTGTTGCTGTTGTTGCACGAGGTCCAGACGGAGGAGAGACAAATGCCAAAATGCCAAGAGAATTCTGTTTGCGAGCTCAAGGGTCCAGGGGCTGCAACAGATGCAGAAAGGGGTAATAAAGGATGCCGACGCCGGCAGTTTCGCCGACGTCGATGGGGACAGAGGCTAAAAATAGCCTCTGCCCATTCTTGCACGCCGCCGGGCGAGGGGTTATGGGAAGAACGGTCACGAGGATGCTTAAATGGGCGTGGGGGGAAGATAATGAAGAGATTTGGCCTAATAAATGCTAGGGGGAAGGTGGAGGGATTCAAGGGAGGATCCAAGGTGGCAAGGGTAGGGTGGAAAGGGGGCCACTTGATTAAAATATTTAGGTTATTTTAATCAAATGGAGGCCAAGGGTTAGGATAGGGGTTTGAGGTGGACAAGGGGGAGAACCAAGGTGCAGACACGTTTGCGGTGTCTACATTTGCCCCTTTTTGTCTTGTTGGTTGTTCTAGACGAACTGCAAGACAAAAACAGGAGTTGGTTGCCCCAGAAAAAGGATGAGGTGTTCCCCCCTCAAAGCGATAGTCGAGAGAAGGGAACCGAAGATCGAGTGTCGATTTGACAGAGAAATGGATAGAAGAGAGTGAGTGAAAACGCTGCCATAGTCGTGATTGCGCGTAGTCCACTTCACGGGAGGGTCAGGTCAAATTGTCGCATGTCGAGGGTCAAGGAGTGCCAAAATTGAAGTAACCGGGCCCCAGCATTTAGTCGTCTGCTGATCGGGTCACTCAATCTAAGCTGAAGCTCCAAATGGTCGTCATGTTCCAGGTATCCCAGGCTCAGGAAGTGCTCCCAGAAAACACGAAAAAGCCACAAGTAGTAGGGATCAACCGGCTTGCGATCCTATACTTGCGAAGGGTCAAAAATAGTCTGCAGACAATTTTGCTAACCAGCCGTGAGGTAGCACACACGCAAAAACAACCAAGGCAACACGCTGTCTTGGAAGTGGTCGAAGGTCAAAGGAGATACGCATGATCTCCAATGGTCATTGGTCAAGGGGATGGATGGACGAAAGGATGCGGCCGAGCTAACCCCAGAAGACCCCATGTCAACTGAGTGCTGCCTACATAGCTCTGTGTGAAGGGCCTCAGGCCGATGTAGTTCTCCCTGAAAGGGAGGAAGGGTCAGAGGGATTGATTGGTCTTGGTCAAAATCGATGAGTGGTCTTGGTCAAAGTCGATGATTGGTCTTGGTCAAAGTCGACGGAGTTGGTCGTGATAAGAGTCGAAGAAGAGAAGGTTTGTCCATCAAAGAGACGAACAAACGGGGGTGGTCGAGCTAACCTCAGAAGATGTGGTATCTGAGTGCTGCCTACATAGCCCTGGTCATAGGGCCTCAGACCAATGTAGTTCGGACTGCGAGGGTCAAAATGGTCGATGATGAGTTTGGTTGAGTGTCGAAATGATGAGGGGAAGATGAGGATAAAATGATGCTACAGATGGTGTATTCTGTAGAATTGGTCGAGAGTCTTTCATCCCTAGCAAGTTTCCATAGTCGTGATGGATGTATGCTAAAAATGAATAGAAGTCTATTTATGCTTCAGCAAGTATTGGTTTATGCTTAACATAAATTGGGTCGGGTCGGTAGTTTCCATGTGTATTGGTGTCCATGAAAACTATGTGAAATGGACTAGGATGGTGTCTGATGTCATGCTAAAAATGTCGAGGTTGGTTTGAAAAATGTTGAAGTTGGTTTGGTTTAAGGATGAGTCGACAATTGATGTGGTTAAAGTGTAGAGAAAAGGTGAAAGGCAAATTGCTCTTTCATTGACAAGGACTAGAAAGGAAGCATAGATAGGGGTTATTAGAACCAAAGCCCCGTTCATGCATGACGTCGTTGACCAGTATGGTGTTAGGGCGGTAATCGAATCACTTAGACATTAAAGTGAGCTCGAAGTCCCTTGAGCAGGTGATAGGAGGAGGAAAGAGGGTAACCCGTTTTAAGAGTAAAGATAACTATGCCCCTTTTTATAGGAGACCCTGAGACAGCTACAAGCCAAGTCCGTGACTCGGTTTTTTTTTTTTTTGGCGCAGACTGATCAATGCAGGAAGCCTACATAGAGATGTCTTTTAATGTAGTGGTCAGGTTGCGAAGCTGATCAATGCGGGAAGCTTCTAAGAAAGGTTGCTGTTTGTAGCAAGATTTAGTCATAGCCATCCTTCGAGGGAGTGGTCTATATTTTTGCTTGATATAAAGGTTTGAATAGCTATCCTTCGAGGGATCAGTCTATTAGCTACAGCAATGATAGTACAGCTGTCCTTCGAGGGATCAGTCTGTCTTTTTGATTTGACTTGATTTTGTGACCATGGATATGTTTTGACATCTTGATTTGTATTTTTTTGATAGGAATTTGAGTCACGGACAAGACTGTAGAAGTTCAAGGACGCCCCTTTTATTAGGACAAAGCATCCATGCATCATAAAAGGGTCGTAGAGGACTTGTTAAAGGGAAATAGGGTTGAAAGGGATGAGGATTAAGAGGACGAGGATTGCTCAAGGGACGAGCTCAAGTTACGTGTCAAGTAGACGAGCACTCGGCTAACAGAAGAATGGTCGAAGATGCAACGCATTAAGAGGCTCAGGTTCTGGCCGTCCGTCGAGGGAAGACAGACGATAAGTCCCTGACCCATACTTGTGCATGATGATAAAAGGTCCAAGCCAATTGGGGGCGAATTTGCCTCGTTTACTTCGCTCCATATTGGTCACGTGCTGATTCTCTTTGAGGACGAGGTCTCCGATGTTGAAATCTCATTCTCGCAGATTTTTGTCGTAGGCCCGCTTTATGCGACTTTGGTAGACATGGAGATGATTGAGGGCAGCAAGACGGCGCTCGTCGAGTAACTCAAGTTGAGCTAGGCGATCTTGACGAAAGTCGTCGTTGGAGAGAATGTCATGGAGGGAGATGCGGAGAGACGGGATATGTACTTCGAGAGGTAAGACAGCCTCTGTTCCATACATGAGAGAGAAAGGAGTAGCACCCGTAGAGGTTCGGATGCTAGTGCGGTAGGCCCACAAAGCGAAGGGAACATGAACGTGCCAATCCCTTCCTGTATCGTCGACCACCTTCATGAGAATTTTGTTGGAAGCCTCGGCCTGCCCATTTGCTTGTGGGTAGTAAGGCGAAGAAAAGCTGAGTTTAATGCCAAATGAGTCGCATAGTTTTTGGACAGTCTTGTTTTTGAAGGACTTGCCGTTGTCGGTGATGATTTTGTGAGGGACACCGAAACGATAGATGATGTGGCTGCTGATGAAGTCGACAATTTTGTCAGCTTTTGTGGAGACAAGAGGAATGGCTTCCACCCACTTGGTGAAATACTCAGTGGCAGTGATGATGGACTGATGACGAAGAGACGAGTGAGGGTTGATCTCACCGATGAGATCCAAGCCCCACTGAGAGAAAGGCCAAAAATCCTGAGCGACTTGCAAGGCGTGGCTGGGGAGATGAAGCAGGTTAGAGTGCTGCTGACACTTGATGCAACGCCGAACATAATCGCTATAGTCTTGATGAAGGGTGGGCCAATAATAACCCAGGCGAAGGATGCGCTTGGCAACCGAGTTTCCACTGAAGTGTCCACCACAAATCCCGTCGTGGACTTGCTTTATGGCATGAGAAGCTTCAGCAGCGATTAGACAGCGAAGAAGGAGACCGTCGAAGCCTCGCTTATAGAGAAGACCCCCTAGCATGGTATAGCGCGCTGTGCACTTGATGAAAGCTCGCCGCGCATTGCTAGAGAGGTTGGGAGGAGTGACAGAAAGAGACAAGTAGTCCACAAGTTGCTTATACCAGTCATCTTGTGGGCTAGAATTGATAGTGTTGATATGGTCGATGTGAGGAGAGATGTATGAAGGCAAAGGTACGCGATGCACTGTGACAAAAAGGCGGGATGATGATGATGAAGACGGGATATGCGAAGCAAGAGAGGCCATGGTGTCGGCAAACTTGTTCGTAGAGCGTGGAACAGTCTGCAAGAGGTAATGGTCGAAAGATGCCAAAAGAAGGTCAGCACGATTCCTATACCTTTGTAAAACTTCATTTTTACAGAGATATGAACCGTTAACTTGATTAACGACGAGCTGCGAGTCGCCGAAGATGTTGATAGACTTGATGTGGAGGGAAAGGGCAGTCTGAAGTCCCAAAATTAAGGCCTCGTATTCGGCCATATTATTGGTACAATCAAAGTCAAGTTTGAAAGATAGAGGCATGGGCTCCCCTTCGAGTGGGATGAGGATGACCCCCGCACCCCCACCGAGTTGACATTTGGAGCCGTCAAAGAACATAGTCATTTGGTAGACGGTGTCATCGGTGGAAAGTGTGGCGATAGACTCGTCAGGGAACTCACAGTGTGAAGGCTGGTTGTCGGGAAGAGGGGCATCTGCCAATTGGTTAGCGATGGTTTGCCCCTTGATAGATTTCTGTTGGATGAATTCGAAGTCAAACTCAGCAAGCAGCATGAGCCACCGAGCCATACGTTGATTCTGATATGGCTTGGAGTGCATGTACTTGAGAGGGTCGGTGTGAGTGACGACAAAGGTTTTGTGGTTGAGAAGATAGTGGCGGAGCTTGGTAGCGGAAAAGACTAATGCCAAACAGAGTTTCTTGGTATGAGTATACCGAGTTTCATAGTCGACCAGTGTTCGGCTGATGTAGTAAACCGCTTGCTCACGATGATGCTCGTTTCGGTGCGCGATCATGGCACCTAACGAATGGTTGGTGGCAGAGATATAAAGGTAGAAGGGTTGGTCATCTTTAGGTGGAATGAGGACTGGTGGAGAGACCAGATAGCCTTTGAGGGCTTCAAAAGCCTCTTGACAGTCCTTATCCCATTTAAAGGAGATGTCCTTCTTAAGGAGGTGGTGCAAAGGTTGGCAGCAGTCTGAAAGCTGCGAGATGAAACGGCGAATGGACTGGAGCTTCCCTTGTAGACTGCGAAGCTGCTTGAGATTGGTCGGGGGTGGCATTTCGAGGATAGCGCGAATCTTAGCGGGATCTATCTCGATGCCACGGAAGGAAATGATGAAGCCGAGAAGTTTGCCTGAGAGGACCCCAAAGACACACTTCTTGGGGTTGAGGCGGACATTGTATTGCAGAAGGCGAGAGAAGATGATTGTGAGAATGGTCAAGTGGTCGCGGCGAAGTTTGGACTTGCCGAGAAGGTCATCCACATAGTCCTCCATGATTTTGTGGAGGAGATCGTGGAAAATGTAGGTCATGGCGCGCTGATATGTGGCACCAGCATTTTTCAGGCCGAAAGGCATGACTCGATAGCAGAAAGTCCCCCATGGGGTGATGAAGGTAGTCTTGTGCTGGTCTTCCGGTGCGATCAGGATTTGATTGTATCCTGAAAACCCGTCCATGAGAGATAGCATCTCATGGCCGGCCGTGAGATCAACAAGCTGGTCGATGTTAGGAAGAGGGAAGTCGTCTTTGGGACAGGCTAGGTTAAGGTCGCGATAGTCCGTGCAGATCCCAATCCCCCCAGTTGCTTTAGTAACTGGGACGATGTTAGAGACCCACTGTGGATAATCGATGGGTTGGATGAAGGAGACAAAAAGAAGGCATTGAAGCTCCTCTTTGACAAGGAGCGCAACGCGAGGATGCATCTTTCGAAGCTTCTGCCTAACAGGCTTAGCCTCTGGTTTGGTGACAATGTTATGGGTAGCAATGGTGGGGTCGATGCCAGGCATATCACTGTAAGTCCAGGCAAAGGCCTTGCTATGGTTGGAAAGGAACTGGGCATAGTCAAGCTGCTCCTGAGCGTCTAAAGATTGGCCAATCTTTAAGACGTGAGGAACATCGGAAGAAGAAGGGAGGTTGATGTCAATGGTGGATTCATTTAACATAACCTGGGTCTCGGAAGGGAGGAAACGCTGGACAAAAGAGTCATCGGCACCCATGTAGGAAAGGATGGCGTCATCGTCAACGCAGTGGACAGTGTGAATGGTTGCCGACTCATCCTCTACCATGCTAGGAAAGATGAGAGGGAGAGACCTGGGCACCCCATTGAGCTGATAGGTCAGGGGTTCCAGGCGGATGGTGTTTATGGAAAAAAAAAACTAGGAGGGATGGAAACCACCGACTCCGTAGGTGACGAAGGAGAAATGGGCGAGTCTGGAGGAGATTGGTCGATGGTTGGCTCGGGACAAAGGTCGGAAGGAGCCTGAGTGGGGTCATGATATCCCAGGCCATACCGTTTCTTGGCATCGTGATCATTGAGCGGTTCGATGGGCTGATGGGAGCCCTGCTCATAACGTCCGAAACCAAAACCCTTCCATGCACACCTGTGAAGGTAAGTGTGTGCAAAGGCGGGGTTGCCAAGAAACGAGAAGTCAGATGTGAAAGGTTGGGGTGAAGAGAGGGAATTGCCGTTGGTGGGAGCTTGATTAAGCCCCCCATAGACAAAGTTGGTTCGGAAGTGAGGAGGACCATAAGGTACGACCGTCCCGATCCGATGGTCGTAATTAGGACTGAGGTGAAGGCGTCCATACTCTTGCGGAGTGTGGAACATGTCGAGGGTCAACAAGCGATATTCCCCAAGCGATAGTCGTTGGAAGATGTCTTCCATGGGGTCTTTGGTCGGCGCTTGAAGAGGAGGGGTGAGGGCAACCACCGATTGCGAACTGGTCGAAGCTTCCGCAGATGGGGGCGGTGCCGGAGTTGACGGCTTGATGGGAATGAGGACATCGTTGGGACGGTAGGTGGTGTTGCAAGTCTTGAAGGGTGAAGGGTCAGCGGGAATGGTGTGGACTTGCCCGTCATGCTCGAACTTCACACAACGGTGCAGGGTGGAGGGTATGCAGGCCATGGCACGGATCCAAGGTCGGCCCAGTAGAAGGTTGTATTGAAACTCTCCTTCGATGATATAGAAGAGCTCCGGGACTGTGCGTGGGCCAACGCGAATGTGGAGGATGACTGTGCCAATGGTCGTGGCGGTGGTGTCGTTGAAAGAGCGTAAGATCGCGTCAGTTTTGGAGACGCAGTTCTTGGGAAGAGCCAGCTGATCAAAGGCGTGGGTAGAGATTATGTTGATGCTAGCGCCACCGTCGATCATAACGCATTTAATGCGTGTCTGATCAACATAGGCAGTGATGAAGAGGGCGGCATCCTGATCTTCCGTGTTAGATGTGGGAATCTCAGAATCACTGAATGTGATGGAGGCGACAGGAGATAAAGAATGGACGAGGGCAGCGAGTGGTTGGGGGTCCTCGAGTTGGACCTCCGCTGCCTGCAAGGCTTGGATAAGGGCTTGACGGTGCTGAGGCGAGGTTTGGATAAGGTCATAAAGAGACATCTTCACAGGTGTCTGGTGAAGCTGCTTCAGCATGGAGTCGTGAATTGGCCCAGAAGAGGACGACGCAGAAGGTTGGGATGCGCCAAGGATAGAAATTTTAGGCTTGGGCGCAAGGGGTGGCTTGACGAAGGGATAGGTCCAAGGAATGGCAGCTTTTTCTTTGGCCTTGTCCTTTTGCGACCTAGTGGTTATACGGATAGCATTGATTTTGAAAATAGGAGGTGAGGAAGGGGTCATGCCTGGCTGGTGAGATGTTGACGTGTTTGAAGAGGTTGGACAGGAAGGAGTCGGGGTCTGGTCAAGAGTGTCCTCAAGGAGAAGAGTGTCTTTCTCCATGTGGCGGCGAATGACGGCTTTGAGGGCACAACAAGTCTCGGTGTCGTGTCCTGGTGTACGATGATATAAGCAAATTTTCGTGTCGTCGAACCAGGAGGGCTTGGACCCGAGAGGTTGGAAAGGCTTGATGGGCGGAAGGGTTATGTCAGAAGTCTGGAGAAGTCGATGCAATATCAACAAGTATGAGCCCAATAGAGGGTCCGTGCTATTTGATATGCGTGAGGTTGGTGACTTTTGCTTAGGCGAGGTTAGAAGAGGTTTCCGTACCACCTTATGGGTTGATGGCGCGGTGACAGATGGAGACAGCTCTTTCTTGGTGATTGATACCGTCTTTTTGGGAGAGGGACGACTGGAGGTAGGCAGAGGAAGCAAAAGAGGCAACGAGTTCTGGTTGAAGGCCAGAGTGGGAAGGATGCTAGCCAAGGTCGAAGGATGGGGGCCCAAAATGGATGGCAATGGTGACGGAGAAGGAGGTGTTCGTTTCTGTGGTCTGGCAGTCTTCTTCGCCTTGGTTGGAAGACTACTACTGGTCGAGGTCTGGCCTAGGTCCACCTTCACTTGCGGGTGAGTGAGGGTGGAGACAAGATGAACGCCAAATGACTTGATGGGTTTAGACGAGATAGATGCAGGCTTCGGTTTGGACGGGTTTGGTTGAGGTTTGAGAGTCTGGTCTTTGTCAAGAGTCTGACGAGATTCTGCCTTAGGAGGATTAGCGGCATGTGATGAGAGGGTGCGGGTATGTTGAAGGGCTTTAAGACGCTCCCACAACACCTGAGGCGTCACTTTCCTCGGAGGGAGAAGTTCGATCTTCTCCATTAACCGAGAAAATGGCTGAGAGGAAGATGTTGATGGTTGCGAGGTTGAAGACGAGATGGGTGTAGTGGTCTTAGACGCATGGTGTGGTGAAGTCGTGACAGGTTTAGATGAAGACAAAGGGGAGACAGGTTCTTCCCTGGGTGGAGAAGAAACTGGGGAGCGAGGCTCCTCCAGCGGGTAAAGGGCAGGGATGACGGTGCCCTCCACTTGCGGCTGAGGAGTAGGAAGGGTCGGGTCCTCCATAGGCCGCAGAAGGGAGGATGGCGAGACCGGTGGTGCTGGTAAGGCCGAGGCATCCTCCAAGATGAGAGAGGTCAACGGAGAACTAACCGGGGAAAGAGGTTCGTCCACATGTGACAGACTGATGGATGGACTAACCTCAAGAGGTTGATTGGGGACGAAAGGAGAGACCGTATTGACACTTCGAATATTGTGCTCATGATTGTCGTCAATTAAGGTCTAGACATTGTTCTGAGTTGGCGGATGATTGGGGAAAGGTTGTTTGAAGATGTCAATGGCCTGATTAGGGGGTGCATTTGGATTGTCTAAGATGAGATCCCCCTTTTCAAGCATGTCTTGGATTATGTTCTTAAAGGTCTTGCAGTTCTCCGTGTCATGGCCCTTAACACGGTGGAAGCTGCAGAAGTCTTGCTCCCTATACCACGCGGGGATGGCGTGTGAGGGATCGAATTGTGGAGGAGGTCGGGCTTGAGGGAGATTGAGGACCCCCTGTTTAAGAAGCTTTTCCAGCACAGACGCATATGATTCTTCGAGAGGAGTATATCGTCGCTGCACGTATCTTTGCTGGAATTGGCGAGTAGTGCTCTGAGATGTAGATGGCTCAGGCTGATTGGTCGAAGAAGATGAAGGTCTGACAACCACGGCATTAGCTGAAGCCTTGGATTTAGAATTGGATGATGATGGCTTAGCAGAAGAAGAGTCACTGGTCTTAGAGCTGGGATTTTTACTCTGCAACTTGACTTTATTCTCCTCGATGGCATGCAACTCAAGTTTGCGGGCCATCATGAAGGCCTCGTCAAAAGTGCGGAAGGTTTGAACCCTTAGGGTGGAAGAGATATGTAGGGCACAGGCTTGGGAAAAGAGTTCAATAAGCTCAGCCTGGGGTAAGGAAAAGGAGAGTTGGTTGATAAGGCCTCTCCATCGAGCAACGAAGTCGGCTATGGACTCGTCCTCGAATTGTCGGATAGAATAGAGGTCCGTGATTGAGACCTTCTTGGTTATGTTGATGGAAAAGTGATCGAGGAAGAGCTGAGCCAATTGTGTGAATGAGAAGAGAGAATGGCTAGGAAGGGAGCTGTACCAGTCAAGTGCAGCACCCGAGAGAGACATAGGAAACGTGCGTAAGAGTAACGCATCGTCATGGCCAATGAGGTAGCAGGCATGTCTGAATGCCCGCAAGTGTTGTTGTGGATCTTCCTTGTTTTGAAAGCGAGAAAACTTCGGAAGCTCCCACTGGCTAGGATATGGTTTGATTGGGACGGAAGGATGAATGGGTTCGTTGCAGATCTGCTCGTATGAAAGAGTGTTGCGCGAGCCGGAAACAGAGGTCTCAAGACTGGTCATCTTGTCCATCAGCATTTTGATGATGTCTGCCGACGGATTGATGGGTTGCGCGCCCCCTAAGTTGTAGGGCGCTTGGAAGAGGCTAGAGGAGGCGTGCGACATAGTCGGTTGTACAATGTACGGATGACTAATCGCAGGGGCAGAAGTGGAGGCTAAAGGTGGTTGGGTAGAAGACATAGCTAGGCCCGATGTTGCCACGAGAAGTTGGACTGTGGTAACGGGGGCCAAGGGGTAAGAAGCCACCCTGGTGTTGATAGGGGCCAGGGTAGGCGGAATAGAGACGACAAGGTTTTGAAAAGGAGTGGATAGCGGTTGAGCGGGTTGGGGTTGACAGGGGGCTGGAACCCCGGTGGAAGTGGGCCCAATGATAGAGGGAGAGGCCACACCTGGAGGATTAGTCAAAGTTTGGTCAGTGGTCAAAGCGATGGCTTGAGTGTCCAAAGGTTGAACTATGGATGTTGTCGATACAGCCGTAGTCGCGACAAGGGAGGTTGGCATTCCGTAGATTGGATTGCCCAAGGAGTCTCGCGTTCGGCTATGCGTGAGATAGTATTGCAAGGCCTTGACGTTGAGGTCCAAGAATCGCTCGAAGTCTTGGTCCCCTTCTTGGACAATGGGAGTCTGCGGCGGGGTCGGACGGGCAGGAGTTCTTTCGGTCTCCGAGTTGAACTCCATCGTAGGCTTGGTCACGGATGGGGTGGACGAAAGTGGTTGACGGCTAGCGTGGTCGACAAGAGCCTTGGCTTGGCTACGAGTCAAAACCATGCAAGGCAAAGAAGGTTCAGGTCTCAGGAACTGTGTTGCTCAGTTTCAGAAGACCAGGATGGAGTCTTTGACAGAGAAGGGACAGGTTTCAGGCTGCTGGTTTTGAAAAAAAAGGACAGTGACAGAGACCGACGTCGGTTGAAAAACCGATGTCGGTAAGAAACGTGGCCGACGTCGGTCAGATAACCGATGCCGGTAACAGAGGAAAGCCGACGTCGGTGGAAGAACCGATGTCGGTGACTGTGTTTTCCAGAGAACCAAAGGGGTTGAAGATTCTTGGAAAAACAATGAAGAAAGCGTCCTCACACACTCAAACAAACAGATGAGAAGAGGAAAACAGAGAGAGACAGACAAGCCTAAGTGATAAATCCTAGAAATTAACCTTAGAAATTGTGGCTTATGCCTTAGATGAATGTTTAGGGAGATTGGCTGAAAGAAAGGTCCTAGAAGAAGGTGGTCTAAAGATGGTTTCAGGTGTTGTTAAGGCGCTCAAAGTCTGTGTTAGGGTCTGGTACGTGACCTGGTGCTAAGGAGCAAGCTCCCCTCACTTCACGATTCTAGTGGTTAGTTGGTCTCGCTTAGCCAAGATATACCTCGCCTAGAGTTTATCCTCCGCTAGAGAACGGAGTGGGCTTCCCCCTTGGTGATGAAATCCAAGTAGGGTCACCGGGACGGGTAAGGTATCCGTTGGGGGATGAAATCCTAGTCGGGCCTTGTCTCAGGTAAGTCTTATGTTCGTTTTAGTGCATGTGGTTCGGTAGTGTAACATCAAGTGTCTACGATTTATTCAATATGCGTCTAAGTTACTAGATGTGGACTAATGCAAGCACAAGCAGAAATGAAAGTGCAATATGTTTTAATGCCCAAGTCGAAATGTGATGTTTGTTATGAAGACAAGTTTGAGAAAGGGTTGAGAGTATGATGTTTAGACTAGTCTAGAATGCAAGGAAGAAAGATTCATTTTAGTCCTGCTTATAGTGTCATTGAGAAGAAAAGAAGGAGGAGAAAAGGTAAGAACCTAATGCTCCTAAATGAATGAAGAAGAAAAGGAACCCAGGAGGAACCTAGGGTCCCACCGGGCATGCCAGAGATGTTTCTATTCAAAATTCGCTTTTCAGATTATAAAGAGAGAAGAAACTAAAGAGATAATGGACAAGGCATGGGAAGTACCTGGATATAGACTGCGCACCGTAAATCCAGACGCTTGTGGGCACTCCTCTTTGGCTGTGGAGGAATGACACCTGAAGGAGTTGTCGGGCTGATGACAGTCGCCGAGGTCGGAAATGTCGCCGGCGTCGGTTAGCTGATCTGCCGGCGTCGGCTATCCTGCCGACGTCGGTTGGGGAAGTGACCGGCGTCGGTCGGGGTTGTGGCCTGTAGTCGGGTCTGGGTTGCTTTCTGGACTGTGGACGGGGCTGGTTTGTGAACGGGGTCGAGACAGAGTTCAGGGACAAATTTGGGTGGACTGGGGAGTGGTCTGGTTCTGGTTGGATGCCTTGTGCAAGGTCTTTGTTGACAGGGGGATGAGGAAGTTGTCTGGGATTGGATTAAAAGAGGGACATGGAAGGGGAAGATACACAGAGGACAGGACCTGAGAAGGCTTTGCAGCCTCTCAGGGGGAAAAACAGAGGGAGTAGAAGACAATAGATAGGATAGATAACTGAAAACTAAAGAAAAGAAATAAAATGAAACACCAGACTTTGCTTACCTTTGGCTTGCTGAAGAATGGAGGAGCTGTTGTTGGAGCCACAGAAGACTTGTCGAGAAGAAAATACCTGATCCAGAGCCTTTGCACCTGTTGCTGTTGTTGCACGAGGTCCAGACGGAGGAGAGACAAATGCCAAAATGCCAAGAGAATTCTGTTTGCGAGCTCAAGGGTCCAGGGGCTGCAACGGATGCAGAAAGGGGTAATGAAGGATGCCGACGCCGGCAGTTTCACCGACGTCGGCCGAAGGGTCGCCGACGTCGGCGGTCGCAGGATGGGGACAGAGGCTAAAAATAGCCTCTGCCCATTCTTGCATGCTGCCGGGCGAGGGGTTATGGGAAGAACGGTCACGAGGATGCTTAAATGGGCGTGGGGGGAAGATAATGAAGAGATTTGGCCTAATAAATGATAGGGGGAAGGTGGAGGGATTCAAGGGAGGATCCAAGGTGGCAAGGGTAGGGTGGAAAGGGGGCCACTTGATTAAAATATTTAGGTTATTTTAATCAAATGGAGGCCAAGGGTTAGGATAGGGGTTTGAGGTGGACAAGGGGGAGAACCAAGGTGCAGACACGTTTGCGGTGTCTACAAATGGTTCAAACGGGGAGTCAAAAGGAGCTATGATGCAAAAGTTATGGCTCCTGAAAGTTCTGCCACCAATTGGGGTATAACCATCACCCAAATTGTCGCCTAGAATGTTGCTCGAATCAAAGGCTCTAGCGATCCGGATGCACAATATGTTGCCTCTCATCATTTGTCCAAAATAAATGGGTTTCATCAGAAGCCATTATATATTGGACAATAGCATTGTCATCTGGGAAGGGATGGATTGGGCCAGGCAGTCTAAGCAACAAGCTATGTTCATTAAAATTGACTTTGATAAAGCTTATGACTGCATCGAATGGCCATTCATTCTATCCATGCTTTGAACTCTAGGCTTTGGGCCCATCTTCATCCAAACCATCATGATGAATTTTACAGATGCCTCGACTGTCCTCTCCATTAATGGAGTCACCTCTAAACAATTTGGCTTGTTCTGCTCCATTCGTTAAGGGTGCCTGCTGGCTCCTTCCTTGTATGTGCTTGCAGTTGAGGGTTTTGGATATCTTCTTAGTAATGCCCAAGCTATGGGCCTTATTAAGGGAATTATCTTCCTCCTGATGTTTCAAACCTGTAAGAAGATATGCAACTACTTAATGGCTACTTTGTGGATGACTCTTTCCTTACTCTCATTGAGGATGAATCCAATGTGGACAATGCCTTATAGTGTCTCAACACCTTCTACCTAGCCTCTGGCTCCAACATCCAATGGTAAAAAAATCATTGCTATAGACAATCCTACCTCCCTTCATCGCCATGGGCTATCAAATTTGGCTAGAAGTGGATCCAACATGATGAAATCTTTAAATTTCTTGGCATCCCCTTTGCTTTTGATGCTTCACCACCCTTGTTGTGGCAATATGTTGTTGATAGAGTTGCTAAGAAGCTAAAATATTGGATGACCAAGTCTCAAAAAATTTCAAATCAGCTCAAAAATTCTTACAACTACCCATGTATACTACTAGTCATGTTGGGTTCCTTCTAAAAAATCTTACCAAAAGTTGGAAGAATTGCTCAGAGATTTCTTTTGGGCCACTTCCCCCAATGGTAAAGGATTCTATAGGGTGTCTTGGGAATATTAATGCTTCACACGTGATGCCAGAGGGGTGGGGCTCATTGACATAGCCTGACAAGGAACTACCTTATGTGCCAAATGGATTGTGCGGGCCATTAAGGGACAAGAAGCTTGGAAGGTTTTGTTCAGACATTGTATCTCCTCAGGCTTGTCTGAGGGAAAGAAGGCTTGGAAAGGGCTCAGCTTCCCCAATCTACTATTCATTTAGTCTCTAATTCAAATCACAGGGTCCTTTGTAGCCAAAAGCATTGGAAGGCTTGAGAAAAGATTAAGCCATGGCTTCTATGGAATGGTTTTAGATTCTGTAATGGGCTATCTGCTAACACCCATTCTCTCTGGTGGCCTCTTTTTTTCAATCTCAATGAAGTGCCCTTGGTAGAATTACCTTGGATTAAAGCTTTCAAGCTTTTTTGCAGATGAATTCATACTGTCTAGTATATTTTTTGTTGGTGATATCGCTCTTGGCTATCCTGGGAGGAGGCAAAAGCTAAATTTCAGTTAGCCAATACAAACCAAGAATCCTACAAGGAGATTCTCAATGTTGTGCTAGCCTCCATGCTCCACAAAATCTTAGTCCACTCCCCTCAGCCTTGATGGAAGGACTGCATGTGGTATTTAGAGACCCCTTTTTGCAATTACACTTATCGATTTGGCTATGGATGGTTCACCCCCCATTTACCCATGGTGGATAAGCTTAATGCCTGATGGGGGCTACACTGATCTGTTACTACGTGGAACTTTCATTTCAACACTATTTGGGGGGCTTGTGTGGAGCCCAAGCTTGCTCACTTTGCTTGGTGTATACTACACCAAGGCTTACCCATTAGTAGATGACTCATCTAGCTAGGAGTCCACTTGCCTACATGCCCTTTCTGTGGTCACCTTGAGATGCTTCCTCATCTTTTTTGGTACTGTTTCTAAGCTCAAAGGGTCTGGACTTGGATCCATGATCTCTTCAGAGCTTTCCATCCCAATTTTTTTCATTGGAAACACATCCTCCTTGGAGATAAACCTGCGATGCTCTTCAAATACTCACAAGTTTGACATACTTTCAGAATGAAGATTCTCTTCTGGTTTTGGAAAAAAAGAAATAATTCTATGTTTGATAATGTATCTATTGATTGTAATGTTTCTACTATAAATGAGTCCTCTATCATCTCCAATGCGCTTTTGCAGATTCAATTCCAAGCCAATAAAGTGGCTATGGAGCTTGGCCATATTCAAGATCTCCTTTCCCATGTGGGAGATGCTCCTTGTACAATGGCTTAGATTCCACCATCTCCACCTAAAGATCCTAGACTTAAGGATAGACTGGCTTCATCGTCCCATGGTGGGCATCATCGTAGCCATTCATGGCATTGTTCTCACAACGACACCCCATACTATTGCATGAAACCTCCTAGGCAGGAGCAAGGGTGGCAGCTACCACCTCCTTCCTCAAATTGATAAAATGGCTGGGATGTTCTTCCTCCTCTGTGCCTGGATGCTTGGGGGGTGCCACTTGGAGGTCGTTTAGATGTGCTGGACAAGTTCCCCAAGTTTTCTCTAGCCATTTCAGCCACTCAAACTCAAGAAGAAGATGATAGGAACACAACTCAAGCTACTGGTTGGGAACCTATCCTAAATGGCAATTATTTTCCAAGCTCGAGCTATGGTCTGGATGATATGGATCCACCGTCTTCTGGCCTTGCTCTTGCTGCTTAAAGTTCTATTTTATTATGTGACTTATTCTTAGGCTTTGCCTAGTTGTTTGTGTTGCTTTCATTTCTAGTTCTTAGGCTTTGCCTAGTGTGACTACATGGCATGCCCTCATACTACCTATATTTTTTTATGAATTATTTGTATATCTCTGATTAGTTAATATATGGATATATTTCATGAAAAAAATCACTGATGACTAAAATTTTGTAAATTGATTTTTCAAATTATATATAACTAATTTAAATTTTAATATATTGTTTATATTTGAAATAATAATTTTAAGAAATTTAAAATTTGTAATGTAAATGAAATTTCTAGAGATTAATTTTGTATAAGATTTTTTGATCAGTGTGTTTTGAATCATTAAATGTGATTCAACATTAGAGAAAATATTTCAGTTAATGATGAATCATGGTTAACAATTAAAACATATCGATCCAAAAATCTTATACACAATCAATCAATACATTCTGTAAGAATCAAATATTTTATTTAAAATTGTTTATTTTATAGTGAAAGTGAGATATTCATCTAATTTTAAAACACAACTAATTTTAATATATCATTCATATTTGAAGTAATAATATGAAGATCATACTTGGGTAAAGCTAAAACTTATGTTTATTTTATTTATTTTCAAATATCATTCATATTTGAAATAATAATTTCAAGAGAAATATTTCACACAACTAATTTCAATATATTATTCATATTTAAAATAATAATATGAGAACCATACTTTTTTTTTATAAAAGGGGTAAAAACTTTATTAATCTCAAAAAATCATAGTACAAAACCACAAAAGGCCGAAGCCCCAGACAAACAAAGAGAACATCAGAAAAAGACTGGCAAAAGCCATCACATACCTACATCAGTACTATCATCACTCAGAATCCTCTCCATATTCTAACTAACCTCCTTGGGCAGCTGCGCCCAACCATCCACCTTCTGACCCTCTGTATCCTCTGATGCCCATTTGGATAGACAATCAGCCACCCCGTTCCATTCCCTCAGAATATGGGCAAAAGACACTGAATCCATGAGCGAGCTAATCTGTAATATCTGCTACACCACTATGAAAAGTTGCCAGCTCACATCCATAATTTTCCTCTCTATGATCATATTTATCATGATCTGCGAATCGGCCTCACATATCACTCGTCTCCAACCTAGCTCATAACCTCTCCTAAAAGCATACAAAACAACAAGTCCCTCCATCCTGTTAACTGCCTGCTCCCCCATATGAGCCACGAGAATAGAAACAATAGATCCAGAGGAGTCTCTACCTATCCCACTGATTCTAGCTAGGCCGGAGTTACCCCTAGAGGAGCCATCGGTGTTTATTTTCAAAAAACCCTCGAGAGGGGGGATCCATCTCCCACTCCTCTGAATTCGCTACTTACCCCCTCCACCTCTCCTCATGCAAGCAGAGGCAGGAGAAATACCCTGTATACCAAACCCGTCAACCAACTCGGCGTCCCCCTTTGCCAGAGGCAAGATGACCTCACTCTTAGCTTCTATGGTTTCCTAAACCATTCTTATAATTCATTCCCAAACCTGCTAAACTCCCAATTTTACATCATTAAAAATTCTGCGGTTTCTTTCCAACCATACCTGCCATAGCAAAAAAATTGGACCCGCATACCGGGTGTCCTACAAAAAATGAGCAGCAGAGGGCGGTCTACCCAATTTCAACCAAAAATCAGCAAGGGAGGAGGTGTGCACACACTGACACCTCCACGCATCCCACCAGGCATGCCGTAATTGGCAAGTGAAAGGGCAGCTAAAAAATAAATGTGGCGAGTTGTCCTCCTCACCACACATAGAACACAGTGTGAAGGATTAAAAAAGCTCCTCTTATGAATGTTTTCCCAAGTCAGGCAACGGTTCCAGACTAGAGTCCAAGTAAAACAATTACACTTCAGCCATGAGAAGCTGCTCCACACTCTTTTCCACCAAGGAACCTCCCTCTCCTCCACAAATTACTGTGCAACCAACTCCTGGTAGCCAGATGAAACAATATATTTCCCCTTGGGGTTCGGGGACCAAGCCAGTTCATCGACTCCTCTGAGAGCACATCAATTGTGCCCATCAAGGATTGAGTACAACTTTGTGCACTCCACCTCCATATCCGTAATCGGCCACTCCTTAGGACACTTCCATCTCGCTTTCGTCAACTGACCATGAAGAGGGAAGGTTTTAAAGTCGCTAACCTTATTCCACCCGACTTCGCTGAACCTCTGTGAAAGTGCCTCTAGATGGGGATACTGAGTGATAATGGGGGGATATCCATCCCAAGAGTCATGTCAGAATTGTGCCTCCATCCCCCCTTGTAAATCCAAAAAAGACCTCTCTTGATCAGAGCAGCTCCTTTCTTAAGAGTCTCCCAAATCATCGAACCATTCCCAGACAAACTGTACCTTGGGAGATCCTTCAAGGGGATCCCAAAAAAATACTTATGGGACAAGATTTTGGCCCAGACCCGGTCTTGTTCAACACACCATCTCTAGTACAACTTGGCTGCCAAGGCTATATCAGCAAGCACATACTGTCTAAGTCCCAAGCAACCAAACCTTTTTGGGCTATAAACAACCTCCCATCTGATGAGACTCCACTTCATTAAAGACAGAGTACTAGCCCACAAGAACTGCCTAGCCAGGGAATCAAGGTCCTTAACAAAGCTTCCAGGCGCCACCTGTAGCATGCACCTGTAAAGAGGAAGGGCCTGCACCACTGACTGAATCAATTGGACCTGGCTAGCAAAAGACAACCACCTGTGGGTCCAATGATTCACCTTAGGCCCAAATTTATTCAGAATCCCCTACCATGATTCCTTGGACTGTCTCCCTGAAGTTATAGGGATCCCAAGATATAGTAACATGAGGGTTTTGATTTGAAATCGGAGGATATCAGCCACTCTCCGCTGGATGGCTAGAGGCATGTTGAAGAAATAAATGGAAGACTTGGCCTCATTAATAATATGTCTCGAGACAGTCATGTAAGCGTCCAGGCTACTGCGGATGTTACCTACCTCCCTTATGGTAGCCCTACCCATCAAAGCCACATCGTCCACAAATTGAAGATGAGAGAGAACAGGAAGACCACCTCCCCAGCTCCAACCCTGGATAACGCCATCCCTGGTGTTCCCTCTTATTAGCCGACCTAGACCCTCTGCCAAGAGAAGAAACATGTAGGGGGATAAAGGGTCTCCTTGCTGCAAACCACGTGAGGCCCCAAAAAGATTAGAATGCTCCCCGTTAACCAGGACAAAGAAAGAAGTCAAAGTTACACAGCTCATAACCCACCTAATCCATTCTTCCTCAAAACCAAAAGCACCCAAAACCCTTTGTAGAAAGGATCACCTCACCCTGTCATACACTTTGGACATGTCCAGTTTGATAAACATAGCCTTCTCCCTAGACTTGGTCATGGAATGGATAGCCTCAGTAGCCACCACAATCCCATCCAAAATCTGACGGCCCTCCACAAAGTCGCTTTGCTCCTCAGAAATCAGCACTGCCAACCACTTCTTTAACCTTTCAGCAATCAGCTTCGATATAATTTTGTAAATTACGTTACAAAGGGAGATGGGGCAAAAATGACTGAAGCGATCAGCCCCCTCCCTCTTGGGGATAAGGGCTAGAAAAGTAAAATTCAAGGCTCAAAGCATTTACTTATTGTTTTGTGATTCCTGAACCACCACCAGTAAATCATCTTTTATAATCTCCCAAAATTCTTGATAAAACTCAATCAAGAAGCTATCTGGGCCTGGAGCCTTTCCTTTCTTCATAAAAAAAACAATTTTCTTTAGTTCCTCCAAAGTTATTGGTCTCATCAGCTGCTCCTTCATATCCCTTGAAATAATAGAAGGAATACAAGCTAATATCAGATCTTCCGCAACCACGTCCCTCAGCCTATCTTCTTTGAAGAAAGAACTAAAATACTGATCAACCTCCTTATAGATACCTCTTATAGAAGAGACCACCTCCCCCCTATCCGTCACCAAAGAAGTGATCGCATTACCATGTTGTCAGGCTCTGACCGAATTGAAGAAGAAAGCGGTGTTCTTGTCCCCCTCTTGCAGCCATTCTATCCTTGCCTTATTCTTCCAAAATATTTCCTCTCTCAGCTCCCATTCTTCCAATTTCTTGACAGCCCTCGCTTCCTCCTTCAACAAAAACTCAGATAATCCCTCCTCCCTAATCAATCTAGTAATGTTATTCAGCTCCGACTGTGCCTCTTTCTTCTCCTGAAAGATGTTCCCAAAGCACTGCTTGTTCCACTGTTGGAGTTGGTATTTTACAAATTGGAGGAGCTTAGCGAACACATACATTGCAGTCCCAGTTGCAGGTCTCCCAGCTCTCCATCAATCAGCAACTCGTCCAAACAAGCCCTGGTCTCTTAGCCACATAAGCTAAAACTTGAAAGGCAGCCTCTGTTGCCTGTGAGTGGAAGAGATGTTAAGCTTAATGGGCCAGTGATCCGAGCCCCTCCAGTATAAAATCTCAAAGCTTAAAGACCACATGCCGCCCACCCAAAAACAAGAAGTCATAAATCAGTCAATGCGCTTAGCAATGCAGCTGTCTCCCATCCTTCTTTTGTTCCAAGTGAACCGACCATTACTTGGTTTGATATCCACCAAATTGAGTTCCAAAATTTTGTCTCTAACCAAGAAAAAAGATGGTTCCAGTCTAGCATTGCCTCCCCTCTTTTCTGAAAGATCTAAGATCGGATGAAAATCCCCAGCCATGATCCATGGCAAGTAAGGAAAATCATTATGAACCAGTTGAATGTTATTCCAAACAAGAAGCTTACCTTGAAAATCAGTGGGGGCATAGACATTTGATAGAAGAACATACTCCCCCAACTTCATGCATAAGGAGACCATAGATAACAAAGATCTGAAGGTGATCCAAGACATTGGTTTAACCTTACGTGGATTCCAAAGACAAGCCACGCCCCTCGTTGCCCCTGGGACCCAATGCATTGGCATAAACCTTGCCTCCAAAGCCTAGGTGCAATACCCATCATGTACTCCACTGACACCTTGGTTTCTTGAAGAAAGAGAATATTTGGACATTGATTCCTTACTAATTCCCAAACAACTTTTTGTCTAGGGCCGCTATTCAAGCCCCTAGCATTCCAAGAGATCGTAATCATTTCGAAGGAGGCAAGAAGTGGGCATCTAAGGTCTTGACCGACCCAGATTCAACCAAATTCTCCCCAATCATCTTTATCCTCTCCATATCCTTATTTTGCCCCAGTTTCACGCTTTTCTCCGCAACTCCCTTCTTTCCCTCCTTCTGAAGAATGCCTAGATAAGGAGGAGCCTTCCCTCTCCTATCTGCCTCTAAAGCCCTTGGCTGATTTGGGCTATCCCCAACCTCTGCATCCTGAACCGGTTCATTAGTTGGTTCAACTAAATTTTGCACTCCCAGCTGCCCATCCAAGTTCATAGGTAAGGCGGCCTCCTTTGGATGCGTTATGTGAGAAATGGAAGAGTTACCAGCCGCTCCCAACTCCCCCATCGGCTACTCTCCACTGATTAAACCTGGGGTAACCTCCTGTTGGCCCAACACATCCAATATCTCAAACCTATTGAATGAATCCTCTTTTTGTTGCTCCATTAAGGACCTCTTATGACCTCTGCTTCTGCTCCGGGCCTTAACTTGCACAAAACCCTCAGGGTCCTTACCTACACCAACACCACCCTTCTTACCTTTGTCAGCAGCCATAGCACTACTTGGTGGAGGTGGGGGTGAAGGTTGCTATTCGTCCGTTTTAGCCTTCGGGCACCTTCTCACTAGGTGTCCATACTCATGACAGAGGCGGCATCTAAAGGGGAGGGTCTCATAGTCCAATTGTTGCACCCAGGAGTATGACCCTGCACACATCTCCACCACATCTGGCAAAGGCCTACTCAAGTCAATTTCTACAAAAATTCGAGCAAATGTCATGACTTTTTTACCTAAGGTTTGTGAAGACGATCCTATTAGCTTTCCAAGCATAGAGGCTATCACCTGCAGAACATCTTCCTGACAGCATTCAATTGGCATTTTAGGGAGGCGAACCCATACTGGGACCCTATTCGGCAATTATTTAGTTGGGTTAAAACCAACATGCCATGGTTTCACAAAAAGCCCTACCTAATTATAGAAGTATGGCCCGCCTTCAAAAACCCTATTTCTATCAGCCAAGCAAATGAAAGTAACCATAAAAAAGTTGTTTGCTAGCAGCGTAACCTGCATCTCACCCTCTAGCTCCCAAATTCTTCGAGCCCAGCTCTCCAGAAAAGGGAGAGAGACTCTCAGTCCTAAAAATTTCTAGTATAGTGAATGTTTGGAATAATACTCCACATCTTCAACTATCATGTCAAACAGGATTACAAGCTTTGGTCTTTCCTTACAATGCTCCAGGTAGCCATTGATCTTTGTGATCCTAGAACCCCCTGTAACCCCAGTGTCAAGCGCGCCTGGAGTCTGACTAAAAACTAGATTATCCATTATCCTGGCCTCCTGCCCCTGTGAGTAGCTGCCTACCACTTCACTAAAACTCCTTTCCCCCTTGGTTTTATTTGGTTCCCTCTGCACCATACTCACGCTTCAGAATCTTCCCCCAGCCTGCGTGGACCCCTTCTTCACTCTACTCTCGCTGTACCCACACGCACCCCTGCGCAACACCAAAAAACACAGCTACAAGCTAGGGCATGACTGCCTTAGCTTGGCGACAAGACACAGAGCTCGTCCATCCTCCTAACAAAAAATTAACCGAATGTATAATCAATATGAGAACCATACTCAAGTAAATCTAAAATTTGTATTTATTTATTTTTATAGTAAAAATATTATCCATATTTCAAATATTATATATATAATTTTAAAACACAACTAATTTTAATACAGCATTCATATTTAAAAATCTAAAATTTATGTTTGTTTTTTAATAGTGAAAATATCATTCATATTTGAAATAATAATCTCATAGCCATACCCAAGTAAATTTAAAACCCGTATTTATTTTTTAATGGTGGAAGTAAGACATCCATCTAATTCTAAAATATAGTTAATTTTAATACATTATTCATATTTGGAATAATAATTTCAAGGCCATATTAGGAAAACTTAAAACTTATGTTTGTCTTTTTATTTTATAATAGAAATAGGACAACCATTTAATTCTAAAATAAAATTTATAGATTAATTATGAAATAAGTAAACCAAAAAAACATCTAAGTTCTTTAATTAAAATTAGTAACATTAATTATAATTATAATTTTGTATTAATTTTTATAAGTTCTATATAATTTAAAATATGTTATATTTTTTTAAATTAAAAATATATTACGTCTTTGATTAAAAGGGTAAGTGGTATGAAATCACATTTTAATAAAAAATAAAAAAAGTTTGTATTGAGACTAATCTTAGGGTCAAAAGAGAGAATCAAGTTTGAAGGTTAACTATCACAAACATTACAATATTGTATTGTACATGCCACAAAAATTAACAAACATCATAAATAGCATAAACATGGAGAAACATATTGTGCCATCAATGCAACCAATCCTATTGAGCAAGGAGGCAACAAAGTATCACATTTATCACTCCAAATGCCATGGGATCCCAACCATCAATTATGTATTTTCTTTCATGATCTCTTGAAGAAGAGGTAAAATAGTTAAATATAACTTGTAGACACCCAATTGCAACCATAAATGGCTTTTGACTAGACTTCAAACTGATTTCTACCAAACATTGCAAATTAAACTTAGAAATCATTGAACGTCTCAATTTTGGCCGTACATCATTCATCAATGATTAGAATCATGTTGAGGCATCCCTATTTGGGGTATTAGCCTGTACGCAATAACAACCTCTCACAGACTCATCCTCAGTCACCTTACAACCTAACAACTGGCATTTTGGCCTATAAATCCATTAAGTAGAGAAATTGATCAAATCTTAAAAGAGCTAAAATATTAATCAAAATGAATCAAGCAATTAAACCATATTAAATCCTTAGCTAAATAATCTATTTATAATTAATGAATATCTAAAAATAGAAATTCAAAAATTTAAAATATCAAGTCTTTTCATCATTGTCTTTATAAGTTGCCAAACTCTTCCAAAATATCTCAAAATATCTAATTTGAGAGCCATGCCTAGTAATTGAAAATCATAATTACACGACAACTTTTAACTCAATTGGAGTTAGCTATAAATACAAGGCCATACCTATTGATTTATTAGCTATTTTTGTGTAGTGTTATTATGTTCAAATATGAGTTATCTTGGTGTAATATTATAAAGCTCAAATACATGCAAAGAAACCTTTCAAGTAGTGTTACCATGCCAAATTTATAAGTCAACTAACCAAGCCAAGGTGCGAAGGAGAGAAGGAGCAAATGGAGCTTCATTGATAAAGACTTTTTGATGCATAAGATCGAACAAGCGACTTCAACAATACATTTGGAGCTCCAAGAAAAGTAAAAGAATGGTTTCTTTTGTGTTCTAGTTGTGTTTTCACTTGTATGCTTGTTACCTATGCTCTCCCTAGTGTCTAGGATAAAGGTGTTAAGTGTTTAGTATGTTATTTTGATTTGATTTTATTGGACTAACACAAGACTAACCTCCCCTCTACATATTCTTTGTTCACATGATGACACTCCCGGTGGGACCCCACCCCACAAAGTTATTTCTAAGGCATTTTAGGACATCCTCCTAATAATTTTCATGTCAAAATCCAAACTTGTTGACTAAAAAATTGAAAATTGGAGACTCATGGACGTTCTATAGGAAATCATGATTTCGCTCAGAATAGTCATATTTTTGCTCTCTGTAATCATGATATTGCAACAATATTATGAATTTTTAGTCATAATTTTATCTTTGTATTAACGATTTTGTAATAGCTTTTACAATATTGTTGTAATTATCATAATATTACTTTTAACCATCATGATAGAAGTATCATTCATATTTAAAATAATTTTTTCAGGGCTATACTAGGATACACCTAAAACTTGTATTTATTTTCTTCCATTCAATTTTAAAACACAACTATTTTTAATATAACATTCATATTTGAAATAAAAATCTCAAGGCGATACTCAGGTAAACCTAAAACTTATGTTTATTTTTTAATGGTGGAAGTAGGACATCCATCTAATTCTTAAACACAACTAATTTCAATATATTATTCATATTTGAAATAATAATCTTAGGGCCATACTCAGGTAAAATTAAAAATTGTGTTTGTTTTTTATTTTATAATAGAAATAAGACATCTATCTAATTCTAAAACAAAATTTATAGATTAATTATGAAATAAGTATACCAAAAAAACATCAAAGTTCTTTAATTAAAATTAGTAACATTAATTATAATTATAATTTTGTATTAGTTTTTACAAATTATATATAGTTTAAAGTACATTTATTATATTTTTAAACTAAAAATATATAGTACGTGTTTGATTAAAAGAGTAGGTGGTATGAAATCACACCCCAATAAAAAAAATATAATAAGTTCGCATCGAGACTAACCTCAGGGTCAAAATAGAGAGGCAAGTCTTAAGGCCAACTATCACAAACATACAATATTGCATGGCACATACCACAAAAATTAACAAACATCATAAATAGCATGAACATGGAGAAACATACTATGCCATCAACACAACCAGCCCCATTGAGGGAGGAGGCAATAAAGTATTACATTTATCTCCCCAAACACCACCTTGGGGGTGTACAATGTCAAGTATGGGATTCCAAGTATCATGTTATGAATTTTCTTCCTCTATCTATTGATGAGGTGATAAAATAATTAAAGATAACTAAGGCATTTCCCCTGACCATCCCATCTACAAGGCCCAAATCTAGTAGGTATGTAATCAACCTGGGGTAAAGGGCACCCTCATCCCCTCTAAAAGACGAGTGTTAGATTATTTTGAATAACATGGATACAAATATGTGTTATATTAGGTTTGCTTATAGTTTGTCAAAGCTTTATTAAGCTTATGGTTAGTGGTTAGTTTGTTACACTATGCCTTCTTTTCTTGATTGTAGCATTCTTTTGAGCTATTTATATGGTTCTCTTCTAATGCAACATTAATGAATTTTAGCTTCTCAATAATTCTTATATGGTTTCAAAGTTTATGATTTAAGAAGCCCAGGAGAAAAGTTTATGAAGACCTTGAGAGGGAGGAGATTTGATCAAGGAGGAAGCATTGTGAATGGATGCACTTGGTGTGTAGATATACTTGAAAATAAAACACTGGGAAGAATAAATTACTATATTATTCTTTGTGAGAGAACAAAAATCTCATTTTTACTTATTCATTTATGTTGAGCCTGGTTTTATGAGTAGTGTTTAATAATAAAATAAATAGAAGGGGCACTCTAGACGGAAGAATGCAGAAAGAAATATATAAAACCAAATGCATTTTTCAAGCATTATGAATGGATGCACTTGGTGTGTAGATATACTTGAAAATAAAATGCAGGGAAGAATAAATTACTATATTATTCTTTGTGAGAGAACAAAAGTCTTATTTTTATTTTTCGTTTATGTTGAACATGATTTTGAGTAGTGTTTAATAATAAAATAAATAGAAGGGGCACTCTGGATAGAAGAGTGCATAAATAAATATGTAAAATCAAATGCATTTTGTTTGTGTTGGTTTTTTGATGTTGGGAGGAGTCTTTAGAGAAAGTGTCAATATAAGGAGGAGGAGCATTTTATTGGTATAATATTTATTAATCTACACATTTTATTTAAGTTTTAATTAATTAATTAAAGTTTTATATAGTTGTGTTGACTTAGTCTATTATGCACACCTCTTAGGCTTAGATTGAGATGAGTGACACTCATAGTCTGACCACTTCGTCTCCCATGTGCCTATTCATGTGGAGGTTGTTGCACACATGCCTATTACACAGTAAAAAATAAAGCTAGATTACAACTCTTATTTTTGTTATAGAGAAACAACTTCTATTTGTAAATTATAATCTAGATGATGTTTAGTTTATTTAAAATAACCTATTTTATTATTATTTATTATTTGCAGTGACTTCTAACATTTTTGGAGTGAGTCATAACTATGGAGATATAATCATGAGTGTCTATCTTGTATTTCATGGTGTCAGAACGAGGTTCTCCTAGTTTGAGTTGTGGATTTCTATGGTTTTCATCAATTCAACATTCCCACACTACTCTCTAAGCCCCTAATAAAGTTTTTGTGCCAATCCATATTTTTGTTTTTCAAAATCACCCTTTGGGTTTATTTTATTTGTGGCAAAACTATTAAATTGGGATGTTTTTCTATTTTTAAAAAAACTTTAGATTTTTTGGTTGCATGCCACTATTTTTTTGAATAGGACTCATAAAAATATAAATTTAAAAAAAATCAAATTTTTTTGGAGCTTTTGATGTTTTTTAATAATTTCTTGAAAGTTCTAATTTGCAGGACAAGGAATAAAGTGCATTTTTTTAAAACATGGGTCAAAGTTTATAACACTTTATTCCTCTCATAAAGAGCTTTTCAAAAAGTCTTGGTTTTAAAGAAATAAAGCAGCAAGGCACCTGTGGCGAGCATTTGAAAGTGAAGGAAAATTTTTAATGTTGTATTTGGTAGGGGGTAACCCCTATTACTATTCAAGCATTATTTAGGGTGGCACCACCCATTTCCACCACCACCATCCATGTGTCCAAAAGAAACACCACTATTGGTGCATATGAAACTATAAAGTTCATTCTTTTTCTTAAATATCTATTTGTTGATAACAATGAAAGTGTATCATGTTTGTTGCAATTGTAATAGAAGCTTAGACATGGTGTTGCATTTAGAGAGTTAAGGGGTGAAATACCCATTTCAATCTTCCTTTTCACATTGTATTGAATTCTTGTTAATAAAACTAATGTCTCTCAAAATTAATACTTTAGACATTCTTTTTATACCACTTCTGTGTCTAAGTCGACTTTAGATCGATTTTTAGCACATAATGCACAATTAAGTCTATAAATCACTAAACATCTCAATTTCATCCACACATTGGACGTAAGTGTTCATAATTATGTCAAGGCTTCCCTATTTGGGTTAATACCCTATATGCAATGATAACCTCTTATGGGTTTATCTCCAGTCAGCTTGCGATCAAACAAACTAATGTTTTTGACCAATTAAGTAGGGCACTTAACCAAATTCTTGAAATGACGAAAAGACTGAGCATGATTCATTAACCAAATAAATAAAATTAAAATTTTATGTGAAAAATCCATGTTGAATTAATGAATATCTAATTTATAAAAATGATTTTTCAACAAATATCAGGAAATATAAGGTCATGATGATGTCATCAGCCTCAAAGCCAAAATTACAAAATATCAACATAAATGTCATGAAAAGTAGAAATGTTTAGCCATGCCTCCATAAATATATAATTAAAGATATAATTAAATGCATTTGGACTCTAAATCTTAACCCTAGCTTAACCATACATGGGTTAGAGTTAGTTGAAAAACTATAAGTACAAGTGCCATGACCATTCTTCAACAAGTTTTTATGTGCAAACAAATAATGCCAAATTATTTCTAGAAAGCTTCATTTCCAACACAAGAAAAGAACCAATTTCTAAGGGAAGAAGAGGAGGTGTTTCCCACAAAATATTGACATCGTTAAAAAACCATTTGTTCACAATACCGAGTATAAGCCTTCTCTCATGCCAATTGTAAGATAGAGTCATTCTAGGAAGGTAAATGGTGTTTTTGTCTTTCATTAGTAGATTTCTTTGTTTAGTTACCATTTTTCACCCTATTACTTATGCTTAGAGTGTTAGTTGTCATTGATTTGTTTTGGTTTATCCACTACCAATATATTTCTAACATTATCTTCATAATCCTATGTTATAGTACTGAATGCCCATGTGGCATGTTGGTTATTATTAAATCTTTAAAAATAGTCAACTATGAAAAAGCTTTAGGTTTGATTCACCCAAAGCAAGTTTTTTTAATTAAAACCCTCTTAGCAGAGGGTCACATGGTTCTAATGGCCATGTGACCAATTATTGGCATTTTTTAGCCCCATGTGCAAATGTTTTTTTACTTGCTTACATAGTTGAACATCGTCATTTAAGCTACAAATTTCTTGAGACTCATATTTTGATTCGAGATACCTGGGAGGGTGATTTTATTTCAATCTTATTACTATATTGATATTTTCATGTTGATTTGGGTTTTATATACACAAAATATTCTTGTAGGAAATAACCTCTTATTTTAGGATCGGTGAAAATTCACTCCAAGTCACAAGTTTGTGGATATCAATTTTATAAATAACCACGTGGTAGAATATCGGTGAGAATAGAGGTTATTTACCTTGGATGGTTTAGATATAATTACATCTAACATCTAACCTAACATTCTAAGAGCTAATTTATAGTGGATGGATGGATCTAAACTAAGGTGGGTCTGATAAAAAATACAAATGGAGGGAAAGGTAGGGCAAAAAGGAACAAGATATGTAATTCATATTGAAGACTAAACCCTTCCAAATTGATTGAATGTATTTAGACTAGGCACATGTATCTAAATAATGTTTATTGTAAGCTTTCTACTAGCACAAAACATTAAAAACATATTGAAGAGTGGTAGAATATCGGTGAGTATAGAGGTTGTTTACCTTGGATGTTTTAGATATGAATTACATCTAATGTCTAACCTAATATTCTAAGATATAATTTACAGTGGATGGATGGATCTAAACTAAGGTGTATCTGAAAAAAAATATAAATGGAGGGAAAGGTAGGGTAAAAAGGAAGGGGATCTATAATTTAGATTGAGGACTAAACCCTTCCAAGTTGATTGAATATATTTAGATTGGGTACATGTATCTAAATAATGTTTAGTGTAAGATTTATACCAACACAAAACATTAAAAACATAGTGAAGAGTCTGAGGGAATAATTGTAATATAATATAATGACCATAATCAAAGATAATGCCAGTATTGAATTTCCAAATGTAATCGCTTTTATAACAAGATGAAAGTATGATCTAAAATCAAAGTACTGATAAGGCTAATGAAAAGTTTGATCTAGTCATTGCAATAAAACACATATACAATATTTCATACAATATGTCAACTTGATGGAAATTCTTTAAGTAAACACATAAATTTGGAAGAGACAAACAAATCATTACAAACATACAAAATAGTTACTAAAAATTTATTTGCTTGCATTAATTCACCAAAATTCTCCACACTTTACAATGGATAAGGATCATGTATATATATGATTTAGATGGCACGACCTCATCTTCAAAACACATTGCATATTTGCAAAGTCTTTAAATAAAATCATTTCTTAATTTAGCTCAACTTTGCATGTACAAAGAATGCATGATAACCTATAAAATATAAATAGCTCGCTAGCGTTAGACAAAAGAAACCACTTTCTAATGCATGAGTGACACTATTAAAAATAACATGACTAAAAATAAATGAAACTTTAATTACAACCATTTGACCAATTGGACTCAAGGTAGAAGCTAATGTAGTAGTATCTACTGATGAACCACACATTATGGTAACAAATTATGTAACTATAGTTTTCACTAGAATAAAACATATATGAGTATTTAAGAGGGCAAAAGTAGAGTTAATTTGAGAATACATAGGCCCCACTAAAGTACACACTAAGGTATGTGTTCAAATAGTAGATGCAGTCATCGATGCTTGAGCTAGTGATGAAGTTACTATCTAAACCATTGATTGTCATTATTGTCTCTTTCTTCTTGAATACGTAACAAAACTTGAATTGATAGCCCAAAAATTAATGAGTGTAACCTTGAAAAATATAAGGATCCTCTTCAATAGTTTATTATGTACACTTAATGAGACATTAAAATAATAATTAAGTTTTTGAGCATTATCAAGTTTCCCTTTCACAAATGTGATTAATTAGACAACTCAATTGCCACCTCTAAGAGGAAGGCTATCAATACTTTCCTTGAAATTATCCACAACAAAATGGAGTAATGTATCAATATAATAATGGCTTATAATCTGACCATGCACCTTGGTCTCTTGAATTTTTAGTTGTTCAACCAACTCCTTCATCTAGTTGTGCCATTTGATAAAATATTCTCTTTTACCACTTACATATGTTTGAGCCAAGTTATTGTCTTTAAGTGGGAGCAGATTCAGGTATGGATATAACTTATCCCTTACTAATTTGGATACATGATATATATTAGAGTCCGTAATCCTCAAAGATTCACTAAAATTGACCACATTTCCCCCATTATAGTTGGGATTCAGCTCTAGCCTTATGTGTAACAATCACCATTTGTATAGAGACATAGCTTAATTTTGGACCTTGTCTAATATGTATTTAGGTGCCTCTAGTTTGTGTTACTACTCCAATATCTGATTTTTATATTGCAAGACATAAAATAACTAATTCAATACCTCTCTAGTAGCATCAACCATGGAGATTGGGTCCTCTTAAATTTCATCATCTTCTCCTAAAAGGGGTTTTTTGTTTTTAGTTAATGAGAATAACTCTTCTTCTCTTCTAAACTCAATTTGCTTCCCTCCACTTGACATATTCCTCTTTCTATCCTTTTCAACTTGTTATATTTCTCATCAATCTCTATGGTTAGTGTGGGTTCTTCCATAATGACCAAATTTTTCCCTAATAATTTATGTGTCAATATGTTATGAATACATGAAGATGTCAAAATCAATTCCCATGAAAGGGTGGCCTGATAATATGGGATGACTAAAGTCTAAGTGGTTTGTAGTGGTGGCATTAATGATGAGAGACCAGGTGAAGGGGAAGAACTTGGAGAAGTAGAAGGTGGAGGTGTATGAAATGGTGGGTTAACCATATTTTCTCTTGAGACCTTGATATGAGAAGGCATTTTGTTTACATGTTTACTGACACTAAAGGATTATTTGATGACCAAGACCACAAGAGACTTTGTTTGAGTAGTTACAAGCATATATCTGATGAGTAGCTCTGCAATGGGAATGAAGAAAAAATGTATTGATACACTAGATATTCAAAATATGGGCTTGGAAAAGTAAATTAAAAACCCCCTTTGGACCCTTAAGCATGATGTTAGTAATTATAGGGTCAATGAGTTGTGTAATAGCAACTTGTGTTATATTTAGTAAAATTTTCCCAGTTGGAATGAATGTGGTAGGAACAACATTAGTATTTATAATAGTGGATATAGTGTTAGCCAAGTAATGAAGTGAAGAAACTACAGTATAAGAAACATTAGGAAAAGTGTTAGAAACATCCACTTAATCTAAAAAATTTGTGGTAATTAGACTAATAATATGAGGGACAACTAGAGTAGTGGAAACAATATTAATAAAATTGAGTGGAATAAATGGAATGTTAGCAATACTAGTAGAGGCACCCATGTGACTATCTTCCATACTTATGTCCTTAGTAATAATGGGGTCTGAGTCTGTTTCACTTATAATTTCTTATTTTGTATTATGAGTATGAGGAGGACTATGACTATGAGTTCCAAAGGCTACTTGTGCAGGAACCTTCTAGATGACATCAAATGTAGTTCCCTCCTCTAAGTCTTCATCTACATAATCTTATAAATGTTCCTTCATTGTATCCTCCCCTACATATTCATCTTCTGTGTTTGAATAGATAAGGCCCAATGATGTTCCTGAACATCGAGGTGGCCTCTCCTCAAGTATGACCTTGGAAGCTTATAGGGTGCTTGGCAAGGTCTTTTTAACTTAATTAGTTGTAGGAGGTCTTATTAAAGTATACACATGAAGAGGAGAAGGTGGACAAATCACCATTGGTGTTGAAGATGAGTGAATTGTAAAAAATGTAGGCAAAAATGCAAAAGTGACCTTGGGAACTAAAGGTAATCATGTATTCATAGGATGGGCTTGTTGCTCTATGGATTTCTATTTTGGAAGGTTCATAAGGACACTTGACATAGTTGTTCATCTATTTCCTATGGTTCATCATCCTTTTTAGGTTGCTTTGTTGTTTCTATAGATTTCCCTTCCTCTTCTTTCTTTATTCTATCAACACCATCCTTTATGATGGAAGGATAATATTAAATCATTTAAGCAATATGCATGGACATCCACACACTTCTCATTCTAGTATAAACTTGTGAGTCATCCTCTGAATTCATAAAAATAAAATCATGACCGTATTCCTTGTGGTTGTAGCTAGATTTGGGATTATAAATTCTATTTTAGTGGATTTAAGGTATTAATTATGGTTTTCTTTGGTAATAGCATCACGGTTAAAAGTTTTCTCACAAAATGGTAGCTAATTTATTTTTTTGGAGTCCATGACATGTCTCATAAGAGTGACCATTTTCAGTGTGAAACCAACACAACTTGTTAGGATCATATCATGTAGGAGGGTTAGTATTATAGATGTATGGTTTAAAAAGAGATAAAAACTTTTTAATTTCCTACATACTAAAAAAAGGCTGGGAGGGAAGTTGGTTATCCATTATAAATGATCCTACTTTGGGTTGGGTAGGCTTGTTTTGAGAAGGAATAATGGTGATAACACTGGTTGTATTTTGAAAGTCTCATTGTTTAGAATTTAATAAATTTTAAATTGAGACACAAGGAAATATTATTGGTTTACTTGGTTAAAAGCCTCTTATAAGGTTTAGGGAGAGAATATCCTAACCTTATATTGAATAGGGGCTTCAATTTTTGTAACAAAGAGTTTGAAAAGGTTATCATCACTCATGTTATGATTCAATTTTTGCGCTAAGTAATTCCATCATTTTGATGAAAGTATGGTTAAATAAATAGTTTCTTGGCATTAATTAAGTCATTAAGGCTATTTTTAGGAAGTTTGTTATGATAGAATACCTTAATTAGAACATTGACTAGACCCTCTAGTTTCATAATGGAATGTTGGGGAATTTTATTGTACCATTCTATCATATCTCTAATAAATGTTTGGTCTAGAATTTTGGTGGTAGCATAATTGTTAGTTTGGACCCATTCCTTATAAATATTGCCAAAGTTTTTAAGATGTAAGGCAGGATATTTAGTCCCATCATATATGATAGTTAGAGAATTATTTTTAATGTCTATGGACATAATGAAGGGAGCTAAAGGCTTGGTCTGATGGTTTTGAAACATCATATTATGAATTGGAGGTTGAGGAATGATATTTCCATTGGAATTTATAAGAGTAAGGGGATATAATTTTGATTTGGTTGGTTCAAAATGACTTGAGGAGGATGACTAGCCATTTTAAAAATGTGATTTTGTATTTGGATCATGTGATTGCTAGTGAAAGTTTTCATAGGGGTCATTTATTGGACCATTTATGCAAGGATTTGTGATGGATCTAAAGGTGGATTTTAACTAGATTTATTTGAAAGAGGATTGAGAGATGGGGGATTAACAACATGAGTCATGAGAGGAAGGTTCTAAACATTGGTGTTGGTTGACCCAACTATCCTATTAGATGAATAAATTTTACTAATACCACTCTTGTTGGGAATGTAGATGGTGTTGTTATCAAGATTATTAATTAGCTGGGTAAGGTTTGCTAGATTATCAGCTTTACTAATTTTAATCATGTTGCATTTGATAGATTTAGAGTGATGCTAAAAGAAAATGCACCATGAAGAGTTATTTTTAATTGTGGGTAAAAAGGGAAGAAAGGAGAAACTCATGTAAAATTTGAGTGGGTTGAGGCTTGATAATAAATTATAAGAGGTGATAACATGGTGATGAACATGTTGAAAATTTAATGTGGAATAAAATAGGTTGGTCACAAAAAAATGATGATATCGATAAGGTTGATATAATAAATTTTTTATGTAACATAAGATTATATTAGGTTGGGTGATACAATTTAGGATAAGAATATACTATATTAGGTTAGATGATAAAGTTTTGAAAAAATACAACACTGTTGACAACTTGGTAAAATAAATGTACTAGGTTGGTCAATTCAATAGGGATAATATAAGGTAAATTAACCAATGTATTTTAATAATAATTTAATATTATATCAGACTGAGTGATGTAATAGGGAAAGCACACATAATTATATTAGGTTTGCTGATTTAGTACACAAAAACAATGAACTAAATCAAGATGTTTAATGCAATTCACAAATAAAACATAAAATAGTATCTAATTGACCAATATTGTAACAACCCCATTGGGTTTTACCTAGAAATACATGATTTTTTTTTCCATTAAACACATATACTATAAATAGATTACACCATGAGAATCTAAGTAGTGATCATACAAAATACTCTAATTGTGATAACTGTAATTAAGCACATGACATCTAACAGGCACTGATCACTATCAACATATGAAACACATCATAATACAAAGATAGAAAGCATTTACAAATAGCCAACCACTGCTGGTACAATACATAGCCACTACTATCAATCCAAGTAAATAGGTAATTACAATTCTTCATGATAATGTTACCAATAATAAATACAATATAATACAATGTACATAAATAAGATATATGGCTCTCTGGAGAATGAGTTCCCTAGACTCTCCAATATCTGTGGTAATCTCAAGTGTCATCTCAATAGTAGTACTATTGTGGGGAGGGAGAGCACCATTCGAGCATTTTTCCACACCAACCATGGACCAACGATCCCCCACACTAATCCCATCAGGGAATGGTCCTCCCTTCATAGATGAGTAGATAGTGACGGTGCAGGAATCCAAAGAGACAAACAAGTACCCGTGTGCTATATGATTTCTAAAACTAAACATGCAATGTATCATAGAAAACCTGTTCTATTGTAAGATATTGTACAAACATGTAAATCATACTCATGAAATGATAATGTTTCACTAAACATACTTTGGTGAAAGTTTTAAGAATAATAAATAATAATGATTTATAAATCAATCAAATTCATACACACCACTTGATCGGATTGCCTTCATCTGGCATTGTGATGCTAGTAAGCCAGTAAAGTCCATCTCACTCCTTGCTCAGTATCAGAAAAACAAGATTAGTCAAATATAATTTAACCACAAGATTCATACAATTTACATCCTACTAACAATCATATCACATAACATGCTAAATATAGGATTAATCAAAGCATACATTTATTCCATCAAATGTATGAATGAATCTTAGATTGTTATCTATCCCATATTAGAAATAATGACTATAATTTATACCATCTAGGTAAAATACACCTTTAACTTTAGATTCAAACTACCACAATTAGTTTTCAAACACACTACACCCTATGATAACCCATATTACCATAGTCTAGTAGTATAAGACATAACTACTAGTTTTCCACAATCAGTCATATAAAGTAGTCTCAAATACATGAAAACATAAGCTTCTATTAAAGAAATTAGATATAACAAATAAAGTTGTAAAATTATTGTAGATAATATTTCCTAAATCCTTAGAGTAGTTTTACATTTACTTTTGTCTTCTAGTGTGTAGCTCAAGAGTCTTGTAGGTAGTTGAATGGGCTTCTTGGTAGGTGAAGTGATTCATCATATTTTGGATTTAAATTTTATTGTTTGCTTCCTTTAAATTTGAATCATGAAATAATAATTTCATTGTCATTCCTTTAGCATTGTTTCTAACCTATCATTGGTATCAGAACTTGGAATTTCAATTGTTATTTTTTCATTCTTTCTCCTCCTTTCAAGTTGTATAGTCTACATATTTTTTGTTTTCTTTAGTCTTTAGTGCTATGACCTATCATTGGAATTTCATTATCTTTGGTTTTACAGACTCTCATTTGAATTTCATTATATTTGGTGTTATGTCCTCTCGTTGGCATTTCATTATCTTTGGTGCAACAGTTTGCAGATTGTTATTTTTATTGTCTTCTAGTGTGTCACTATTTTGGTGCCTCCATGCAGGACCAACCTATGACCTGTTATTATCCATGAAATATGAAATATGGTGTTGACCTATGTGTATAGGAAGTTTTGATGCATTTTTATATATATTGAACCTACATATTTCTAATTTAATGCTGACCTAACCTATGTCAATTTGTTTTGGCATGTATTCATTGAAATAGTAGTCTATTCACTCTGTCAGTGAAGTGGAATTTCTATCAACTGATGTGCACCATTCATTGATGGTAATCACTATTGTGTTTATTTTTGGGAAGGTATTTTGACTACTATAACTTTTAGGTAACACATTTGATAGTTTGGACACATATAACCTTCTCTTGAACTGTGTATCATTCCAAAAGTTGTGTATATTCTCTATATTCCAAGTGGCACTATCTCTTTGCTAAGTTGGAGGTCATACATATATTTAATTCCAATATTGGAATTCTATATTTACATATCAAATCAAATTTTCTATATAAAACAAAAGGAGAAGAAGGTATTCTATTTATGTGCTTTTTTCATTAAAAAGCAAAATTTTAATTTTTCTTAAATGCTAAATTTTGAAATTTGAAAACATTTTAATTTGAAAGCACAGAAAATTTGGTGCAATTTATCATTGAAATTTCCTTGATAATGCTACTTTAAGCAAAGTTGGGAAAAAAAAACCAAACTATGCAATTCAAGGAGAACTAAAGAGAGCTACTCTTTTACCCATTCATGTATGTCAAAAAATGTAAATCTAAAAATCAAGAAAAATCAAGTATATTGATGTATGAGATTTTATTTTTAAGCCAGTGTAATGATAAATCAAATCCTTTTTAGTAATTTTGTGTATATATAAAAGGAGACCATTTTGGAGTGATAAGGAACCAATTGAGGTTAAACAAAAACTCAAAACCTCTAAAAACTCAAACAAAAACTCAAAACCATGCATTCTATCAAATCTATTATTGACACTATGTTGATTGGCAAAGATAATTAGCTATAATGATCTCGACAAGTGGAGAACACACTCATATTCAATGATCTATAGTTCAATATTTGTGATGGGGTAAAATAACTAGATGAACCAATAGGGAATGCAAAGGACATTCATACATAGAAGTAAAAAACTAGAAGGCTTTGGCCTAGATGAGGGCATTAGTGGATAGAGATGTGTTTCTTCATATACAGTGGTGAAATACACCATGGGAAACATTTCAAAAATTGAAAGACATATATGACTCCCATTCAGAGTTAGAATTCATTTAGTTGCAATTAAAGTTATTCAACCTAGAGTTAAAAGATGGTGATGTGATGAGATTGGCTTCAGAGATACAACATATCAAACATGAAGTTGAAGAAACAAGTGTCAAAATTAACATATACATGACTTCATTCATAAAATCCTTTCTTCCAAACTATTAATCCTATTTGGAGTCTTTATAAGTAAGCAATCAATTGAAGACTTTCACATTTGACTAGTTGGTTGGAAAGATGGCAGAAAGAGAAAATTTTTTAGAAGGAAAACCAAAACCATAATAGGTGAAAGTGTGTGCTATGTCAAAAAAAATTCTTTCAAACCATCAAACAAAGCCACATATTCCAAAAATGAAGGCAATAAAAAGTACAAGAAAATGTACAAAGGAAAAGGTGGTAAAAATGAAAATCATGGTGGTCAAAATAAAAAATAGAATGATAAACAAAACCTCTACTGCGAATGGTGTGACAAAAAAAGGTAGCCATGAGACCCATGAATGTAGGAATCTATGGGATAAAATTGAAGCATACCATAAAAAGAAAAAGGGAAATTCAAAGAAACAGTCAAAAGAGTCAAACTCAACATAATTCACCAGTGAATGTGTGTTTTCCAATACAGATGATGAAGCAAATAGTGTCTCAATTAGTTCCTCATGGTTTGATGCTTGGGTTCTTGGTACTGGTTCTACTCAATGTATGAATTTTCAAAAATACTTCTTTGAGGAGTACAATGAAGGAAGTTTTGGCTCAATATACCTCATAGATAGATCAAGTTTGCAACCATAGGGAAGAGGTACAATTTGACTCAAGTGTTTAGGGCTTCTAGACTACAAACTTGAGAATGTTCTCTAAATTGAAATGAAACTTGTTATCCCTAGTGCTCATAAGCAATAAGGCCATTCCATTCTATTAGATAATGAAAATGTCACAATTAGGAGGAAAAGTGACAATGTAGTCATCTTGACTAGATATGAAGAAGAAAAACTTCTCAAACTCAAGAGTGAGCCATCAAATTCAAGGAATTATGCTCATCTCGTGGAAGATAGAATGTCTCCAAACATGTTGTGGAATGATCTATTTGGGCACACTCACTATAATAATATTCATGTATTAAAAAATAATGGTATTATTGGCATGCCTACATTACCTACAAAATTAGATGAGAAGTGTGAAGCCTGCATCTTGGCTAAACATGCAAGAGAACCATTTCCAAAGTCATAGCAAAAAGTAGACATGAAGCTACAACTTGTTCATTCATACTTATGTTCTCTTCCAATCCTCTTTTCTCGTGGTCATGTTGTAGGCCAGAATTTCACCCTTGTGGGAGAGTTTTTTAGGCTCTCTCACTCCCAATGACAATATTGGAACAACCTTAGGCTGTGGGCTGTAGTGAGGTTGAACCTCTGGAGAAGGCCAACTTCCTCTTGGTATATCACCTAAAACTAAAGCTAAACTAATGCTCCATGGGGAAAAGGGTTAGAAAGGGGATAAGGGCTCCTAAGAAAGCTAACCAGGCAATGCACCAAAATAAAATGGGAAACTTCCATAAGCTTGAACCCACACTAGTTCTTCAGAGGACAATACTGACTTACATAACCTCAAGATCAAGCTGGTTGTATTAATATTTCATAGAGGAGGTTCATGAAGCAATGAATGAAAACAAAGAGGAGTTCTAAGACTCATTGAAAGTTCACATCAATGGTGGAAAGAACACTCAACCAGACCTACAAACAACATTGAAAAACTCCCTAAACAAGGTCATAAAGGAGGACCATGCATGAGGAAGATTCTCCTTCACATAATGCCATAGTGTGCAACTCAATAGACACAAATCCAAGGTAAGAGGCAGGCAAAAAAAATTCTTTATTGCATCAAGAGGTGGTTCTTACAAATACTTGGTAGGATTGAGCCTAATCAAATTTAGCATATTTTACAATATCTCAAAGAGTATCATAGTTCCTCTAAAATTTCCAAATCAGAGAGAACTAGGCTCTCTAAATTTCAAATCAGAGAACTCCTTTTACAAAATGAAAAGAATGGGATATATAAAAGAGGGAAGAGAAATAGAGAGAGAAAGGAGAGGGGTACATTGTCCATGATCATTGAATGAGCTCCACCTTTCAAGGGATGCCCCACCACCCCTTTGTCCAATTAGAACAAGTCCATCATCAACATTTATCCTTCAATAGCTCTAGTTAGTTCTCAAGTTATTTTCATTGGCTAAGAAAAGTACACTAGAGGACAAGAGTTTGTTTTACAAGGTGAGTCATGATCCTTTCAAGGAGAAAATATCTTCGAAGGTTTTGATCATTATTGAATGCTCCAACTATTTCTCCAATCTCCCAAATTTTATCCATGAATCTTGCCATACCTTCCACTTGGCTTCATTATGAGGACAAGGTCCTCATATCTTAAAATTGATAGAGCCATGCCATGTGTGCTTTGAGAGGCAGTTTAGAAAAAGCATGGCTCAGACCACTCTTTTCATTAATCACATACCTACTTAATGCTTTGGGACCTAAACCCAAATTAACTATAGGTTGAAAACTAATCTAAATTATTGGTTTTCCTATAGTTATGATAGATGATATTTTGCTTGATGCCTAGTCTTTTTATATCGATGAGTTGTTGACCTTTGATCTATACTAGGTCTAAAAGACCTATTCTATCCCTCACTCACTATTGATCTAAATCTATGATTGAACACATGCCATTAATTTGTCTTAGCCCATTAACCTGTTAGTTACCACTCACCATTGGATCTTTTATATGATTAAACATGAGCCATCGATCATATTTTTTGAACCCAAACATGTATTTCATGAGGCTTTACTTTGACATCTGCGTGCCTATATTTGACATCTGCATGCACATATTTTACCTTCATATAACCATCACTGAGATATTTGAACCTTAATGACTATCTTCTATATGATTGAATTTGAAATTTGTGGGAACATCATTAATCCTTTTGGGCCCTTTACTAAATTTACTTTCTCAAACTTTTTGACTTGGCCTATTTCTTCAAGAATTTTTTCCTCATACACTTTTCCCGAACTAATCCTTTGGCCTCTTTTTCCTTATCTTATTTCCTTAAGAAAAATTACCAAAACTTATTTCTTTAGGCCAAATTTCTTTAGTTTTTGTGTGGGACTTTTACTTTCAGAGCCTTTTCCTAAAAGAGAAAGTCTTTGGGATTTTTACTAAGTGCCATTTTAGTCTACGTGATCTTCTAGGTTTGGGCTTGAACTACTTCTTGATCCTGTGAAGGATTAAAACCATGAAGACTTACTCAAATCATTCATCTTTGCCATGTTGAGCCTGCTTCAAAGCTTTAATATATGGGCCAAAAATGGCCAACATTTTTGGTGACTCTTAGGAAAGCATGCCCGCTATGCTTGAGAAACCAACTCATTGCCTCATCTGATCCATTGGGCATGAAGTCACTGCCTTTTTGACAAGGCTGACCCTATCAAGAAACTCCCCTTGAAGTAATAAAGATAAAACAAAACAAAGTGCCCAAGGTATTTGGGAAAGGAAAAAATAAAATAGAAAGGAAATGTGCACAAGGCACTTGGAGGAAAGCATGAAATCTATCCTAATATATATAAGGTTACAATTTACAAGTATCTCCCTCCTAGATCAAATGGGAAAATATGAGTATTATTCACTTTTAGTAATCTAAGATGAAAAATACTTTGCTTTGGAGGTGCCAGAATTGGTGAACCAGGTAGCTTTATGGTTAATCCTTTTGATGTGCTCTCTAATGGATGGAATGGAACAAACATGTCTCTTATGTGGACATACTGGTTCATGTCCTCCAAACTTGGTTCATTTTGGACTGTAGGGGATTTTTTAGTCTTCTCATTTGATGGCTTAATTTTTTGCTCTGAATCAAGGACAACATGTGATGGCTCCTTTGAACTGGTGCTTGGTTTACTATCTAGGCTTAGGCAAAAAAACTCTAAGTCATCCCAAAAGATAGCTTCCTCTTGGTCATCTGAGACAATGCCAAATTCAACACCATATTTTCTCTACTTTATTTGAAGGGGCCATATGGTAGTTTATCAATCCACCTAAGGCCCAACATGTCATGTTCTTATTGTTTTAAATCTGCCCATTCCACCTCATTCTTGAAGACATCAATACTACCTTCAATGGATAATTGATCTTGAGATTGGTCAGCTTCTTCAACCTAATTGGTAAGGTCATCCTCATATTATGAAGATGGCATAGGCTAGTTTAGAACCTCTACCTGATCCATAAATTCATGGTACAACTACTACCATACTTCATCTTGATCCTCTTGCTCATTCATGACCTCTCCAATATGGTCAGCTGACTGATTGACTATGTCAATCTCTACACCTTGGTCATCTTCATCTACAGCCACACCAAATGGAAGCTCTTGAGACCAAACAAAATCCTCTTTGATCTTAGCTACATCCAAAATACACACCTCTTTAAGTATGAAGGCATCAATACTCTGTTTAGGATCTAATTCCTCAATGTCAAAGCCATGCCACAATAGCTAGTCCAAACCTGATTTCTCCTCCCTTTTCTAGAGAGGACTACCTATCACGATTTCTTCCTTATAAAAACTTACCTCATATTATTGAGACTCACTTGAGACTACAAACTCTTCCTCTATACTTTGTAAAATAGGCTCTGTCTCCAAGAGAGAGATGGTGGGAGGGTGAAAAAATTCACGTTGCTTGAAGCTTGAGAGAGTGTCTTTCCAACTAGGTACATTGAGTGGTCTCTTTAGTGGATCTTGAGGAAAGGATAGAGAGTACTGAAACTCTTGTACATCAAGCTCATTGAGATGATCTATGGTTACTTGATTTACTTTTGGCACAACTAACTCCTCCAAGACTGCTTCTTGGACTACCTCAACCAACACCTCCTCCTTCTTCTTTGTGCGTTTATGAATTGATTTCCATGAGGGAAATGAGTAGGGAGTAGACACTTTTTATTCCTTTATAGAAAAGGTTGGTCTCACAAGTGGGGGAATGATATAACCAGGGTCAAATGTATTAGAGAAGATTCATGATGGAAGGGATTAATGCTCTTGAGTGGGAATGAGTGTTGGGGTAGGAGAGGGCAAATTGATTGTCTCTTGGAAAGGAGAGGACACATAAGATTGATCTAAATGAGCCTACTGATTTTCATAATATATCAACACACTTTCCAAATCTTGGACAATGCTTCTCAACCACACCTTAATTTCCCTCTCGTAAACTACCCATTGTTCATCCTCATAGACTGACCACCTATCTTTGACTAGCTAAAGAACATTCCTTGCCTCTTGTAAAACATGAATAGGGATGATTGAAGAAAGTTATAAGCCCATACCAATCTCCCTTATCAACTCAATATAATCTGATAATGCTTTCTTGAATCTTGACAAGGATGCAACAAGAAAACATAGTCTTGCCAAGGGGAATTATAGGATTGATTTCAATGCAAAGGAGATTGATCTTGGTCATACATAGGAGTGGGAGGAGGGAAAAAGCCATGATAGGGTTAACAGGTTGTTTAAGGGCCACTTGGGGGGAACACAAAAACATTGTTAGCTTTATAAGTGTGATGTTGAGGTAGAGAACACGCATGTTGATAAAATGATGATTGCTTGAACATACCAGATAATGATGATTAGGAAATTGGGTTGCTTATACCAATTGATGAATACTTGTAGTCACCATTGGTATTTGCACACATTCCTCCAAAGGCTGATTGGATGAAGAAAATAGCAAAACTCTTCACTTAGTGAACAACATAGTCCCACCAGGTATGCCAAAAACTATTGTAGGCTAGAATTACACCCTTTTAGGAGAGTTTTTAAGGCTCTCTCACTCCCATCTACAATATTGGAACAACCTCAAGCTGTGGGTATCTTATAGTGAGGTTGAACCTTTGGAGAAGGCGAACTTCCTCTTGGTATATCACCTAAAACTAAAGCTAAACTAATGCTCCATGGGGAAAAGGGTTAGAAAGGGGACAAGGGCTCCTAAGAAAGATAACTAGGTGATACATCAAAATAAAATGGAAAACTTCCATAAGCTTGAACCCACACTAGTTTTGTAGAGGACAATACTAACTTACACAACCTCAAGATCAAGCTAGTTGCATTAATATTTCATGGAGGAGGTTCATGAAGAAATGAATGCAAACAAAGAGTTCTAAGACTAACTAAAAGTTCAAATCAATGGTGAAAATAACACTCAACCATACTTGAAAACATCATTGAAATACTCCCTAAACAAGGTCAGAAAGGAGGACCATGGATGAGGAAAATTTTCCTTCACATAATGCCTTAGTGTGCAAATCAATAGGCACAAATCCAAGGCAAGAGGCAGGCAAAGAAAATCCTTTATTGCATCAAGAGGTGGTTCTTAAAAATGCTTGGTAGGGTTAAGCCTTATCAAGCTAAGCATATTTTTCAATATCTCAAAGAGTATCCCAATTCCTCTAAAATTTCTAAATCAAAGAGGACTAGTCTCTCTAAATTTCAAATCAGAGAACCCCTTTTACAAAATGAAAAGAATGGGATATATAGAATATGGAAGAGAAATAGAGAGAGAAAGGAGAGGGGTACATTGTCCATGATCATTGAATGAGATCCACCTTTCAAGGGATTCCCCACCATCCCTTTGTCTAATCAAGACAAATCCATCATCAACATTTATCCTTCAATAAATCCAGTTAGTTCTCAAGTTCTTCTCATTGGCTGAGAAAAGTGCACTAGAGGACAAGAGTTTGTTTCATATGGTGAGTCATGATGCTTTCAAGGAGAAAATATCTTCAAAGGTTTTGATCATTATTGAATGCTCCATCTATTTCTCCAATCTCCCAAATTTACTCCATGAATCTTGCCATACCTTCCATTTGGCTTCATTATGAGGATAAGGTCCTCATATCTAAAAATTGATAGAGCTATGCCATGAGTACTTTGAGTAGTGGTTTGTCAAAATCATGGATTAGGCTACTCTTTTCATTAGTCACATACCTGCTCAATGATTTGGGACATGAACTTGTATTAACTATAGGTTGAAAATTGATCTAAATTATTGGTTTTCCTATAGTTATAATAGATGACACTGTGCTTGATGTTTGGTCTTTTTTCATTGATGAGTTGTATACCTTTGATCTATACTAGGTCTAAAATACATATTCTATCCCCCACTCAACATTGATTGAAATTCTTGATTGAACATGTGACATTAATTTATCTGAGCCCATTAACCTGTCAGTCACTACTCACCGTTGGATCTTTTATATGATTGAATGTGAACCATCGATCCTATTTTTTGAACCCAAACATCTATTTCATGAGGCTTCACTTTGACATTTGTGTTACTATATTTGATGTCTACACAAATGTATTTGATGTCCATGAAAATGTCATTGAGATATTTGAACCTCAACAATTATCTTTTGTGATTGAATTTGACATTTGTGAGAACATCATTAATCCTTTTGGGCCCTTTCTCGAAGTTATTTCCTTGGAATTTTTACCATGGCCTATTTCTTCAAGATTTTTTTGATCGTACACTTTTCCCAAACTAATCCTTTGGCCCCTTTTTCTTGATCTTATTTCCTTAAGATAATTTTCTTGAACTTATTTCTTTGCACCAAATTTCTTTGGGTTTTATTCAAGACTTTTACTTTTGGAGTCTTTTCCCAAAAGAGAAATTTTTTGAGATTTTTACCAAGTTCCCTTTTAGTCTATGAGATCTTCTAGGTTTGGGCTTGAACTACTGCTTGATCCTATGAAGGCTTGAAACCGTGAAGACTTACTCATATCCTTCATCTTTGCCATGTTGAGCTTGCTTCAAAGCTTTATTATGTTGGCCAAAAATGGCCAATAGGTGATAAGTACTTCATCTTATTCATTGATCACTATATTAGGATGACATGGGTATACTTTATGAAAAAGAAATCAAAATCCTTTGATACTTTCAAAAAGTTTGAAATAATGATTGAAAATGAAGCATAAACTCGCATCGAGACACTCATGATAGATAATGGTGGTGAATACACATCAAAGAAGTTTGAATCCTATCTTGAGAAAAAATAGATCAAACACCATCTCATAGTTCCTCACACTCCACATTAAAATAGAGTAATTGAATGCATGAACATAACTATGATGAATATGGCTCATGCAAGTTGTACTTCAAAGGGATCAATATGCACTTTTGGGATGAAGTAGACAAAAAAATAGTATACCTTCACAACTTATCAATGTCAATATCTCTTGAATAAAAAACTCCATATAAGATGTGGTGTGGTCATCTACCTTCAATGTGACATCTTTATATTTTTGGATCCACTTGTTATGCATTGATTCCAAAGGAGAAGAGAAATAAATTGGACCATAGAAGTCAAAATTGTATCCACTTGGGATATTTTGATTCCTCCAAGGCATTTAGGCTATACAATGAGAAAGAGAAGAATTTTATTGTTTCAAAAGAAGTTATATTTTGTGAGATTGCAAAGGAGAAAGAGCAAATTGATCAACAATTGAGTCAACTAGACAAATATGCAAAGTTTGATGTCTACAAAGAGAGTGATTTAAATGTTCCAAATAATGAATGGGGGACACAAATTTGGGAATCTATTGATTTTCTATTGTCTCCTATACATGAGATTGAAAATACTCTTAGAGGAGAGATTGAAACTTCATTAGATATTAAATAGGGGCTAGTAGAACAGAGATCAAATAGTGAAGGAACTTTAGAGGATGAACCCAAATAACTTATAGCACAAAACAAGATACCTAAGTGGGCCACTCAAACATTTAAAGATGTGAAGCCTAACGAATTTGGGAAAACAAGCAATCAAATTGCACATGCAACCTCCTCTCAACCAGACAAGTCTATTGATGAAATTTGGGACATGATTAGAAAAATAACAATAAATAACTCTCAAGAGGAACTCAGTGTTGCATTTGATTCAAAACCAACAAATTTAAAACAATTTGATAAGCTTGACTCTTGAAGAAAAGTAATGAAAAATGAGTATAATTCACTGGTGAAAAATTAGACTTGGAATATGGTTGATCCACCATATGGCTAAAAATTGATTGGCTATAAGTGGGTCTATCACAATAAAAACAAGGTAGATAGCTCAATTGAAAATCATAAAGCAAGGATTACCGCAAAGGGGTATGATCAAAATTAAGTAATTGAATATAATGAAACATTTGCACCTACAACAAAATGGACTACCATTTAGACCATATTGGATTTGGTAGCTCACAATGAATGGAAAGGTCACCAAATGGATGTCAAAACTATTTCTGAATGGATACCTTAAGGAAACTATGTACATGACACAACCTGATAGATTTATAATAAAAATACAAGAGCACAAGGTGTGCAAATTGGAGAAGTCATTTTATGGTTTGAAACAAGCCCCTTGAGCATGGTATGAAAAACTAGTTGAGCACCTCATGAACATGAAATTTAAACATTTTGAGTTTGAAGATGCAACTCTTTTTTGTCAAAATCATTGACAAAATAGTTGTATTTATGGTGGTGTATGTTGACAATTTGCTCATCATAGGGAACAATGAATGGTACACTACAAAATTTAAATCAGAGTTGATGAAAAGTTTTGAAATGATTAATTTGGGTTATCTTCATTACTATTTGGGTATTGAAGTAATTCAAAAACCAAATTTTTTATTCATGACTCAAGAAAATTACATTGGTGACATTTTAAGTAAGTTTAAAATGGAAGATTGTAAGCCTCTCAGCATGCCCATAGAATATAATCTCACATTAACATCTAAAGATTCAACATATTTAGTTGATGCTTCTAAATATAAACAACTCATTGGTGTTAGAGGTAAAATCCACTAAGAGGGAACGGTAAATCAGTGATGGCAAACAATCCAATTCAATTTCTAAACCCTTGAAAATACTTAAGAATTCAATACAATCATTCATGAAGAATACATATCACATACATAACACAAGATCTACGTGGACAACCCTCTTGGAGAATAAAACCCACTCTCAAGCCTAAAAACACATGGACTAGTATCCTATAAGATGATCATAAACAAGAAATTTATCAAGTCCTTCTAATCAAGAACCTTTGGTCAAGTCCTTGTGACCTATAACCTCGATCAAGTCCTTCTGATCAAAGCTCTTTAGTGAGACATTATTTCACAAGCAGAAACTACCCTTAAAGAAGATCAAGTCCTTTAAAACCTCCTTGTGAAGAATACTTCCACCTTAGAGTTGATGTCTTCAACACTTGATGATGGACCTCTTGATTATTTCACCTTTGCACAAACTCTCTCTCTAACTCATATAGGCCTCTCACATATGCATGCCACAATATCTCTCCTTCCTTACTCAAACATTCTCATATGCACACTCATATCTCTTTACACAAATTTAGACTACAAGAACACTATACTATCATCAAAAACATGATCTACAAATCATATACACAGTCCTTAATCTCCTCTACTCATCAACCCAATAGTTGGGCACTCTCACTCTCTTTTGCTTTCCTTCACTCTTTAACTCACTCAAATCTTCCACACAAAATCTAGAAACCAACACATTTGGTTTCACTATATATAAATCAATCATGAATTAATCAAGATCACAATATTTATTTGTCAACCACAAAACATGCCTTCACCCTTAAGGAATCTCATATGGGTCACACTTAAGCACAATTCCCTTTCAAAATAGGTCTAAGTCACGTTTAGGTCTAATGGAGACCCATTCACCTATTTGATTCATCTCCAATAAAATCAAAAACATATTCCCACTTAAGAATACATAGGTCAACTCCTTATGTCCCCTAAGACATCCTTAAATGATCACAATCACCTTATCTCACCTTTGCGTATGATCAAACAACTCAAACATAGACCTTATATATAGAAACACCATTATTAAACATATAGTCATATTTTTAACCATTATTCATACTCAATATATATTGATCACACCTTCAAAATACTCATAGAGAATCTTCATGGAGTCAACAACACTCCTCAATATCCAATTAACCATGAAACATCAAAACAACATCTATATAAGCTCAATTACTCTTTTGGGTTCACTTGCAGAACAAGTACAAAACCATAGTCAAATTTGAAGCTTAACATATTTATCTGTATACACTTTTAAATCTTCAAATCCATATTTCTAGATGCACCTTGGAGTCCTTTACCACTTTATTTTTTACTACATGAGCAAATTCATCTTCTATCAAAAGATATGGTCCAAAGACTAGACACTAGTTTTTCCCTTAGTAAATTCAAATATTCAAATGGCAATAGCCATAGTTAAACTTTGACCACTTTGATCGTATCTCATGTCCTCTCAAATTTAGATCAAATACACTCCATCTATATTGATCAATCTTTAACACATAGGTGTTAATGATCAATTAAATCTCTATCACTTTGACCTCATCTCATGTAATCTTAAAATGTTGACTCTACGCACTCTGTTGATCTCTATGGATCAACTAGGCCTTTAACAATCAATGCTCACCATTTGATCAATCTATACGATCACCTGCTCACCATTGAATCCTTATCTTGTACCTTTTTTCAATTATTAAACATCATGTACCTATCCTCATCTCATTGCTTCTTAACTTATTAGAGAAATGCGCATCATTGATCTTGCTCAAGCTTAACACTTTCAAAAATGACTACGGGGACCTTTTTAGTATGCCTGAGAAACCATTTTTGTACCTCAATAACTTCTTCTACACTTACTTGCATGATCTCAAATTTGGACTAGATGATCTCCTCACATAAGAAAATCCAACCATATGACAAATAGCTCCTATAACCCTCACATGTGTGAGATATAATTCTATTAAAATGCCTTCTCAAAATCCTCTATTAGAGAGCCAACTATGTCAAAACCTGCCTGAGAGGCCAACTTTGAGCATGCATAACTTTTGTCATGCTTTAATGTATGATCTTAAATTTAACACATGTAATCTATGCTTAAAACTAAACAAAATCATATAATCAGTTTTGTTGTCCCCAAAAAATACCACTCATTTTTTGGGACAACCTATAGACCAAAATTTATCTCTTCCCTTCTCAAAATTTGTTCTGAGCTTTCAAATTCCTCATTTTTAAGCTTTTTCTATAAAGGGGATTCACAGGTTCAACAGGTTAAAATATCTTCTGCAGGGAAGATCAGTCAAAAAAACAAGCTTCTAACACAGTCATTTTCAGGATTGGTTCAGCGCCTCGGTTCAATCAAAGGATTTCAATCAGGAAATAATAAAGGACTTAGGCTCGAACCATTTAACTTTGAACCACTTTGGTTCAAAGGTTCATTGGGTTCAATGACCAAGTTGGTTCAACGCGCTTGGTACAAAAGAACAAAGGACTTGGCCAAATTACGAAGAATGAACGTTGAACCAAAGTTGGTTTAATCAATTGGTTCAATCAATAGGTTCAAGGGGCGACCCCACAGCTGAAGGAACAAATGCCCCTGTAGAGGGCCGTGAATCAAGTCAAGTGCCCTTGTGGAGGGCCATGAGCCAAAACAAACAAAGTGAACTCCTTCAAAAAAATGAACAAGGCAAAAGGCAAAGTAGAGTCCTTCAGACAAATTGTTTGAAGGAATTCACTTGGGAAGAGAGCCTGAAGAAAGCAAAGGAAAAGCCTAACTGAAGAGAAAAATCTTGCAAAAAAGTGCCTGATGGAAAAATGCAAAGTGCAACAGAAGTCACCACGTGTCCATTATAAAGTAGAGCAGAAGCTACCATGTGTCATCTTCTATAGGACCCGCAAAGGTTTCTAAAGCTTCTATAAGTTAAGCGGAATACGTCACGTGTCTTGTTATGACTCAGTAGAACATGACAAGTGTTTGCATTCATGTTCCCCTTTTGGAGTTGCTTGGCCAAAATGTGTCATGGACCCCATTTTTCATAAGTTTCTAATGAGTTTCATAACAACAAAACTTGCCATTTGTCAAAGATGCAGAAAGGACCCCCCAAAGACTTAGGCAAGAAGGGATATAAAGAGCAAAGAAGCACTTAAGCAGTGAAGAGAGGAACGAGACCAAAGGATTAGAAATATCTTTGAAAGAGTTATTTCCAATAGGTGAAATAGTGGATCGAGTAGACTTCTGAGCACACCAAACTAAAGATGCAAGCCTATTTTTTTCTTCCATGAAGTAATGGTGAATTGGACAGCTGCGCAGACATAAGAGAAAGGACCAGACAGTCCATACCAAGGAAGAGACATGTTATATGAAGGGACATGCCATAGTTATGGCAGTGCACTATTCTTAGCATGGTCTCTCCAGACAAAACTGGAGACACATTGAAGACATTGACTATAGCATGGGCCGTCCCATGGAAAAAGGTGCCAATCCTTACGTAGTGGCTATAAGTTTGTTAATTCTATCATTTATGAGGGAGACTTTTCATTTTACAAGAGTGAAACTCTACCCATTTTGAAAGAGAAAAATTGAGACTTTGAGCTCAGGTTATAATTTCATTTCCATTGTTATCTGAATGAGAAAGCAGGTTTTTCACATACTTTATGCTGTTCTGACTTGTGTCATCTGAAGATGTCCTTATTCATTTAATTTGGTATGCAAAATTAGTGAAGGTAATAGGGAAGTGTCCTAAAACCAACTGTGGGAAGACTTTGTGCTTTCATAATTGATTTCATTATGTGTTTTCCTTTTCTTTTTGTGTTGAGGATTCTGGGGCAACTTTGTGCCCCCATTATCCTTTGTGATATACTCTTTGAGTAGTTGAGGTGGAGACTTTGCACTCTGTTTCATCCTGTTATTACTACGCCCTTTTGATCACTGGTTATTTCACTATCTAAAAGAAACTCCTATTGTTTCTTGTAAGGACACTTCGAAAAGAAGAGAAGTGCTTTCAACGTTTATAGCCAGGATTTTCTCCTTTGTCTGTGTGCATCATCTCTGAAAGAAGAGAGATGGATGGTTTGTCCCATCCCTGTGTCTTACTTTTTGCTTATTTATATTATATATAGCTCCACATATTTAATAGGGAACCTCCCCTTGATGAGAGGAGAGATTTGTCTCTGATTGATGTAGTAAAGCTACACACCAGGATGACCCATCTCCCTATGTTGTGGTGATAGGAACTATTTTGGTCACCAATTAGTTGGCTAACAAAATATTCACCCAATAGTTTTTGGCAACTCCGTTGGGGATAAACGTGTAGTCTGAAGCCTCAAGTTTTAGATTGAAGTAGTTCCTTCCCTTATCCATTATATTACAGACTCTAGCGACTTTGTTCCATGTCTTACCCATTATCATTATAGCCTTACCATCTTCCTCCATCTCTGTTATATTATATGGTCTACAAAACTAGAGCCACTGGGAAGAGCGCACAATTTGAAGTCTCAAGCTTCAAGCTGAAGCAGATCCTACTCTTTTCCATTTTTGTTCTGTAATCTGGCAACTCCACATTATACAAGAAGCTAGAAATCTCAAGGTGTTGTTGACCCTCCTTTTGAGTTGGTATGGCAGAGTAATTTTGAGTTGTTTCCTCCACAACCTCACCTTCAACGAACTAGGAGTCTTCCTCCTAGCCCTACCAGGTCACCAGCACAAGGCAGAGCTTCTTTTTCTACTACTAGCAGAGCTTTGCCTATCTATTCTCCACCCAGATTTGTGATCCCACTTCTATATAATCAAATCATGGCTCAAGGCCCCTGGGGTAATTATTTCAGTCCACTGAATTTGACTCCACCTCTGCATGAGCTTCCATGCAGTTCAAGGAGGAATTTCCCCAAATTATTTGGTGATGGGAAGGTTCATCTTGATGAACACATTATAACTTTTAGCATAGCCTGTGGTGTAATAAGGGTGGAATTTGAAGACATAACGGTCAGGCTATTTGTGGAGACACTACAAGGCACTGCTGCAGATTGGTTTTACCACCTGTAGGCTGGATCAATTACTGACTAAGACACTCTAAAAGACAAATTTGAAGCTAGGTTCAAGCCTAAAAAAGATGCACATGCCTTGCTGGCCCAGCTCACTTAGATGAAGAAAGAGCCTCATGAGCCTATGAGGGATTTTATTGCTAGGTTCGTTAAGCCGAGGCAAAAAATTCCCATGGTCGCCTATCTAACACCTCAGAACCTCAAATGCTTCTTCATCAACTCACAGCTGTCAGAAGTGAGTTTCTTACTGAGATGGGCTAGACACATAGACCTTGCTGCTGCTCAAGACTTGGCTATTGAGGTGGAAGATGACCTTATCTTGGTTGGAAAGATAAGAAGAGATCCAAACAGAGGTAAATCTTCTCCTTCTTTTGAATACTTCCCTTCAGTCACCACTGACCTAATGGTACAAAAGCTAGCAAATGAAATGCTAGCTCTTAGAAAGCAAATGGCGCAAGGAATGTCATCTGCTCTTACATACATAGATATGCCTAGGAGGACATTTTAGAATTAGGCGTACCAAGGCAATGCTGCCAAGAATTAGGGACAGTAAAATTGCCTTCCTCCTCCATAGAGGAACCTCACCCTTGAAGCACCTCCAAACAACTCAACAGTCAGATATCTTGAAGCTGAAGTAGATTTCTCATTCTAGTCTGAGTTAAATCCTAAAGATGATGCTAATCTCTTCACTGAGGAAGAAGAAGAATTAGCTGGCAACTCCCATATTAGTTTCCTAAACTATCAGGATGAACCCAAGAGTGAAGGCAATGCAGCTGAGGGGTCATATGCTGTATTCACTTGATCCAAGAATCAATCAACTCAACACGCTGATAAGGAGAAAGTAGAGGAGTGACCTCAACCAACAGTTTCAATTGCTAAGTAGGGATTTGCTCTTCCTTTCTAGCCAAAGGACTCAGTGATTTCAAAAAAGGTAAATACCCCAAATGCCCCTATGCCTTCTATTTCAATTTCACAGTCCAGTCCTTCCCCTTTTAAAAATCAAAAGGATGAACTTCCATCCTTTATTCCTAGCTCATTCTAGACATTTGATATCATTGACCATATAAAGAGAACCAAAATTCAAATGTCTGAATTTGAGTTTTTGCAGTGTCATCCCGAGCAATTAGATAGACTAGTTCATTGTGTTAAAAACTAGAACATCCCTATTGAGCGAGCAATTTCCAAAATGATGCATGATGTTGCTAGGAATGCGCCCACCAGGAATAACCTTGTCACCACTCCCCCTACTTCTCCTGGCAGGACTAAACCTTTTTATGTCTCATTGTTGATAAATGGACATCTGCTGAATAATTGCATCATTGATTCTAGAGCTTTAGACAATGTCATGCCTGCTAAAGTGGCTGAATCCCTTGATCTCACATTGACCAAAACTTTTGGTAGATGCTTCTCCATAGAGAATAAGCAAGTGCCTTTGCTGGGACAAATTAAAGATGCCCAATTTGTGTTTGCTACATTTCCTGATAAAAAAATCAAGATGACTGTCTTGGTAGCAGATGTCCCAACATCATATGGCATCCTTCTCAGGTGGAATTTTTGTAGGGATATTGGTGGTGAATTGAGCATGGATTTATCAGAGGAAAGGATTCTAGTCAAGGGTGTTATGAAGAGGCAAGGATTCTAGTCAAGGGTGTTATGAAGCTCAAATTTTGTTTGAGTCTTCAGGCATGGGTAACTACTTTTTGTACACGGATGGAGTTCATGAGACTTCTGATGAAGCTCTTGTAGATGACAGCCCGAAAATGTAGTCAGCTAGAATAGCAGAGGAATTGGCTGAGCACAAGGCAAGTGTGGAAGTTTCTCCACCCCTAGATGAAGAATAATCCAAAAGGAAATCAGGATCAAATGAGGTATGGATTCTTGAATTTGATGGAAGCTGCTCTTCCACTGGTTTAGGAGCTAGGGTGGTGTTAATATCTCCTCAAGGAGATATTTTTCTCTCATCTTATAAATTAAAATTCAACAACATGAACAATACATCTGAATATGAGTCTCTGCTGCTTGGATTGAGAGCCAGTCGAGATAAAGGCATCAAGCTCCTTCATGCTGAAGGAGATGCCGAACTAGTGGTTTGTCAGGTGAAGAAACTGTATCAAACTAAGAATGAAATATTGTGTCATTACTATAATCTAGTCTGGGACCAACTTGAAGACTTTGATGCTTTCAACATTTCTGTAGTTTCCAGAGAATTCAATGATCGAGTGGATGCATTGGCTGTTTCAGCTACTCTCTTGGTCCCCCACTCAGATTTCAAAGGAGACAAGTACATGATTGAGTTGGTCTTTTGGCCAAGTGTAGCTGATAATGCTAGTCATTGGCAGGTATTTAATAATGACAGCTAAATCATTTCCTTCCTAGGGCAAAAATATAGCTTCAAATGGCTACATTTTGAAGGCAACGAACCTCAGATGTGTGAAACAACTCTTGAATCAAATGCAAAAATAGGTGAGGAGTTCTTGCAACTGAAAGGGAATAAGATCCCTAAAGGCCTAGTTTCCCTTGAAAAGCTGTTTAATAAGCATGATAGATTCATTAGACAATAGCCAATGGGTTCAAGCTCATCTCAAGAGTTTGATCAAGTAAATCTAGGAACCAAGGAAGACCCCAAGATGGTGAACATTAGGAAATGTTGTACTCCTACAGAGCGTTCCAAGTTCACCTCTTTGCTCAACGAATACATGGATGTCCTAATGTATTCATACGCTGACCTGAAATCACTCCAGCCTGACGAAATTTGACATAACATCACTCTCAAGGCTGATTCAACACCTTACAAGAAAAAGACTAGGCATTATAATCCAAAAATATCAGGTACTATTTTATCTGAGATACAAAAAATGCTAAATGCCAGGATAATCTTCCCAATCCATCATTCCACATGGATTGCCAATATAGTGCCTGTAATAAAGCAAAATGGTGAAATTTGCCTTTGTGTGGATTTTAGGAATTTGAATCAGGGATCCTTGAAGGATAATTATCCTTTGCCAGTCATGGATCAAGTGCTGCAGACGGTGATAGGGTCAGAGATGTTATCAATGCTAGATGGCTTCTCAGAATATAATCAGGTCAAAGTTGGTGAAGCAGACCAACATAAGACTGCTTTCACCACACTTTGGGGCACGTTTGCATATAAAAGGATGCCTTTTGGCTTGATAAATGCTAGCACCACCTTCCAAAGAGAAATGGACCTTTCCTTCAAGGATGAGATGGGTAAGTTCATCATAGTGTATCTTGATGACTTAACTATCTTCTCTAAACATCGCCCAGATCATGTGAGCCATTTGCAGCAAGTGTTAGAACACTACCGCTAGAATGGCATTTCCTTAAATCCCAAGAAGTCAGTCTTTAGAGTAATAAAGGGGAAACTTCTCAGACACATTGTGTCCAAAGGGGGCATAAAGATTGACTCAGACAGAGTCAAGTCTAACCAAGAACTTTCCTTGCCCACAAGCAAGATTGCTGTTCACTCTTTCTTTAGAAAGGTGAATATCTTACGGAGATTCATCCCCAAATTTTTTGAGAAGACTAGGCACGTTGTAAACATGATGAAGGGAAAGGCCACCTTTAGCTAGACTGAAGAAGGCAAGTTGGCTTTTGAAGATATCAAGACTGCCATTGCCCATGCTCCAATTCTAGCTTGTCCAGACTATAGCAAAGAGTTCACCATTTACAACTATGCTTTAGAACATACGCTTTTAGCAATTTTGGTTCAACAGAATAAAGAAGGCATGGAATCTCCCATTTCCTTCATGAGCGATCCTCTCAAAGCTCATGAGCTAAAGTACTCAAATATGGAAAAGCACGCTTACGCAGTGGTGAAGGCTGCAAAACATTTTTGTTTCTACATCCTCAATTTTTGAGTTATTGCCTTAGTCCTTGACACCACAGTGAAATCTATACTGACTCAGTAGGAGTTTGGGATGAAAAGATGCAATTGGGTTGCAAAGATCTCGTAGTTTGATTTGATTATCAAGCCAACAAAGCTAGTATAGGGAAAAGGGCTATGCCAACTAATTGCTGATAACAAACCAAGAGGAATAGAGCATGAAGAACCAGAAGTGGATGATGATGACACACCAACAGTCCTCTTTATCTCCACCACGAATGAGTGGTACTCAAGGATTGCTCATTTCCTCACTTATGGTGAATGTATTGCAAACCTATCTTATAAAGAAAGGAGAACCATCAAGCTGAAAGCTACTAATTTTGTCCTATGGGACAACGCCCTGTACAAGAGAAGCCTTGATGGAATGTTCCTTCACTGTGTGGACAAGGAGCAGAAAAGCCAACTTCTAAAGTCCTTCCACAATTCAGCCTATGGAGGACATTTTTTTGCCCCTGTGATTTCCCATAAGATCTTACGAGCCAGGTAATATTGGTTGACTCTCTTTCAAGATGCATATAAGTGGGTCAGGGGATGTGAACTGTGCCAATAGTTCATTGGAAGGCCCAAGCTAGCTGCTCTACCTCTCAAACTAGTGGTCATTAAGGAACCTTTATAGCAATGGGGAATTGACTTTATTGGTGCTATAAACCCATCGTCAAGTGCTGGACATGATTATGTCCTTATAGCAATAGACTACTTCACTAAATGGGTGGAAGTAGTTCCAACCAAACATGCTACTTCAGAAGTAGTATGTAATTTTCTCAAAGAGAACATCATGTCCAGGTTTGGGGTCCCAATCAAAATTGTCACTGACAATGTAGCCTATTTCACTTCTTAGGAGATTACTCAATTCTACTTCTATTATGGAATTACACTCTCCCACTCCTCTAATTACTTTCCACAAGGGAATGGATAGGCCGAGTCAAGCAATAAAAATTTGGTGACTATCATCAAGAAGATGGTGGATGACAACCAAAGGACTTGGCATAAGGCATTTGTTGATGCTCTATGGGTAGACAAAATTACACCAAAGAGAGCAATTGGTATGTCTCCCTTCCAACTTCTATATGGTGTCAATGCTGAGATACCAATCACCTTGGAATTGCTAGCATTGAAATTGGCCAAGGCAATTGAAGATCAGACATATGAGAGCTCACTTGAGAAGAGGATGATGTGCCTTGCTAAGCTAAATGAGCAGAGAACTATAGTGGTGGATAGAATTGCTGCCCATCAAAGTCTGGTGAAGAAGCTCTTCGACCAAAAAGCAAAGAATCATGATTTCCGGATTGGAGATCAAGTCCTGCTATGGGACAAGAGGAGAGAACCAAAGGGGATGCACGAGAAGTTTGATTCCCTATGGAGGGGCCCTTTTACTATTCATCAGCTCAATGGTAAAAATAGTTTCCTATTGAATTATCAAGATGGTACTCTCTTCTCTCTGCCTCACAATGGGCAACATCTGAAGCACTTCAACTCTTGAAGTATCAGATGAGTCCCCCTGTACATATGTATATTTATATAGTCTTTTACTTTGTTTTGTTCATTTCATTTTCATTTTTCGAACCTTTCTTCTTGGGTAGCATGACTCCATAGCCCAATGGCACACTTCAAGGCACTAGAGATTTTGGTTTCTACTCCCCTCAGCTATGTTTCAAGTTTCCAATTGAAGGTAGTTCCCCAACTAGAGCTAGCTGTTGTCCCCAAAAAATGCCACTCATTTTTTGGGACAACCTACAGACCAAAATTTCTCTTTTCCCTTCTCAAATTTTTTTTGAGCTTTCAAATTCCTCATTTTTAAGATTTTTCCATAAATGGGATTCATAGGTTCAACAGGTTAAAAAAACTTCTACAGGCAAGATCAGTCAAAAGAATAAGCTTCTAAGACAGTCATTTCCAAGATTGGTTTAGTGCCTCAGTTTAGTCAAAGGATTTCAATCAGAAAATAATAAAGGACTTAGGCTTGAACCATTGAAATTTGAACCACTTTGGTTCAAAGGTTCAATGGGTTCAACGATCAAGTTGGTTCAACATGCTTGGTGCAAAAGAACAAAGGACTTGGCCAAATAATGAAGAATGAACCATTGAATCGTTGAACCAAAGTTGGTTCAATCGGTTGGTTCAATCGACAGGTTCAAGGGGCGGCCCCATGGCCAAAAGAATAAATGCCCCTATAGAGGGCCGTGAATCAAGTCAAGTGCCCTTGCAGAGGGCTACGAGCCAAAACAAACAAAGTGAACTCCTTCAAAAAAATGAACAAGGAAAAAGGCAAAGTAGAGTCCTTCAGATAAATTGTCTGAAGGAATTACTTTAGACATTTTATCTGAAGGAATTCACCTAAGAAGAGAGCCTAAAGAAAGTAAAGGAAAATCCTGATTGAAGAGAAAAATCCTATGGAGAAGCGCTCGATAGAAAAAGATGAAGTACAGTGAAAGCCGCCACATGTCCATTATAAAGCAGAGCGGAAGCCACCATGTGTCATCTTCTGCAGGACCCGCAAAGGTTTTTAAAGATCCTATAAGTTAAGTGGAATGCATCATGTGTCTTATTATGACTCAGTGGAATGTGAAAAGTGTTTGCATATGTGTTCTCCTTTTGGAGTTGCTCGAGCAAAACATGTTGTGGACCCCATTTTCTGTAAGTTTCTAATGAGTTTCATAACAACGTAACTTTCCACTTGTCAAAGACGTAGAAAGGACCCCCCAAAGACTTAGGCAAGAAGGGATATAAAGAGAAAATAAGTGCTTAAGTAGTGAAGAGAGGAGCGAGACCAAAGGATCATAAATATCTTCCAAAGAGTTATTTTTAGTAAGTGAAACAGTGGATCGAGTAGACTTCTGAGCACACCAAACCAAGGACGCAAGCCTATTTTTTTATTCCATGAAGTAATGGTGAATTGGATAGCTATGCAGACATCAGAGAAAGGACCAGACAGTCCATACCAAGGAAGAGACATGTTAGATGAAGGGACATGCCATAGTTATGGCAGCACACTGTTCTCAGCATGGTCTCTCTAGATAAAACTAGAGACACATTGAAGACATTGACTGCAGCATGGGCCGTCCCATGGAAAAAGGTGCCAATCCTTGCATAGTGGCTATAAGTTTGTTAATTCTCTCATTTTTGAGGGAGACTTTTCATTTTACAAGAGTGAAACTCTGCCCATTTTGAAAGAGAAAAACTAAGACTTTGAGCTCAGGTTGTAATTTCATTTCCATTATTTTCTGAATGAGAAAGTAGATTTTTCACAGACTTTGTGCTGTTCTGACTTGTGTCATCTGAAGGTGTCCTTATTCATTTAATTTGGTATATAGAATTAGTGAAGGTAATAGGGAAGTGTCCTGAAACCAATTGTGGGGAGAATTTGTGCTTTCACAATTGATTTCAATCTATGTTTTCCTTTTCTTTTTGTGTTGAGGATTCTAGGGTGACTTTATGCCCCCATTATCCTTTGTGATATAATATTTAAGCAGTTGAGGTGGAGACTTTATGCTCTATTTCATCCTACTATTACTATGCCCTTTTGATCACTAGTTATTTCACTATCTGAAAGAAACTCCTACTGTTTCCTGTAAGGACACTTTTGAAAGAAGAGAAGTGCCTTTAGCGTTTATAGCCAGAATTTTCTCCTTTGTCTATGTGCATCATCTCTGAAAGAAGAGAGATGGATGGTTTGTCCCACCCCTATGTCTTACTTTCTACTTATTTATATTTTATATAGCTTTGCATATTTAATAGGGAACCTCCCATTGATGAGAGGAGAGATTTGTCTCCGATTGATGTAGTAAAGCTGCACACCAGGATGACCCATCTCCCTATGCTTTGGTGATATGAACTATTTTGGTCACCAGTTAGCTGGCCGACAAAATATTCACCCAACAAGTTTCTCTTGACATCTTCATATGTCTAAGATATAACACCATCAAAATTCTCACTCAACTTTTCTTGCCACAATGCAAAATTGGCTATGGAAAAACATAGTCAAACTGCTTGGGAGCCCAAATTTGCATATGCATATCTTTTGATGTGCTACATCACATGATTTGAAAATTAGTATAAATAAACTAAGAAAAAAATTAAAAAACCCATATGATAATTTTATCCTAACACCTCCAAGCGTGTGAATGCTGACCTCATCAACATGCTTACTCAACGCTTTTTAGCCACATTGTAATTTGGCTAAGTATGGAAAAAATAATGAATTTTGACTGAGAAGCCATGTTTGCACCCTCATATATTTAACCACACTTTGATTCATGTATTAATATATGGTGCATAATAACTAGGGACTAATGTGATCACAACCTTATGACCAACTCCCACTGACTCATCCACATGTGGTAATGGTGACATCATCAAACTACCTATTGAGATTTTCTATTACTAGACCCAAACTTTCTAGATGAAAATTATGAACTACTAGATGAATTCCACTTATGCATACAAGCTCTCAAAGCATTTTTGACTTTAGATATGACCCCTTGCACATGCTCAAATCACCATACTCATCCCTGATCCTCTCTAGCCATGTCAATATTAAAGATCAACTAACTATACATAAAGCAAACTAGAAAAAACACATTACACTCTTTGTGATTGTCAGTTAGGATATCAAAGTACTTCATTCCCTCAATAAGACACCTCCATAACAACACCATGACATCATCATGACAATTCTCCAATAATTGGAAGTCTGATTTAGGTGCCTACCACTCTACCAAATATATCATTTTCAGTTGGTGTCCTCTCAAGATTCAGGTAACAACCCAGGGAGAGTCATTGGGTAGCAACAAAAAATTCCATCAGATATCTCAAAGGCACATAACATTTTAGGCTCAAATACTCTAGGGTAGGAGACTTCAAACTAGTTAGGTATTCATATTTTGACTACATTGGTGATCATGAAGATGGAAAGTCCATCTCGGGTTTTCTAATGAATCTAGGAACAATAGCTATCAATTAAAAATCCAAGAAGCAATCAATACTAGTAATTTATTTAGTAGAAGTAGAATATATGGCTGTTTCAGAGGCAACTACAGAGATCTTGTGGCTCAGATGGGTTCTTTTATATTTTCTAGAGCAATAGGTTTTGTCAACACCTCTCATGGTTGAAAATACTTCTACAATCCAGATGGTTGACAATACTTCTACAATCTAATCTTTCATGACTAAACCAAGCATATCAATACCAAATTTCATTTGATTCGATACTATGTGAAAGATGCTAGTGTCAATTTGTAACATTGCTTGACAACAGAGTAACCAACATACATCCTGACAAAAGTACTTAGATGATAAAAAATTTAAAAGTTTAGAGGAATGCTTGGTTTGAAAACAACCACTATAGATTAAGGGGGGATGTAATATTATTTTAGATAATATTTCATAATTCTGAGTAGCATTTGATTTTGTATTCTAGTATGTAGCTCAAGAGTCCCATAGGTAGTTAAATGGACTTCTTGATAGGTGAAGTGATTAGTCATATTTTAGATTTAAATTGTAATGTTTTCTTCCTTTCATTTTGAATCTTGAAATAATAATAATTTCATTGTCATTCCTTCAATATTGTTTCCAACTTGTCATAAGTTATAGTTTCCATGAAACACATAATATTCTATCCTAGCATTCATTGTTGGAAATATTATCATTGATGTCAAAGGTCTAGCATTATTGGTGATAAAGGCCCTGTAGCATTTAATGTATACAAGTGTTTTTAATGTTCATATCTTGGTTAAAGTGTGTTAATATTAATGGATATATTCTTGGTTGCATAAAGATAAAAGAGGGCCCATGAGGAAGTCAAAGAGTCACCAAGTAAAGACAAAAGAGGGAAAGGATGCATTTTCCCATGAAGGGTCACCTTAAGGAATTCGAAGAGTCACTAGATAAAGATAAAAGAGGGAAATGATGCATTTTCCCATGAAGGGCCACCTTGAGGAATTTGAAGAGTCACCAAATAAAGACAAAAGAGGGAAAAGATGTATTTTCCCATGAAGAGTCACCTTGAGGAATTCAAAGGGTCATACAAGACAAGTTTGGTGCCATTTTCAATGTGGATTGAATGGTCACAAAGGGTGAATGCTAAAGGTCATTTGAAAATCTATAAAAGGAGGCTTAGGAAGCCATTTGTAATATGAAAGAAAGAGCATGGTTTATAAATGTTATATCTAGCTTAGAAGAGCAGAGGAGAGGAAAAAAGATGTATAGTAGTGTGCTATCATTTGTTGAGAATGCAACATTGAGAGATAGTTGTGTTTTATACATAAGTGGGGTTGGTGCTCACAAATCATTGCTATGTTGGCGCTCAGCAAAGGGGTTGGTGATCCTGTAAGTTGGTGTTTGTGAACTTTGTAAACTTGAGTTGGTGCTCATTTACATACTTGAGATTGTTCTTCGTGGTTTCCCCCACATTGGGTTTCCATGTAAAAATCTAGTGTCTCTCTCTCTCTGTCTTGTGTGGTGCATGTTATTGTTTCAGTTTTATTGCATATGTTGAATGTATGATTAAGTGGTTAAAGCAAAATAAATTTGATTAAGTAAAAGATATATCCCATTCTTAACATTCATTACATTCTCAAAAATTATCTGCACACATACATAAAGTCCTACTAACGGTCACAGAGCATGCTATTCATAGTAATAACCAACATGCATACATTTAATCGGTCAAATGTATGTGTGAGTCTAGACATAACAATTACAGTATGAATCATCTGGGTATAACATAAATTTATACTATAGTACTCTATGACATCCCATACTATCACAGTTCATTATTTATGAACACAACTACATAATTATGAATACCTAGTCTTGCAATTATAAGAAACAAATGACCCATCATCATTCATAATAATCTAACAAGTATGGGTTTATACCACCCAAGTATACCTTATGTTTAAACTACATACTACTAAAACTTGTAGGCACATATCACGATGCACTATTATATGTTATATATTTATAAACACTTGTACATATTAGCACTCTCATAAAATGTATTACACACAAGTATTCAATGTTGAATATATACAAACTAAAAATTAGTCATGCTAATCTCAAAGAGTCAAATAACTCATAACTAAGTTATTCCTTAACCTTTTCATTTTAACAACTTAATTACTTTTCTAAGAGATTGCTTTCACACAGTTATAGTTTCGGTCCCATGGATTCCTTACAACTCATTTTTATCATATCTTTAATTATAGGTATAGTCCTTATATACACATACTTGTACATGAACCATATTAAGTACTCAAATGATATGAATATACTATACCTATGTTCATTTATACTTCTTAATCAGTATTCACTTTGATTATAACTTCCCTATTCATGAAGTATATTGACAGTATTTATAAGATAAGGGATTTTACAATGTAATTCTGTTTCATAATTTTTATCCATAACTAGGTAGATTTTCACCTTGTCGTAACCAAATATACATTACTCCGTACATAAGTTCTCAAGGTAATACAGTCTTTTCATATTTTGGTTTGCATATGAGTATTCAAAAATATACTAATTTCTCTTACTAGATACATAATAATTTTATTAGGTACATGGATATATTCAAATTACTCACTTCATGACAGTATATTAGTTAACTATGCAACGGTCCTACATCCCAATGCACTAATATACATAGGATAGTGATGCATATTCCCTCATACATATTAGTACACACATGATACATATATACACAAGTTTTCAATAGATCAAAATATAATATGCTAACCAATAATTCTCAAAAGGTTATGGTATACTCAATTTTACAATTTATATGGCTCATAAATATAGTAACCACTAATGAAATAATCAAGGCATATACCAAACTAGTACTGCTAGATCAACTTTTTGTAATACAAGTATAATTATGAATTGAGAGTTTGGTATTCAACATTTAAAGCTGAGAGGCATCACCACAGTAATTACACACACACATACACACACACACACACACACACACAATATATATATATATATATATATATATATATATATATATATATATATATATATATATATATATATATATATATATATATATATATATATATATATATATATATGAAAAAAATGGAGAGCAAGGAGTAGAAGCATGGTAGATATTCTAGGGTTTTCTCATAGTCAAGTTTTCCATCTAACACTATGTAGGTACCTCTCATGAGTGCAGTGGAACATTTAAAAGAAGAAAATATAGGCCATGGGGAAACTGATCAATTTACATTTCAAAACCATTGGATAGGATCCACTATCTATCCCATTATCTTCCCATCATAGGTACCAAATGGAGGTGGCTTTGCCACAAATCCCAATCCTTCTCATAGGCCAATGAATCCTTTAGACACTTCAACTAGAGCAAAATGATGATGTATTAGAAGAAACAAACACAAATGTTTCAAGATCACCCCAATTCCCATGCTAAAAATCATCGATCCCAGGATTTATTTGGAAAATGTGGTCAAATACACAAATAAATCATTCATTAGTTGTTTCCATAGTAGGTATTACAAGGACACAAATCTCCTTAGCTGGGCACAAAACACCTAGTGTAGACACCGAAAAAGTGTCTAACCCTTGGTCCTTTCTCCTTCCTAGTCCTCCTTGGTCCCTAACCCACCTAAGTCTTATTAATTGGAAATAAACATCTATTTTTAATTAAATAAGGCCCCTTTAACCCCTCCTTCCTTTGACACCTCGCCTAGACACCTCACCTTAGACTAATTCTCTCCCTATGACTCACTCAAGATCTCTCCCTAATTCTTCTAACCTCCTAACAAACTCCCGTGCGTATTTAGCACAACCCTCGGCATTATCCAACACATAAGAACACTTGGCGGATGAAAAACGGGCTTGGTGGCTTGTTCTGCCCGTTTTAACCCCACCGACGTGGGCCACCTATCGGCCGACGCCGGCGGAATCGCCGACGTCGGTTATACTTAACAGACTTCTCTTCCTCTTTTCGGGTAATCACAATCAAAATCAGAAGTTTTTGAATCTGGGGTGATCTAACAGGCGAATCTCTCTCTTCTGGCAAAACAAAGCTCTGGTGCTCTTGCTTTCTGGTGTTCTGGCATCTTGTTTTCTTGCAGGGATCAACATACTTGACAAACTTCTCTCAGGCACTGAGATCTTGTATCCAACGTTTTGTACCGGGACTGCATGCTATCTTCATCAACTATTTCAACACAGCTAAGTATTTGTGCTGTCTTTATTTCTATATCATTTTATTTATATCAAATACTCTGTCTTCTGTCTATTCCAATATCCTTCACCAAAATCTTCTCTGTTCCTCCCGGAGACGCTGAAAAGCTCTCTCTCCTGTCCATCTGCCTTTCTCTGCCTTTCACCTCTGTCATTTATCCAGTTTATTCCCAGACAATATTCTCTGTCCCTTAGACCTCAAACAGAGCCTCACAGACCCCAGACCCCCAGACAAGACCATAGACTATCCTGTAGCCCTGAAACCAATCCTGTAACCAGCTCTTGACTATTGCCCCGACCGACGCCGGTCACTTCTACAACCGACGTCGGCAACCTTCTGACCGACGACGGCAATACCACCGACGTCGGCGACTGTGTTTACCAGATTGCAGCTTATCAGGTACGCATTTGTTTTTAGTCTTTTCTTTTCACATCTTTCATTATTTCTTTTTTCTGTCTCTATTATATTCTGTCTTAAACAGTGGATTGTCATCCTTGAAGAAGCCTTAGCGTTTTAAGGACCAAGCTTTTGCTTGGCAATCCACTCTCTTATCAACTAACATTCTTTGTGTTTTTAGTGTTTATCTCTTTCAGGTGTTATTCCTTCACAGCCAAAGAGGAGTATTCACAGCGTCTGGATTTACGGTGCGCAGTCTTTATCCAGGTACTTCACAAGCCTTGTCCATTACTTCTTTAGTTTCTTCTCTCTCTTAAATCTGAAAAAGCAAATTTTGAATAGAAACATTCTGGCACACCCGGTGGGATCCCTTTAGGGCCTTCCGTGGGTTCCCTTTCTTCTGTATTCATTTAGTTGCATTAGGCTTCTTAAACTTCACATCTCCTTCTTTTCTAAAAAAAAAAATCATCATAAGCAGGAAATTTAAAAGAATTATTTCTTACGTTTTCTTGCATTTTCTAGACTAGAAAGAAAAATCATTCTCTTCAAACCCTTTCTCCAATTGTTTTCATTCCAATATCATATTTCGATTTGGGACTTTAAAAATTGTTGCATTTCATTTATTGCTTTCTTGCATCTTTTTAGTCCACATCTAGTAACTTAAACGCATATTGAATAAATCGTAGACACTTGATGTTACACTACCTGACCACATGCACTAAAACAAACATAAAACTTACTTGAGACAAGGCCCGACTGGGATTTCATCCCCTAGCGGATACCTTACCCGTCCCGGTGACCCTACTTGGATTTCATCACCAAGGGGGAAGCCCACTCCGTTCTCTGGCGGAGGATAAACTCTAGGCGAGGTATATCTTGGCTAAGCGAGACCAGCTAACCACTGGAATCGTGAAGTGAGGGGAGCTTGCTCCTTAGCACTAGGCCACGTACCCGACCCTAACACAGATCTTTGAGCACCTAAAACAAGACCCGAAACCATCTTTAGACCGCCTTCTTCTAGGACCCATTTTTCAGCCAATCTCCCCAAACATTCATCTAAGGCATAAGCCACAAATTCTAAAGTTAATTCCTAGGATTTAACGCTAGGCTCTGTCTGTCATCATCATTTATTCTATTTTTATCTGTCTTTTTGAGCTGGTAAGGATGTTTTCCTCATTTCCAAAAACTTTTTTTTCTGAGTTTCTGGAAAACACAGTAACTGACATCGGTCCAGTAACCGACGTCGGCAACTTCTCTTAACTGACATCGGTCATCTGACCAGCATCGGCAGTCCTCTTAACCGACATCAGTTTTTCTACCGACATCGGTCTCTGTCATTTTTCTTTTTCCCAAAAATAGCAAGCATAAAATCCAACTTTCTGACTGTCTAATCATCCATTCTGGTTTTTTGAGACTGACAGGACACAGTTTTCTGAAACCTGCCCCTTTCCAGCCTTGAATGGTTTTGACACGCAGTCAAACCATGACCCTTCTTGACCACGCTAGTCAACAACCGCTTCCTCCTTCACCACCTACAACCAGTCCAATAATGGAGTTCAACTCAGAAACTGAAAGAACTCCCATTCGCCCAACCCCGCCTCAAACTCCTATCGTCCCAGAAGGGGACCAAGACTTTGCACGGTTCTTAGACCTTAACGTTAAAGCTTTGCAACATTATCTCGCCAATAGCCAAACACGAGACTCCCTAGGCAACCCAATCTATGGGATGCCGACTTCATTAGTTGACATGAGAATCACATCGACCGCCCCTACCATTCAGCCATTAGACAACACCTCCACTAATAACCCAACCGTATCTTACCTTCAGAACGTAACTTCTCCATCTAAACCTACCTCCATGGGGGTTCCGATACTCCCTCAACCTCAAGTCACTCAATCAAACCCCACACCTTTCCAAAACCTTCTAGTCTCTATTCCCCCTACTCTTGCACCAATAAATACAAGAGTAACCGTTTACCCATCAGCAAGCGTAGCCACGCCTCAACCATCCTTGACGGCTCCTATCCAACTTGTGCCAACCAACCCCATGACACAAGTACCATTGGCCCCAACTTTTTCTCCCATAACCACTTATCCATATGTCGCGTCTATGCAACCATCCACATCATACGCCCCTCCAAATATCTTTCAAGCACCTTATAATCTAGGGGGCGCTCCACCCACGAATCCGTCAGCAGACATTATCAAAATGCTGATGGATAAAATGTCTAGCTTAGAGACTTCCGTTTCCGGCTCACGCAATGCTCTATCATACGAGCAAATTTGCAATGAGCCTATTCATCCTTCCGTTCCGATTCGACCATACCCCAGCCAGTGGGAGCTTCCCAAATTTTCGCGCTTTCAAAGCAAGGAAGACCCACAGCAACATTTACGGGCATTTAGACATGCCTACTACCTTATCGCCCATGATGACGCATTACTCTTGCGCACATTTCCTATGCCCCTTTCTGGTGCTGCACTCGACTGGTACAGCTCCATTGCCACCCATTCCCTCTTCTCATTTACACAATTGGCCCAGCTTTTTCTTGACCATTTCTCCATTAATATCACTAAAAAGGTTTCGATCACAGACCTTTACACCATCCATCAATTGGAGGACGAATCAGTAGCTGATTTCGTTGCTCGTTGGAGAGGCCTTATCAATCAACTCTCCTTTTCCTTACCACAAACTGAACTCATTGAACTCTTCGCCCGAGCTTGTGCCAAACACATTTCTTCTACTTTGAGGGTTCAAACCTTCCGTACTTTTGACGAAGCCTTCACAATGGCCCGTAAACTTGAATTACGAGCCATCGAGGAGAACAAAATCAAATTGCGAAGCAAGAACCCCAACTCCAAGACTAATGACTCTTCTTCATCTAAACCTTCATCGTCAAATTCTAAGTCTAAAGCTGCAGCTAACGCTGTGGCCGTTAGACCCTCATCTTCTTCATCCAATCAACCCGAACCCTCCACATCTCAGAGCGCCACCCGTCAATTCCAGCAAAGATACGTGCAAAGACAATATACTCCTTTTGGAGAATCTTACGCATCTATACTGGAAAAACTTGTCAAACAGGGGATTATCAACCTCCCCCAGATTCATCCACCACCTCAATTCGATCCCTCACACGCCATCCCTACGTGGTATAGGGAAAATGACTTCTGTAATTTCCATCATGTCAAGGGACATGACACAGGAAACTGTAAAACATTCAAAAACATAGTCCAGGATATGCTTGAAAAGGGGGAGCTCATTCTAGATAATCCTAATGCACCTCCAAACCAGGGCATCGACATATTCAAACAGCCATTCCCCAATCATCCACCAACCCAAAACAATAATGTCCAGACCTTAATTGACAACACGCATGAACATGATATTCGAACTGTCAATACGGTCTCACCTTTCATCTCCAACCAACCTCAAGAGGTTAACTCATCTACCAGTCCAACACGTGTGGACGAACCTCTTTCCCTGGTCAATTCTCCATCAACCCCTCTCATCCTGGAGGATGCCTTAACTTTACCGACGCAACCAATCCCACCATCCTCTTTTCTTCTTCCTATGGAGAACCTGACCTTACCTACTCCTCGCCCACAAGTGGAAGGCACCATAATTCCTGCCCTTTACCCACTTGAGGAGTCACACTCTCCAGTTCCTTCTCCACCAAGAGAAGAACCTGACTCGCCATCTTCTTCGACCAATAACAATCCAGTGATAACTCCCATACACTTTGGGTCCAACATTACTGCCACACCTAGCACATCTTCTCCAAAATCCCAACTTCATCCAACGTCCTCCCAACCATTTTCCCGACTAGTGGAGAAATTAGAACTTCTCCCTTCAAGGAAAGTGGAGCATCAGAGATTGTGGGAACATCTTAAAGTTCTTCAACATTCTCGTGCCCCTTCATCTCATGCTGCCAATCTTCCCAAGGCAGAATCGCCCAAGACTCCAAACAAAGACCAAACCACCACTTCCAAATCTACATCTACCCAACCCAAACCAATCAAGCCATTTGACATTCGCCCTCTCTCTGCCCTCACTCACCCGCAAGTGAAGGTGGACTTGAACCAAACCTCGCCCAAAAGTAATCTTCCAACCAAATCCAAGAAAACTGCCAAACCACAAAGGCGAACCCCTCCTCCACCGTCAACTTTGCCCTCCATCTTGGGTCCTCATCCTTCCACATTAATCGGCGTGCTTCCTACTCCATCTCTTAACCAATATAAATTGCCTCCCTTACTTCCTTCACCAATCACAAGTCAACCTCTCAAAAAGTCGGCACCTCTCACAAAGAAAGTGCCGTCTTCCCCTGTCACCGCACCACCAACCCAAAAGGTGGTACAAAAACCTTCTTCAGCATCCCCCAAGCAGAAGTCACCAGCACGTCATGTATCAACAAGCGTGGACCCCTTAGAAGGTTCATACGCTTTAATATTACGTCAACTTTTGCAAACCTCTAGCATTACCCTTCCTCCCATCAAGCCATTCCAACCTCTCGGGTCAAAACCGTCTTGGTTCGATGATACAAAGATTTGTTTATATCATCGCACACCAGGACATGATACTGAGACCTGCTGTGCCCTCAAGGCAGTCATTCGCCGCTTTATGGAGAAAGACACCCTTTTACTTGAGGACACTCTCGACCAACCCTCGTCACCTTCTCATCCAGTCTCATCAACCGCATCAACATCTCTCCAACAGACCATAACCCCTTCTTCACCAACTATCTTCGAAATCAATGCCATTCATGTAACCACTAGGTCACAGAAGGACAAAGCGAAAGAAAAAGACGCTATCCCTTGGACCTATCCTTTCATCCAAGCACCTCAACCACCAAAACCCAAGATTTCTATCTTAGGTGCGTCCCAACCCACTTCTTCACAGGCAATCACAGAATCCATGATAAAACAACTTCACCAAACGCCTGTGAAGATGACCCTCTATGACCTTATTCAAAGCTCCCCCCAACATCGCCAGGCTTTAATCAAAGCCCTACAGGCAGCTGAGGTTGAACCTGAAGACCCTCAACCACTTGCTGCCTTAGTCCATTCTTTATCCCCCATCGCATCCATCACTTTCAATAATTCTGAGATTCCTACCTCTACCGAGGAAGATCAGGACGCCGCCCTTTTCATCACAGCCTACGTTGATCGAACTCGTATTAAACGAGTTATGATCGATGGGGGCGCTAGCATCAATATCATTTCCTCCCACGCCTTTGACCAATTGGCCCTTCCAAAGAATTGCGTATCAAAAACTGACGCAATCCTTAGATCATTTAATGACACAACTGCTAACACTATTGGCACTGTTGTCCTCCACATCCGCGTTGGGCCACGCACAATCCCGGAGCTCTTCTACATCATCAAAGGAGAGTTCCAATACAACATCCTCTTAGGGCGACCTTGGATCCGTGCCATGGCTTGTGTCCCTTCAACCCTCCACCGTTGTGTTAAATTTGAACATGACAAACAAATCCATGTCATTCCCGCCGACCCATCACCTTTTAAAACCTGTAACACGACCTATAGCCCAAACGACGTTCTTATACCGCTCAAATCATCAACCCGAACTTCATCCCCATCCGCAGAAGCGTCAACTAGTATGCAAACCGCGGTCGCCACCACATCCTCTTCTCAATTACCAACCAAGGACCCTATGGACGACATCTTCCAAAGACTTTCACTAGGAGAATATCGTCTCCTTACTCTAGATATGTTCCAAACTCCTCAAGAGTATGGACAACTTCATCAACACCCAAACTATGACTGTCGTATCGGGATGGTCATTCCTTATGGTCCTCCTAGCCTTCGTACCAATCTTGTCTATGGGGGGCTTGATCAAGCCCCTATTGAATCAAATCCTTCTTCCTCGCCTCAAATCTTCACATCCGATTTCTCTTTTCTTAGCAACCCCACCTTTGCACATACCTATCTTTATAGGTGTGCGTGGAAGGGTTTCGGCTTTGGACATTACGAACAAGGTTCTCATCAGCCTGTCGAAACACCCAATGACGATAATGCGAAGAAACGGTATGGACTGGGTTTCCAAGAACCCACTGAGGCCTCCACAAACCTTTCTCCTGAACTAGACATTGACCAATTTCTTCTAGACTCGCCTATTCTTCCTTCCTCACCTACGGAGTCGGTGGTTTCCATCCCTCCTAGTTTTTTTTTTGCATAAACACCATCCGCTTGGAACCTCTAACCTATCAACTCAACGGGGTTCCCAAATCTCTTCCTCTCGTTTATCCTAGCATGATAGACGATGATTCATCAACCATCAACACAATCCACTGCGTAGACGACGACGCCATTCTTACATATATGGGTGCTGACGATTCTTTCATTCAACGCTCTCTCCCTTCTGAAATGCAGGTTATGTTAAATGAATCAACCATTAACATTAACCTTTCATCTTTCGATGTTCCTCATGTCTTAAAGATTGGTCAATCTTTAGACACTCAGGAGCAGCTTGACTATACCCAGTTCCTTTCTGACCATAGCAAGGCCTTTGCCTGGACTTATAGCGATATGCCTGGCATTGACCCCACCATCGCTACCCATAACATCGTCACAAATCCAGAGGCTAAGCCTGTTAGGCAAAAGCTTCGCAAAATGCATCCTCGTGTTGCACTTCTTGTTAAAGAAGAGCTTCAGCGTCTTCTTTCAGTCTCTTTCATCCAACCCATCGATTATCCACAGTGGGTCTCTAACATTGTTCCTGTTACCAAAGCAACTGGGGGGATCCGAATCTGTACGGACTATCATGACCTCAACTTGGCTTGTCCCAAGGACGACTTTCCTCTTCAAAACATTGACCAACTTGTTGATCTCACGGCCGGTCATGAGATGTTATCTCTCATGGACGGGTTTTCAGGATATAATCAAATCCTGGTTGCACCAGAAGATCAACACAAGACCACTTTCATTACCCCATGGGGGACTTTCTGCTATCGAGTCATGCCTTTCGGCTTAAAGAACGCAGGTGCCACTTATCAGCGTGCTATGACCTACATCTTTCACGATCTCCTCCATAAAATCATGGAAGACTATGTGGATGACCTATTAGGCAAGTCCAAACTTCGTTGTGACCATCTGACTATTCTCAAAATCATCTTCCCTTGACTTCTTCAATACAATGTTCGCCTTAACCCCAAGAAATGTGTTTTTGGGGTCCTCTCTGGTAAGCTTCTAGGCTTCATTGTTTCCTTTCGTGGCATCGAGATAGATCTCGCCAAGATCCGCGCTATCCTCGAAATGCCACCCCCATCTAATCTCAAGCAGCTTCGCAGTCTGCAAGGGAAACTCCAGTCCATTCAACGTTTTATCTCGCAACTTTCTGATCGCTGTCAACCTTTTCATCATCTTCTTAAAAAGGACATCTCTTTTACATGGGATAAGGATTATCAAGAGGCTTTTGAAGCCCTTAAACGCTATTTGATCTCTCCACCTGTCCTCATTCCACCTCAAGATGATAAACCCTTTTACCTTTATATCTCTGCAACCAATCATTCGTTAGGTGCCATGATCGCGCATCGAGACGAGCAACACCGCGAGCAAGCAGTTTACTACATCAGCCGAACATTAGTCGACTATGAAACTCGGTACACCCATACCGAGAAACTTTGTTTGGCGTTAGTCTTTGCTGCTACTAAGCTTCGCCATTATCTTCTTAACCACAAAACCTTCGTCATCACTCACACCGACCCTCTTAAGTATATGCACTCCAAGCCTTATCAGAATCAACGTATGGCTCGGTGGCTCATGTTGCTTGCTGAGCTCGACCTTGAATTTGTCCAACAAAAATCTATAAAGGGGCAAGCAATCGCTGATCAATTAGCCGATGCCCCACTTCCCGACAATCAACCTTCTCACTGTGAGTTTCTTGACGAGTCCATTGCCACTCTTTCCACCGATGACGCCATCTATCAAATGACCATGTTCTTCGACGGCTCTAAATGTCAACTTGGTGGAGGTGCCGGGGTCATTCTCATCCCTCTCAAAGGGGAGCCCATGCCTCTGTCTTTTAAACTTGACTTTGAATGTACCAATAATATGGCCGAATACGAAGCCTTAATTTTGGGACTTTAAACTGCCCTTTCTTTAGACATTAAGACCATCAACATCTTCGGTGACTCGCAGCTCATCGTCAATCAGGTCAATGGTTCATACCTCTGCAAAAATGAAATTTTACAAAGGTACAAAAACTGTGTTGACATTCTCCTTGCATCTTTTGACCATCACTTATTGCAGACTGTTCCTCGATCGACGAATAAGTTTGCTGACACCATGGCTTCACTTGCCTCTCATATTCCTTCATCATCATCATCCTCATCAAGAATTTATGTCATGGTACATCGTGTGCCATTGCCTTCATACATTTCCACTGACATCAATCTCATCCACACCGTAGACTATAGTTCACAAGATGTTTGGTATAAACAACTTGAGGATTACTTGACTCATTCTCTCATTCCTCCCAACCTCTTTAGCAATGCGCGGCGAGCTTTCATCAAACGCACCGTTCGCTATACCATGCTAGGCGGTCTTCTTTATAAGCGAGGTTTCGACGGCCTCCTTCTTCGTTGTCTCACCTCCACTGAAGCCTCTCATGCTGTCAAACAAGCCCATGATGGGATTTGTGGTGGACATTTCAGTGGAAATTCGGTTGCCAAGCGCATCCTTCGCCTGGGCTATTATTGGCCCACTCTTCATCAAGATTGTAGCGATTATGTTCAGCGATGCGTCAAGTGCCAGCAGCATGCTAACTTGTTTCATCTCCCCAGCCACACCTTACAAGTTGCTCAGGATTTCTGGCCTTTTTCACAATGGGGTTTAGATCTCATCGGTGAGATTAATCCTCATTCGTCTCTTCGTCATCAGTCCATCATCACCGCCACTGAGTATTTCACTAAGTGGGTGGAAGCTATTCCTCTTGTCTCTACAAAAGCCGACAAGATCGTCGACTTCATCAATAACCACATCATCTGTCACTTCGGTGTCCCTCATAAAATCATCACCGACAACGGCAAGTCCTTCAAAAATAAAACTGTCCAAAAGCTATGCGATTCATTTGGCATCAAGCTCAGTTTTATCTTCGCCTTACTACCCACAAGCAAATGGGCAGGCAGAGGCTTCCAACAAAATTTTGACTAAAATTCTCATGAAGGTGGTCAACGACACTGGAAGGGACTGGCACATTCAAATTCCCTTCGCTTTGTGGGCTTACCGCACTAGCATCCAAACCTCTACAGGTGCTACCCCTTTCTCTCTAGTGTATGGATCAGAGGCTGTCTTACCTCTCGAAGTACAGATCTCGTCTCTTCGCATTTCTCTACGTGACATTCTTTCTAATGATGACTTTTGTCAAGATCCTTTGGCTCAATTAGAGTTACTTGATGAGCGTCGTCTTGCTGCCCTTAATCATCTCCATGTCTATCAAAGTCGAATCAGACGAGCCTATAACAAAACTCTGAGAAAATGAGATTTTAATATCGGAGATCTCGTCCTCAAAGAGAATCAACATGTGACTAATATGGAACGAAGTAAGCGAGGCAAATTCGCTCCTAATTGGCTCGGACCTTACATTATCACGCACAAGTACAGATCAGGGACTTATCGTCTGTCTTCTCTCGAAGGCCGACCAGAACCTGAACCCCTTAATGCATTGCATCTACGACCATTTTATTGCTAGTTGAGTACTCGTTTACTTAACATTTATCTTGAGCTCATCCCTTGAGCAATCCCTCATCTAGCTAATCCTATTATTTTTCAACCCTACTTATTTTAATAAATCTTCTAAAACCCTTTTTATATAGTATGGATACTTTGTCCTAATAAAAGGGAGCCCTTGAACTTTTATAAGTCTTGTCCATGACTCAAATTTCTATCAACAATCAATCAAGATGTCAAAATAACCAAGGTCACAAAATCAAATTAAAAAGCAGACTGCTCCCTTGAAGGACAGCTGTACTATCATTGCTGTAACTAATAGACTGCTCCCTCGAAGGACAGCTATTCAAAAGCCCTCTTATTAAGCAAAGATCTAGACCACTCCCTTGAAGGATGGCTATGACTAAATCTGGCAATAAATAGCACTATCTTAGAAGCTTTTTGCATCGATCAGCTTCATAACTGACCGTCAAGCACAATGACATCACTATACAGGCTTCCCGTATTGATCAGCCTCAAAAAAAAAAAAAAAAAAAAAAAAAAAAGTCATGGACTTGGCTTATGTTGTCTCAGGGTCTCCTATAAAAAGGGGCGAAGTTATCTCTGCTCTTAAAATGGGTTGTCCTATCATCTTTTCCTATAACCTGCTCAAGGGACTTCGAGCTCACTTTAGTGTCAAAGTGATTCGATCACCATTCTAGCATAACTTATGATCAACGACGCAACGCATAATGGGGTTCTTGGTTCTAATAACCCCTATCTATATTGACTTTTTGGTCCTTGTCAATGAAAGAGCAAATATGCCTTTCACTTCTCTTTTTACACTTTAGTCACATTCAACCAAACCCTTTTCAAACATGAACATGACTATGACCATGACCTTGACCTTGACTAGACCATCACCCACTTTGACTCTTCCTCCCTTTTGGGAGAACTACATAGGCCTGAGGCCCCTAACAATAGGGGCTATGTAGGCAGCACTCAGTTGACATGGGGTCTTCTGGGGTTAGCTCGGCCACTTTCTTCATCACTTTCTTCAATCTCCTTCTCTCGTCACCTATCAATCACATCACAGTCAATAAATATATTCACATAATCATTTATATACTCTCATTTTCATAAGTTATTAGTCATAAATTTCATCCATCATAACTCATTAAACGTTTGCATAATCCACAAGTTAAACATTCCATATCACATCTATCATTATCTAATTATCATAAATCACTATATCACCATTAAACATAATATTTACATCATTCTCATCATTAGCATCATCATAATCATCATACATATCATATCAAAACATGCATCATGAAACACATCAAATATTTATAACATCTCCATAACACATCAATAAGCCAAATCTCATCATATATATCAAAAATAAGTTTTATCCAAAAAGACACAACCAGTATCTGTCTCTCTCTCATCATACATCTCTCGTCTTCGGCTCGCAGGCCGGTATATACATCAAAAAAATAATAATAATGCAACACTGGGGCTACCCTCAAGGCTGTGGCTATGGTGGTGGTGGCGGTGGTCGAGAAGACGCTGTATCTCCTCCTCCCTCTGATCTTGCCGTCTGCATGACCCTGAAGCCGTCGCTTGTGACATAGATCTCTGTCTGCTCTGCTCCGCCCTCATCTCTGAGTATCGCCGTATATGAGGGATCCCCCTGATGGCCCTCTCATAATACACGATCTCGTCCAGCGCATCATTGTATCTAACCATCGACACAGTCTGCGGTGGACCCATCTGCCCTGCTCCTGTGGCCTGTCCTGATCTCTGAGGCTGTGGCTCACCTAGGTGCACTGATACTAATGGTCCTGCCCCCTGTGAAAATGCTAGCTACTGAGATGGCTGCTGCCATGGGCCCTGCCCTCCAAAACTCTGCCCTGCACCTGCCTGTCTCTGAGCTGCGGCCAACTGTCCCTGTAACAGAGTGACCTGCGCTGTCAACGCTGCCACCTGCCCTGTCATCTCTTCCAGCTACCCTGTGACTCCTGCTAGCTGTCCCTACAAAACTGAGACTTGAGCCTGAGCTGTGTCTCTCTCCTCCCGTGCCGTGTCTCTCTCCTCGCGGGCTGTATCTCGCTCCCTAGTGATGGCCTGTAAATCTGGCTGCTGCCTGATCTGTATCCCTCTGTACTGACCTACCCACCATGCCGTGTAGGCCTCTGTACACCCTGGGTCGACTATCCCAGGTCCTGTCGGCAACTCCTCAAAATTGGGCTCCTTTGTCTCCTCTGGAAGTGGGAGCGGCGCCTCTATGTCATCCCGTCTGTACTGTGGGAAGGCGGGAGGCACATCCTGTAGCAGCCCGTACTGGCGTCGCACTCTCTCTATAGGGATCCTCTCGAGCTCACCGGATCGTCTGCCTCTGACCCATCTCTGGCTCTGAGCTCCAATCAGCTGCTCTCCCTGGTCTCTATATGCTGGATAGACCAAATATGGTCTCCACATGATGTCTGCCGGGATCAAACCCTCCAGCACTCCCCTGTAGTTGTCGATGTCCCTGACCACTCCATCCATCCGTGTCTGCACCATAACCTTGCACCATCATCTGAATCCAACTTTGAAGCCAGCTTGAATAGCCACTGGGAGGCTGAGAGGTCGTGTGACTACTATGTGCTCATACGCCCAGCAATGTAGCAGGTGGCCCACACATAGACTGTAACGCTATCGCCGGGTGATGCCCCACAGCTCTCTGTACACCTGGGCGAAAAAGACTGGTGCCCAGGCGAACACTATCCTCTGCTCTATCATCTCCAACAAAACTCTGGTCATAGCAATCGGAAACCTACCGCCCTCTGCATCCGACAATGCATATACTGTGATGCCGATCATCATCAAAATCGCTAGCCGATGGGCCTCCTCATCCGCCGCGTATAATGGCTCATAGGCAAAACTCGCTGAGTGATAGCTCGTCTCCGCGACATGCTCTCCAAATAGCGTCACCATATGAATGTCATGCGCCTCTCTCGAGCACGCATACAAGTCTGCTCTGTGCACCGGTAACCGCAAAATCTGGTAGACGTCCTCAACCGTGACTGTCATCTCGCCCGTAGGCAGGTGGAAGGTGTTGGTGGCATGGTCCCACCGCTCGATCAAAGCCACCATGAGGCTCAGGTCCCTCACCACCCTACAGTAACGTCTCAGCCCGCCTAATCCGACTGCGCTCATCTGCGCCCACTCCTCGACGGACACGCCTCCATGCATCCACGTCAGCAAAGTCAGGAGGCGATCCCGCAGCATCAGAGTCTGTCTAGCCTGTACCCACCCAAAGCAATCTCATGTTAACATTGTTTCTACTTTTCCTATTTTACCAACCTATTTGATCATCTATGCCTACCTCGATACTCAGGAAGTCCTTGACGTAATTTCAACCCCTCGACTTAAACTTTTTACATTCCTCTTTTGACCAGGCACCCACCAACATCAGTTAGCGTGCCAGCGACGACACTCTCCTAACCGACGTCGGTGCCTTAGTAACCGACGTCGGCAGGTTATCGGCCAACGCCGGCGACATCGCCGATGTCGGCGATTGGTTCGGCTCTAGGGCCGAACGGGGCGAGCCCTAATTTTTAGGGCTTCCCCATTTTGTCTCCTAAACTACCCAAAAAACCCTCTAACTTACTCCTAAACTCTCCTAGACAACCTACCCACCTTCCTAGCTACCCTCCCCTCCTCAATTTTTGACTAAAATAACAAAATTTCATAAACTAAATTCAAAGTCAAAATGAATCAAATGGGGTTCAAAGACCCTCCTACCTCATCCCGTCGACGCCGGCGTGGTGGCACGATAGGTGCCGCTGGTGGTGGACCTCCCGCCGGTCCTCTACTCCCCTCTGCCATCACTTTTGTCCTAGTGGCTCTACACACTTCACTTGGGCCACACACGTCCCTGCAGCGTCTAATCAGTGCCTTCTCTCCACCAATGCTCCTCTGCCACCTCGCACTACTCCCTAAATCAGCTCAAGGTCACTATCACTCAACCAATTCCAGAGCTCCTTTTTCTCTTTCAATCAAATAGCAAATAACTTTTGGTGGGCCTCCAATCCGGTTTTGTCGGATTTGGCAGGCCGCCGACGTCGGCATCAGCGTGCCCTATACTGCCGACGTCGGCCGATTTTCGCCGACGTCGGTCTCTTTGGTCACCGACGTCGGTTATGTAGCCGACGTCATTGTATTTTAACCTTTTATCTCTATTCCGAACAACCACAATCATGGCTCTAATCAAGTTAAGCCCTTTAGACCATGTCAAATTGGCCCCTTGGGGCACTTTTAGATTACTTTTTGCTTCTATCCATCGACCACCAAACATTGGAGATCATGCCCATCTCCTAAAACCGCGACCACTTCCAAAGCGTTTGCCTTGGTTGTTTTTGCATGTATGCTATTCCACGACTGGTTAGCAAATTTGTCTGCAGACTATATTTTTGGACTATCACAAGTATAAGATCACACACCAGTTGATCCGCACTACTTGTGACTTTTTCGTGTTTTCAGGAGCACTTCCTAAGCCTAGGATACCTGGAACACGACGACTATTAGAGCTTCAGCCTCGATTGAATAACTCGATCAGCTACGACTCATGCTGGGGCCCGGTTCTTTTAATTTTGGCACTCCTCGACCCTTGACCTGCGACAATTGACCCGACCATCTCGTGCAGTGGCATGCGCGCAATCATGACTTTTGCTGCGTTTTCACTCACTCTTCACCCTTCTCATCTACTCTTTGTCAAATCAGCACCCGATTCCAAGTTTCCTTCCCTCGACTCCCGCTTTGAGGGGGAATACCTCATCCATACTTCGAGGCAATCCACATCATCCTTTACCTGGGGCAACTAACTCCTGTTCTTGTCTTGCAGTTCGTCCATAACAACCAACAAGACAAAAAGGGGCAAATGTAGACACCAAAAAAGTGTCTAACCCTTGGTCCTTTCTCCTTCCTAGTCCTCCTTGGTCCCTAACCCACCTAAGTCTTATTAATTGGAAATAAACATCTATTTTTAATTAAATAAGGCCCCTTTAACCCCTCCTTCCTTTGACACCTCGCCTAGGACACCTCGCCTAGACACCTCACCTTAGACTAATTCTCTCCCTATGACTCACTCAAGATCTCTCCCTAATTCTTCTAACCTCCTAACAAACTCCCGTGCGTATTTAGCACAACCCTCAGCATTCTCCAACGCATAAGAACACTTGGCGGATGAAAAATGGGCTTGGTGGCTTGTTCTGCCCATTTTAACCCCGCCGACGTCGGCCACCTATCGGCCGACGCCGGCGGAATCGCCGACGTCGATTATACTTAACAGACTTCTCTTCCTCTTTTCGGGTAATCACAATCAAAATCAGAAGTTTTTGAATTTGGGGTGATCTAACAGGTGAATCTCTCTCTTCTGGCAAAACAAAGCTCTGGTGATCTTGCTTTCTGGTGTTCTGGCATCTTGTTTTCTTGCAGGGATCAGCATACTTGACAAACTTCTCTCAGGCACTGAGATCTTGTATCCAACGTTTTGTACCGGGACTGCATGCTATCTTCATCAACTATTTCAACACAGCTAAGTATTTGTGCTGTCTTTATTTCTATATCATTTTATTTATATCAAATACTTTGTCTTCTGTCTATTCCAATATCTTTCAGCAAAATCTTCTCTGTTCCTCCCAGAGACGCTGAAAAGCTCTCTCTCCTGTCCATCTGCCTTTCTCTGCCTTTCACCTCTGTCATTTATCCAGTTTATTCCCAGACAATATTCTCTGTCCCTTAGACCTCAAACAGAGCCTCACAGACCCCAGACCCCCAGACAAGACCATAGACTATCCTGTAGCCCTGAAACCAATCCTGTAACCAGCTCTTGACTATTGCCCCGACTGACGCTGGTCACTTCTACAACCGACGTCGGCAACCTTCTGACCGACGACGGCAATACCACTGACGTCGGTGACTGTGTTTACCAGATTGCAGCTTATCAGGTACGCATTTGTTTTTAGTCTTTTCTTTTCACATCTTTCATTATTTCTTTTTTCTGTCTCTGTTATATTCTGTCTTAAACAGTGGATTGTCATCCTTGAAGAAGCCTTAGCGTTTCAAGGACCAAGCTTTTGCTTGGCAATCCACTCTCTTATCAACTAACATTCTTTGTGTTTTTAGTGTTTATCTCTTTCAGGTGTTATTCCTTCACAGCCAAAGAGGAGTATTCACAGCGTCTGGATTTACAGTGCGCAGTCTTTATCCAGGTACTTCACAAGCCTTGTCCATTACTTCTTTAGTTTCTTCTCTCTCTTAAATCTGAAAAAGCAAATTTTGAATAGAAACACCTAGGGAGATTTATTGGGTTATAGCCCCATCATCCACAAAGGGGTAAAAGGTTTTATCACATTTGTTTTTAGGTCTATGAAAGATAGAGAGAGGATCAAATTGGATGGGTCATGGTTCTAGGGTAACACAACCCTTCATATTTCCAGATGGAAAGCTAGATTCAACCCTAACAAGGAGAACATAAAAACTCTATCAAAATGGGTTAAGTTGCTTGGAATTCTTATTGAGTTATGGGAGCATGAAAATTTCAAAATCATTAGATATTCCCTTGAAAAACATATCAAAATGGACCCTAACAGTCTTTTGAAGCAAAATACAACTATGGATCTCATATGCATGGAAATGGATATCTCTCATGGCTTACTGAACACCATGGAGATTATAGCAGGGGATGCCCATATTCATCAAACATTGGACTATCATAATGTTCTATTTAGATGCTCTTTGTGTCACACTTATGGACACCTCCAGTATGCTTTCCCACACTCTTATCGATTGGTTCCATAGGTAGAGGGCACATACTAGAAGCAAGACACTAGAGGTAAGCCTACAGGGCAAGACTCGATGAGGAAAAAAATAGAGAATGCTTATATTACAGGATATTCATAGCCTTCATAAAGATGTCACTAGGATCATATTGGATCACAACAACTACACTCAGACACTCAAGAACAACTAGTCTTTGAGGATAGAGTTTCCACTCCCTATCATAGCCCCCCCAAGAAGGAATCTATCTTGTTAGAAGACTTCATAAAGGATCCTACTCACAATTCATAAGTTTTAGGAGGTGCCATCTAGGGACATAAGGTTAGTTTAATAGAGACCACCACTCACACAGTGGGATCTAGATTGAATGATTCATCATTGAGCCTAAAGATATTAGAGGTTCTACCTATATTAGAGATAGATACAACCATCTCACTTTGTGCCCCAAAGTTACTAGTGAATGCAGTCACTACTAATTACACACCCTTCTTCCTCTTTTAACTTAACACATTCTAGTGATAGAAGATACCAGACAAGGTATCTCATAAAGGCCCTTTAGAAATAAATTGAAGGTAGTCAGTTCACCATGGGCTTGGGCACCCATAATATAGGTCCCCTATATAATATCATATGTAGGCATTTAAACATCTTCAATGCAAAATTAGAATCTGAATGTGAGGTTATGATTGGAAAAGAACAAACCATTCATTGGGCCCTTAGAAATACAACCCAAATTAAGGTGACAAGATTATTCTTACATCATTTAATTCAATAGGCATTGGGATGATCAATAAAAAATGGTCCTTAAAAAGATTGGTTTTGAAACACAAGCCAAATATTTTGGTCATTTAAGAAACTATGTGCTTGGACATGGTGGTAAAAAAATTGCTTAAAAAACTCTTTCTTTATTGGTCCTTTTAGGCTAGCAGTTCTATAGGTAACTCGGGAGGGTTGGCACTCGGTTAGGACTCCTCCTTGGTACACAATACTAGCCAATGAACACCAAACTATATGTTAGTTTTTATCCATTCACTTGTTCTCAGTTAGGATTTAGATATTCTTAATGTTTACGTGCCTTCACATCATAAGAAGGTTTTTTGGGAGTCCCTAATTGGTACTGGTATCCTCCAAATACCCCATCTTATACTAGGGGGTGACTTGAATTTCACTACATAGTACAATGAAGTTTGGCGACAAACAACAAGGCATGATCTACTTGATGATTTATTTTTACACTTCATAGATATCCACTGTTTGATTGATGTTTTTCCTTCTCAAATGGAACACAATTGGTTCAATCATAGCACATGATTATAAGGCATTTAAACAATATTGGATAGATTCATGCTTAAGGAGGAGCTCTCATTGTAGTTGAAAACTTATAAGGCTACCACTCTAAAACAATTGACTTTTGATCATTGCCACATCACTTTGGAGCTATTTGATGGACTAAAGTAGCCCCCTAATCCTTTTAAATTTAGTCCACATTGGCTTAGCTATGAGGAATTTCACAAGCTTATACAAGATACTTGGATCTCCTTCATCCCACATGATGAAGAACATGCTATGGTCAACTTACAGATAAATCTCATCAAGGTCAAGGTAGTGGCTAAGTCTTGGTTAAAGGCTCTTTTTGAAGACAATGAGAGTAAAATCATTCAAGTGGAATAAAATATCAAAATTCATCTTTCATCTTCTCAATAGGATGTCTTCAAAGAAGAAACTCTCAGGGAACTAGATGCATTGGAATAGGAAAAGGCTAAAATTATGGCTTGGTAGGAGGTTAAATGGAGAATGTAGAGTCGCTCAACTTGGCTCAATGAAGGAGATGATAACACAAAAAAATTCATCATCAAGCTATGGTTTTTAGGGTGAAGAATACTACTTGGAATATTAAGGACAATAATGGAGCATATTGCACTGATTTTGTCTCAATTTTAAGGGCAATTGTCTCACATTATCAACACATTTATATTGAAAAACCAAGGGAAAATATTAGAGACATTATGATTGTAGCCTCCTTCTTTAATGGATGGGTGGAGGATCAATAAAATCAACAAATTCTCAGTCCCATCTTGCTAGAGGAGCTTCTCAAGACACTAAAATATTTTTAGGTTGGGAAGGCACCAAGACCTAATGGATGGATGGCAGAATTCTACCTTAGCTTCTAGGATCTTATTGCTGGTGGTCTACTATATGTAGTGGAGGAATCACATATAACCGGTAGATTACATGCACCTTTCTCCTCAAATTTTATTGCAAACATACCTAAAGGTGATAATCTTACAAGTTTTGATCACTTCCTCCCTATTTATTTGTGTAATTGCATTTACAAGCTCATTACCAAAATCATTGCTGCTCACCTCAAACCTATTTTTTCCATGCATATCTCCCATGATCAATTTGGTTTCCTTGATAATCTCCTCATTCATGAATCTATTTGTATAATAAAAGAGGATATCCATACAATCAAGACAAAATCTCAACCAACTTTCCTCCTTAAAATAGACCTTTCTAAAGCTTTTGACTAAGTCAACTAGCTCTATCTTGGGCTCATCCTCACCCAAGTTAGTCTTGATCCAAATTTCATTAACTAGATAGAAGACTGTTATCAGTTGACCACTTATGTTGTTCTCATAAATGGATCTACCTCCCCTTTTTTCTCCCCTTCTCGTGGTCTCAAATAGGGTTGCCCTCTCTCCCCACTTTTATTCTTACTGGTGGCCTAAGCTCTTAGTTATCATATTTCTAGAGAGGTCAGCTTAGGACATTTAAGGGGTGTTAAGATTGCCAAAAATACTCATATTATCTTTATTGATGACATCATCATTTTTGGGAATGATCTATTCAGGAAGCTAAATGCTTAGACTAGATCCTAAACCTATTCTCCTTAGCTACCAATATGGTTATAAATGTCCATAAATTATATAAATATATTTTCTCACATTGCCCATGCTACTTGGGAACACATTCTCACAGTGATGCCTTCAATGAACTTGACCCTATTGAAGGCATAAAATATTTGGGGTTCATTATAAAAGCAAATTATTATTAGCTACAAGACTCATTGTGGCTTGTTGACAAAATAAAAAGGAGGATCTTTCTATGGTGAAATAGGTGGATATCCATGGTAGGGAGGTTGGTTTTGATCAAGAGCATTTTGGAAGCCATCCCTGTTTACTAGCTCTCCCTTGCTTTTCTTCCCTAAATCATCAGTAAGATATGTAGTTTATGACTATATTTCCTTTGGTTGGGCAACAAGGAACACATGATCATCCCACTTATCAAATGACACATTATAGTTCAGCCTAAAAGTGATGGTGGCTAGGGCATCAAATATTTATCTTTCTTCTCTATGGCTTTAGCATCCAAGGGGACCTAGAGCCTCATTACAAAAAATAGTCTATGAGAGTGGATTTTGCAACAAAAGTACACTTTCCCTCTTTCCATTGAGGAGTGGATCAAAAAGTTTCCCAAGACATATGCTGGAGCTACTATTTTCTAGAAAGCAATCATCCAAATCTTTAATCTTATAGGGAATCATTTAGCATGGGAACTAGGGAATGGTTCAAAGGTTCTCATACATAGGGATGCTATAGTTGGATTTTCTAGAGATCACTGATTTCCAAATTCTTTGTAGAACTCCTTGGGTAGGATTTCTTTGTTTACTCTTGCATACATACATGATAAAGGAAAGTGCACAAATTGGGTTGAAGGCTAGAAATTTACATATGATATTATTCTGAATGGTGAGGATATAATATTTTGGAATAGATACCACTCATGTTTAATATCTTATTCAATTTTATTTCATAGGAACTAGACAAGCTATTATGGGCTTATAACTAGGAGGGAAGCCATTATGCTTTCAATCTTGGATACAGTGCTTTGAGGAATCATTCAACATAAATAAATTATCAATGGTGGTGTAAGGGCCTATGGTGTATTCAAGCTCCTCTAAAGACTATTTTACTTCTAGTTAACACTGAGTAATAAATTACTCACATGGGATAATTTATGAAAGAGGGCATGACAGGGTCCTAACTGGTGCCATCTTTGCAAAAATCAAGCTAAAAATGTTGATCACCTTTTTGTCCACTGCTCCTTCACAAAGGAAGTTTAGAGCATTGTATATAATTTACAGAGCACACACATCTAGTCTAGTGACACTCTCTTGAAAGCATGGTATAATTGGACACACTTTAGAGGCCTCTCAGAATCACATAAGCACATTCCCATACAAATGTGTTGGAGTATCTGGCTCTCTCGTAATGAGGACATTTTCAAAGGAATTTATCCTTTGGTTCTCCCCACTTTGTTTAGGCACCATTATTCCTTAGTGCCTTAGCCCCAGACCATGGTTTCCTTCAGACGTTCTACTCTTTCCTTCCTATTCGATAACACTCTCCCAGAAGTTTTCATTGATGACGTATTGTGTGGGAATCCTAGTCCTAGTGGTGTTGGGGGTATCGTTTGTTTTCATTCCATAGTCATCCTTTTACAACAAAGAATGGGGATAAATACCAATAATTTTATAGAGCTTCAAGCTATCTTAAATACCTTGAACATAGAGTAAGAAAGGGGCCTTCCTACTATCAACATTCTTTTGGATTCTTAGCTCATTTGTAATTGAATGATTGGAAAGGCTAAGTGCAACCACACTACTCTGACTCATCTCTACCAAGGAGCAGACTATTCACTTTCAGCAGGTCAATTTCACACATGTCTACCATGAACATAATACTGAGGTAGATGGGATTTCGAAGAGTGCTTGTGATTTTGAAGCAAGATTGGTACACCTATAGGTAAGTGTAGAAAATGGTCCTCTCATAGTGAGAGATATCCCTCTCACTAAGTTTTGGTGGTTCATCTCACATGCTATGTTCTAGTTTTTTTTCTTTGTTTCCTGTATTAGGTTGAGGCCTAAGTTTCCTTGGGAGACTTATTTATCTTTTCTACCCCACTTTCTTTTTTTTGACCTCTAGTCAGTTGTTGTTGGTTCTTCAACACTACACTCTTATATCCAATTTGTTATTTGTCTTTCTGGTTATATCTTTTCACCTCTTCATGATGGAATAAAAGATGCCAACACTTTTTTTCTTGAATATATATATATATATATATATATATATATATATATATATATATATATATATATATACACACATGAGTTATTAATCTTAGTAATAGATTCACATTATTAATCTCTGATATAATAACCATTAACTATTAGAAATATGACATAATCCATCTCAATACTCAAAAATTAGATAATAACTAGAAATTAGATAAATGTTGATAAATTTGTGTAATTGCATTTACAAGCTCATTACCAAAATCATTGCTGCTCACCTCAAACCTATTTTTTCCATGCATATCTCCCATGATCAATGTGGTTTCCTTGATAATCTCCTCATTCATGAATCCATTGGTATAATAAAAGAGGATATCCATACAATCAAGACAAAATCTCAACCAACTTTCCTCCTTAAAATAGACCTTTCTAAAGCTTTTGACTAAGTCAACTAGCTCTATCTTAGGCTCATACTCACCCAAGTTAGTCTTGATCCAACTTTTATTAACTGGATAGAACACTGTTATCAGTTGACCACTTATGTTGTCTCATAAATGGATCTAGCTCCCCTTTTTCCTCCCCTTCTCGTGGTGTCAAATAGGGCTGCCCTCTCTCCCCACTTTTATTCTTACTGGTGGCCTAAGCTCTTAGTCAGAATATTTCTAGAGAGGTTAGCTTAGGACATTTAAGGGGTGTTAAGATTGCCAAAAACACTCATATTACTCATATTATCTTTACTGATGACATTATCATTTTTGGGAATGATCTATTCAGGAAGCTAATGCTTAGACTAGATCCTAAAACTATTCTCCTCAGCTATAAATATGGTTATAAATGTCCATAAGTTTTTTATATATAGATTTTTCACATTGCCCATGCTACTTGGGAACACATTCTCATAGTGCTGCCTTTCAATGAACTTGACCCTGTTGAAGGCATAAAATATTTGGGGTTCATTATAAAAGCAAATTATTATTAGATACAAAACACATTGTGGCTTGTTGACAAAATAAAAAGGAGGATCTTTCTATGGTGAAATAGGTGGATATCCATGGTAGGGAGGTTGGTTTTGATCAAGAGCATTTTGGAAGCCATCCCTGTTTACTAGCTCTCCCTTGCTTTTTTTCCCTAAATCATCAGTAAGATATGTAGTTTATGCCTATATTTCCTTTGGTTGGGCAACAAGGAACACATGATCATCCCACTTATGAAATGACACATTATAGTTCAGCCTAAAAGTGATGGTGGCTAGGGCATCAAATATTTATCTTTCTTCTCTATGGCTTTAGCATCCAAGGGGACCTAGAGCCTCATTACAAAAAATAGTCTATGAGAGTGGATTTTGCAACAAAAGTACACTTTCCCTCTTTCCATTGAGGAGTGGATCAAAAAATTTCCCAAGACATATGCTGGAGCTACTATTTTCTAGAAAGCAATCATCCACATCTTTAATCTTATAGGGAACCATTTAGCATGGGAACCAGGGAATGGTTCAAAGGTTCTCATACATAGGGATGCTATAGTTGGATTTTCTAGAGATCACTAATTTCTAAATTCTTTGTAGAACTCCTTGGGTAGGATTTCTTTGTTTACTCTTGCATACATACATGATAAAGGAAAGCACACAAATTGGGTTGAAGGCTAGAAATTTACATATGATATTAGTCTGAATGGTGAGGATATAATATTTTGGAATACATATCGCTCATGTTTAATATCTTATTCAATATTTCTTTCATAGGAACAAGACAAGCTATTATGGGCTTATAAATAGGAGGGAAGCCATTATGCTTTCAATCTTGGATATAATGCTTTGAGGAATCATTCAACATATATAAATTATCAATGGTGGTGTAAGGGCCTATGGTGTATTCAAGCTCCTCTAAAGACTATTTTAATTTTGGTTAGCACTGAGTAATAAATTACTCACATGAGATAATTTATGAAAGAGGGCATGATAGGGTCCTAGCTGGTGTCATCTTTGAAAAAATCAAGCTAAAAATGTTGATCACCTTTTTGTCCACTGCTCCTTCGCAAAGGAAGTTTAGAACATTGTATATAATTTATAGAGCCCACACATCTAGTCTAGTGACACTCTCTTGGAAACATGGTATAATTGGACACACTTTAGAGGCCTCTAAGAATCACATAAGCACATGCCCATACAAATGTGTTGGAGTATCTGGATCTCTCGTAATGAGGACATTTTCAAAGGAATTTATCCTTTGGTTCTCCCCACTTTGTTTAGGCTCCATTATTCCTTAGTGACTTAGCCCCAGACCATGGTTTCCTTCAGATGTTCTAGTCTCTCCTTCCTTTTCGATAACACTCTCCCACAAGTTTTCATTGATGACATATTGTGTGGGAATCTTAGTCCTAGTGGTGTTGGGGGTATCGTTTGTTTTCATTCCATAGTCATCCTTTTACAGCAAAGAATGGGGATAAATACCAATAATTTTATAGAGCTTCAAGCTATCTTAACAACCTTGAACATAGATTAAGAAAGGGGCCTTCCTACTATCAACATTTTTTTGGATTCTCAGCTCATTTTTAATTGAATGAGTGGAAAGGCTAAGTGCAACCACACTACTCTGACTTATCTCTACAATAAGGCCAAGGAGCAGACTATTCACTTTTAGCAGGTCAATTTCACACATGTCTACCATGAACATAATATTGAGGTAGATGAGATTTGAAAGAGTGCTTGTGATTTTGAAGCAAGATTGGTACACCTATAGGTAAGTGTAGAAAATGGTCCTCTAATAGTGAGAGATATCCCTCTCACTAAATTCTAGTGGTTCATCTCACATGCTATGTTCTATTTTTTTTCTTTGTTTCGTATATTAGGTCGAGGCCTAAGCTTCCTTGGGAGACTTATTTATCTTTTCTACCCCACTTTCTTTGTTTTTGACCTCTAGTTAGTTGTTGTTGGTTCTTCAACACTACACTCTTATATCCAATTTGTTATTTGTCTTTCTGGTTATATCTTTTCACCTCTTCATGATGGAATAAAAGATGCCAACACTTTTTTTCTTTAATATATATATATATATATATATATATATATATATATATATATATATATATATATATATATATATATATATATATATATATATGAGTTATTAATCTTAGTAATAGATTCACATTATTAATCTCTGATATAATAACCATTAACTATTAGAAATATGACATAATCCATCTCAATACTCAAAAATTAGATAATAACTAGAAATTAGATAAATGTTGATAAAGGTAATTCCAACCTATATTAGCGATTAATCAGGCAAGATGATTATTAGCTATTGCATGATTTCATTAAACACTATTATTAGAAGCTTTTTGTAATACTATTTGATCAACTTCTACTTATACCTAATTAGCAACAATTATAAAAATCACTATCAACTATATAACATTATTATAATCCATCGATATAACTAATCATCATATTATATTTATTGAGGATGTTGCATAAATATATTATAGATATTATAGGATTTATATATTAGTTTTGTTATAGGATTCCTATAATTTCTATTTGAACTTGTAAAGCTATAGACTAAAATTAATCAATAGAGAGCTGAGTTAGAGTGTGTTATAGCGTGTTATAACATATTTGAACATATTTTGATTCTCACTAAGACTTCACATTTTTTACTTTTACCACCTATGATACCCTTTGTTGCCTTGAACTACCATTAAAATTTAATGCAAACTTTGTTTCTCCTTCAGTTAATTGGCAAACATATTTTGATTCTCTTCCTCACAAATACATTAACTTTCTTTAACTATCTAGTTATAAAAAAATCTTCACAACAAAAAGATTTTTCCATAAGGTAAATGAAGTCATTAATAACTATAAACTGATGGATAGACCATGAGGTGACCCAAGAACATGTCACAGTGAATTATTATACATCATAAAATTTTCTCACTCTGATATCAATTTGAGTAAATCTAATAGGGTCATAATAATTGATAATTATAAAATATTAAAGATGATAATTGATAAGATAAATGATGATATTAATGAATACACACAATGGTTAAAGTAAATATTTATGAATTTTTGACTATCTTTATCCATTAGTTGAATCTCACATCAAACATTGATCAATTCCTTCAGGCATATACCACAAAGAGGGAGGACCCCTAACTTTAAAATTGAAGTAGTCATATAGAACTGTCAAAAAGCAGAAATAGGTTATATAGGTATTTGAACCTAAGTGTATTTGAATATGAGCATATTTTTATTAATGAATACTAAAGTCTTAAAATACAATGATTTGGACTCATTCTGGAGTATGATGATTAAGACTCACTTTGTAAGCATATTTAAGTCACTGCATGATTTTGTTGAATTGCTGCAAGCTTATTTTGAAGTGCTGCATATTTATCTAAAACATTGAAGTTAATATAAATATTTACAATATTTTATCCAATCACTACATGCTTAGTCATTGATTTATTAGCTATAAGGATTGCTGCATATAACTGGGTGTAATATTTAGACATTACTATGTTTATAAGTATCCTAAGTGGTATACAACTCAAAGCTTGTTCATTTGCATAACTAGATTGAATTTTCCTAGCCTATGCATGTTATAATATTTCTATGGTTCACCTTATTATATAGATATGATTTAGTTTATAAATCTATTGAGTTTGTAAATTTAGTAAACAAATTTACAATTCACCATAGAGATATTTATATATTTATTCTCTATTAAATATAAGTATATAGTTTGATGCCTAAATCTGATTCAACATATCTTCCTTCACTTAGAGCACCTAATTTAATCATTCCTTGACAAATTATCATTGATTTATTAACTAAGGACACACATAATTAAGTTTTTATCTTGAGTCCAAGAGCTTACCTAGCAGCCCATTTGATTATCTTTTCCTCCTCTCAAATCTCCACCAGCGCCTCTTTAACTCTGTGAATCCTCTATTTGCTTGCCTCTTTTTTTTTTCTTGAAGATACTTATGATATCCTTTTCATAATCTCCACTCTACATTAAAAGGGTATCTAGTTTTCTCTTTAATTTTTTTTATTCTTTTTGATTTGTTTTTATTCTTTTTTTTCTTATTTATAAACTTTCTTAGTTTCTAATTTCTACTTTAATCCATCTTTTTTTTAATAATCCAACTACTAATTATAATATGATTACTTTATTTATTACTAACTCCAACAGGTTTTTATTAGTACCCCAAACTAACACATGTAAAACCTATTATATTCCTTTGATTTGAAATAATAAATTGAACATTAAGTAAACCGAACATAAACATACTCAAATTGCAACATTATCCCTTTTACCCTATGAATAATATCCACCATGTAGTCACACACACAAATCATGTAAGAATAATTCCAAATAACCATTTACACTATGCAAGCAAACCATGCGAAAACTATTATCTATTTGCAAGTATCATCCAAAACATACTACTCTAACTATTCCATGATGCATTGAATATTAATTACTTATGTGGTGTGTTCAGGGTTCTAATCAGTTTTTCTATAATCCTCTGACATATCCATCTATGCCACCTTCTATGATGATGCTCTCCCTCTATCATGCTTTGAGGGATGAATTCTCTTGCATCAACCTCACAATAAGTAGGTAGTTAGACCATAATATCAAGATAACATACATCACAAAATGTAACTAAAATAAAAAATAAACATGTTCATAATGTAGACATATACACTACACCTAACTCATAGTAATGAAATAATGTAACCTAAACAATATCCTACTGTCCCATAATAGCTTATATCTCAAATCTTAGTAAAAAATAGCCAAATCAAATGTGTCAACTATAAATATCCAGGAATAATCAAATAGTTTGCTTAGTGAGGAATTAGGATGTCAAAAATATAGTATATAAAATAGATAAATTGAAATTTAGCTAACTAATTTATGAAAATCAAGATAAGGAAGTCGACTAAAAAGGATTTGATTAATTTTTAGGCTCTAAGATATATATTGATCCCAATCATAATATAGTGAATATGACCGCAAAGGCACTAATCACAGAGGATTCCACTGTACCCATGGATACACTACTCCATATCAGAGGTACATTGAGAGTAAATTCTTGAATCTAACTACCTATCAATGCACTAAAAATCAAATGTATAGTTGGATTCTTATAGCTCAATAAAAATATGGAAATCCTAGGTGATTATGATATACCATGAACTATGTAGAAACTAAAGTCCATATATAATGTTATCTAATAGCTTGTGTATTGGGAAAATACCACTCACACCATGGTGTCATTAAAAAATACCAACACTTATCCTAGAATGACAACACCCATATAGTTTTGAAATTATCAAAACATACTTTCTAGGTAAAATAAAAGAAACATAAAGATCAAAAGCTAGATTTACAACATGCAATGAAATTAAACATGTAAACAAAATGGTATTAGGCTAGACAATATAGATGTAATAAATAAAATTAAACACATATAACTATATCGAGTTAGCTGATATAATTATACATAGATAGATAACTTTATTAGGCTAGCTGATACAATATAGACAAACACAAAATAGTATCATGTTGGATGATGCCTTTCACAGATAGGCAAAAAACTATATCAAATTGGATGATACAATTAGGTTAATGGCCTAAAATATTTTACTAAGAAGCTAGAATGAAAAACATATGAAATTGGTTCAATTGAAGTTAGAATAGTTTTCATGTTGGGTTCACTAGAATGTATACATGAGCTAGGATGACCTAAAACTATGATCTTTCTTTCAATAGACTAAGAATTGAATAAGGTTAATCAAATAAAGCCTTCAATACTTATATGATTAGGTAAGGGTCAGTGAATTCTATAGATATATTAAAAGTTTACCTATGATGTGAATGTCAAGAGGAAAGGGTTCTAAAGTCTAAGCCTATGACATAAGGATGTATCTCTCTCAAGATGTTCATAAATATATGCTATGGTTGCACGATAAACAATTATAATAGACCAAATTAAGGATGGATTAGAATTATTATAAGGGGGTAAGGAACCATGCTCAACCAAACTAGGGGCTAGGTAACCTATATCAATTTATAACAAGTCTAAGTAATCCTAAAGCCACACCAACTTATTCAATGTGGAAAAGGCCTAAACAAGGATACACACATATATTCACAAACTAACAAGCAACACATAATCTAATAAGTAAATAAATTAAATAGTATAATGATATAAATTCTTACCTTGGGGTGGACCCATCGACACTTTAATCTCACCCTTGGCTCAAGTGGAGGTTTACAAGAGAATGTTGTAGGTTGAATACCTCAGATTGTTAGATGAATACCTAATATATACTCAGCTAGAAACTCCCAATGAATCCTCCTATTTACCTAATATATACAAGACAATGACACCATAAGACAAGACTCATCAAGATAATTTTATAAGCCACTAACTCTCCCAAATTTACTTTGGGTAGAAGTACGAGCGAATTCATAGTGAATAAATGGTATATAATATGATATGAATGAATTATGACCCCTATATATAATGATCCAATACCCAAAATCAACCCTAAACATGAAGTCAATGGTATCAACCTAAATTATATAGTTGAAATAAATCAGTTGACATATGAAAATATCAGTTAGAAAGATACAATATGTAGACACCTAAAATTAACCACCAATAGCTTCATACCAAACTTTAGACCGATTCTTACCAACCTTTGCAAATCAAGCTTAAGAATCACTAAATATATCAAATTTGGTTTCATAACATACAAATTGGCCTATAAACCTATTAAATGGGGTAAATACACACATGCCGTTAATTCAAATCTTGAAAAATTCTAAAAATCCTAAACATAATTAATTATCATGCAAAATCAAATTAAAAGCCTAATTGAATTAACCATGAATAATTAATGAATTATAAAAAAAAGAAATTCAAAAATCAAAGAATATCCTAGGAATTCATAATTACCTTTTTTATGAGTTGTCAAATATCCTAAAATATCTTTACATGTTTTTTCATTTCTAATCATGACCATTCAACACATTTTAAGTCTACTGGGGTTAATTAACTCACAAAGGTTAGGTTTGAACCCATTCCAATTTCTAACTACACCTTAGCTCACATTAGATTGGGGTTAGTTCCTAAACCTATAAATATAATCCTAAACCTCTTCATTTAGAGATATTGAGCATATTCAATTTATAATGTTAGTTTTAGAGAAATATTACATGACAATAGTGTTATAATGCTAAAATAACAAGCCTAGTCATCAAGCTACATCAAGCAAGCATGAGCCAAACCATGGTGCCAAGGAGAGGAGCCACACAAATCCATTTGCCAAAGACTTCTTGACCACAAGCCAAGCAAGCTAAATGAATACATCATTTGGAGCATTAAAGGAAGGTAAGGAATGTGTAAGTTATTTGCATTCTAGTTGAGATTTATCATTTGTTATTTATTCACTGAGCTTCCCCCTATGATCTAGGCCTAAAGATGTTATGCTTGTTAGTGTGTTCTTTTCATTTTGATTTAATTGTAAAACTAACACCATATCTAACCTCCTCTCTTGAGTCAAATTCCTTGATCACAAATGGCATGCTCGGTGGAACTATGAACACCCCACGTACCAAGGATACCAAGATGCAACTCATAAATTGACAAATGAATGCTTGAATATCATAAAAATTGCATTTTTAGCTTTGATTTTCCATATTTTTCATTCTTGAAATAACTCAGATCTACATAGAGACTAATATTAGTCAGGCCTAACTGACATCAATTCTACCAAACCATCATCGATTATCCCCAATCGAGCTTAGTTCTATGTGACCAGCATCAGTTTGTATACAGGGGAAAAATAGATAAAAAAGCTTTGATTTTAAATCTTCTTGGCATTTATAATTGTTATCTTTTGGTTTCATTGGTCTTCATACTCTACCTAACCATTGTGTTACAAGTTTTTAAATATTTTTTATATGTTTTGAGCTAACCTAACGTTTTCATCTCATGTTGGTTTAGACTTTGGGTTCACATGTTACCAACATCAGTCTTAATTGACTAGTATCAATTCTTTACATCTATTGTTGGTTCTCTGTGAGATCAACCAACATCGAACACCTTATAACTGGCATGGGTCAGTCCTGAATGACATTGGTTTTTGTGTTTTTAAAATATAAACTTGAAAGCTACATTTCCAATGTTTGTTTGCTCACCTTCAATTGTCCTTCAAAGCAGGAAGAGACTATCTAACCATTGTAGGGCTAAGGCATGAATTAAATATAAATTTGCAAGTTTAAATGGTTTTAACAAATCATTTTGGTGTTTAAGACAAATTTAGGTTAAATTTTGAACATTTTGGTTTAAGTGCTTAAAATGAACCTATATGATTTGTGTTGAAGTTGTTTTGTGAATTTTGTTGCATGTTTTGCACTTAAGCCAAGGGGCCAAAGGAAATTCATTTGAATGTGTTTTAACCTTGCTCACTTTGTCTTTTGGTGTTTAAAAAGAACATAGTTTAGTTTTTATGCCTTTAGATATTTTTCAAGCTTTTTTCAAGATTCAACCAATGCCAAGGGGGCCATAAAACTTCACAACACATTTCATTTTTGGTGTTTTAACATGAACTTTAAATCACCTAGTTCATGCTTTTGAAAATGATCATTTTATGCCATGTTTGTTTGGACTTAGCTATTTATTTTCACAAGAAGAATCATGCATGTATACTCTCTGCCCATCTCCTATAGGGAACTTGGGTGATGAAAAACACATTTTCATTGTATCTGTGCCTAGTCCAAGGCATGGAAATAATATTGTCTAGGCTCTCCCCAAAACCCACATGGTTTGAGTGATATAAAATAAACCCTAATGTCTTTCCAATTCTCTTTATTTTCATGTATTTTGGATTATGGAGGGGAAGTCATTACCTCTTCATGAGTTCTTTAGGGAAGCATTGACCCAAGGCTTCATCTCCCGACAGTGTTTCAACCCCACTCCATGGTGGGGCATACAAACTAGGGTATGCATATTTCAAGAGCCAAGAGGTTGAGTGACTAACCTCTCCTTTCATAATGAAAGCCCGAGTCAGGTCTAGTCAACTAGGGGATTCCACTAAGTAGTCTATGGATGGAATTACTATGCAAAGGAATAGACATTTACATAGTAAGCTGATTAGTATTAAATCAATTGATGTGATGTTTCACTTGTGTTAGCCACACTTGGGATCAATCTAGACGGTCATAAATTATAATTTCTAGTCAACCCCACTTGCTATACCTTGATAGGATTTAAGATGATATACTTAGCCACATTTAGTTTATATCCTTTATTTCTTGGTGTTTTAAGTCTAAAACTTTGTTTGTTATACCATGTGATACCAAGTTTATTTATACATCACTCCTTTTTTTGAGGAGGTGTTATGCTGGCCATTTTGCACCACACCTTTGCCTTAAATTTTTTTTCCAAACTTGTTTGTGTGTGTGTGTCTTGATTGAAACATGTAATGTTACATTACTATATTTATTTCAAGACTTATTTTCCTTGTGCCAAATTCTAGTCTTCACAACCACTACCATGTATGCCCTTTGAATCCTTATACCTTGTACCATTATGTCATTCCATTTTTGTTTAGCTTGTTATTTTTTTTGAGGTGCTTAGTTTCCTAAGTTGAGTTTTTAATTAACTTTGCCAAGTTCAAATTCTAAACATTGATTGATTTCTATTTATTCCTTGCTTAATTGGGGCTTAAATACCGATCTTTCTCTTTTGGGTTGTACAAGTTAGGTTAATTCATTACCCAACTTTAAAAACTATTGTTTGGATCTTTGCTTAGTGATTTGATGCTATTTAAATTTGTTTAGATTGTTTGTACAAAAGATCCTAGTTTTCATCATTGTTTATGCCTTTTGTTTGGGAGAAAATAATATCTCTCCATATGCCTTTTGCCTTATGCCTTATGCCAATTGACCAAGTTTATGTTTGATTATGTATGTTGGGTCTATACCAAAGTGTTCCATGTTTGTTAGATTAAAAATTTCACCTTTGTTTTAAGTCTAGATTTTGATGTCATGTTTGGCCAAAAGTCCTAGCACATGCCTTGTTTGAACCTAGCTTTTGATACCGTGTTTGGCCAAAAGACCTGACAACTTTTATTTTCCTAGTTTAGACCTATTTAGAACACTTTTAACCTAGAGTTTGACATGATAGTTTTTATTTAGATGCTTGACCTTTTATATGTGAGACATTTGACGTTAAAAATTAGAAATTAGATTATTTTATACCAAGTTTTTAGCAAAAACCATTTTTGGAGATACTGCTCCCCTAGACCAAGTTAGACCAAGTTTGAACCATCCATCCTTTAAACATTATTTTTTGTGAGTTTGTAGAAATCTAGGCCCTTTTTGTTATAGAGCATTCATCACTGATATGGATATGTCTCATTATAGTTATGATGGAATGAACACAAAAAATTGAAGTGGAGACCCCTACTAGGATAATACTGTTTATGAGGAGGATTATTATCCTCCTTACAATACTCAATATGGGGAAAAAGTCAAGATCCACAAAATGAATTTGTTGAAGACCCTTATGAATATGATGTTATTTAGGAGACAAATTCTTATCCACCTTATAATAATCAATCGAGGGAACAAAGTCAAGAACCTGCTTATGATCCAAGCCAAGATTCTTACTGGGATAGGGATAATGTTATTTGGGAGGAGGATTCATACCCTCCTTATAATAATAAATTTAGTGAACAAAGCTATGATCACCAAGATTTGGATTTAGTGATCCATTATTCTAGCCAGTTGATGTATTATACTCACCCTTATGTGATCACCCATTCTCCCACCTATACTATTAAACTTCCTTCATATTGTGCAAGTTACCAAGCTCCATAATGTCCAAGGACTACCATTTCTATTCTAGGACCTCATCCTTTGGCTTGTGCAAGTAATCAAGTTCCACAATGCCCTACCATTTCTATCCTAGGACCTCATCCTTTGGCTTTTCTAAGCAACCAAGCTCCACAACGTCTTTTCATTATTCTAGGACCTCAACCTTTAGTTTGTATAAGCAATCAGGCTCCAAAATGCCCTACCATTTCTAATCCAAGACCTTAACCTTTGGCTTGTGTGAGCAACCAAGCTCCATAATTCCCTTTCATTATCCAACCTCAACCTTTGGCTTATGTGAGTAACAAAGCTCTATGATGCCCTACCCTTATCCTTCTAAGACCTTGTCCTTTGGCTTGTGTAAGCAATCAAGATCTATGACATCTTACCATTACCATTTTAGGACTTCATCCTTTAGCTTATGTGAGAAACCAAGCTCTGTAATGCCTTATCATTGTCCAACCATCGAACATTATTCATCTATTTCTAACTATTCCCTACTTTAGAAAACCCCAACCAATTATCCAACCCTAATTGAGCCAATCAACACCTATCTAATTGAGCTAATCATTCAAGGACCAAGATATATTCAAAATTGGTATTTTATAATTGATCATAAACCAAGGCCAAGAAAACCAACCAAAATATTATGTTTTTATTTAACCAACCATTTATGATGAGTCAAACTGTGATGAATCACCTCTTAATCCTATACCTTTTGTCAAAGAGTCTCACTGTGACAAGCTAGTCTTTGATGAGTCACTTCTTAATGATTATACCCACATTTGATAAAATCATTACCTTGACAATATGCCTATTTTTCAAGAGCCTCCCTCTAACATGCCAGTCTCTAAGGAGTTGTCTTTTGACCTTTTCCCTACGATTGCAGAGTCTCACTTTGACAAATCAGTCTCTATAGAGCCTGTTATGCCATCACAAGCCATTACTTGTGCCATACCAAACTTTCAAAAAGACATTATTATAGAAACATCCACACCAAATGAAAAATTAGAATTAGAGTCAAGTTATATTCTTGAATCAACAACAAATTTAGCATCAGAAGTAGAATTGAAGTCAGTCTCAACATCAGATTCAGAGTCCCTTGAGTTAAAATCAGATTCAAAATCAAAATATGTTTATGGTTGTTATAATATTGGTTATGCATGCCTCATATATCAATTTGAATACATATATGATCCTTCTATGGTTTTTGAGGATGAGTACTTCAACTTTGACACAAGTTCTCCTCTTATCTTTTATGAGGATTATGCCACCTCTCCCCATTCCATTAACATTCCACATGCCATTACCACCAACTAACTTAGACATGTTATTAACATTCCATCTCCCACAAGTGTCAATTGGGACTGACATAATCATACCTTGTTGAACTACATCCATGGTGACATGTTAGTTGAAGAACATCAAAGAGGCCAAGACCAAATTCATGTAGAATAAGAACAATATCCTAGTGAAACCTTTTTAGAGGAACTAGGGGATAATCAAAGTTAAAACTTAACATCTTCTAGTGAAACCTTTTACAAAGGTTCTAGCAGACAATCAAAGTCAAAAATCAATGTTTCTTTGTGAAACCTTCTCAAAAGCACTATGGGACAATCACGACAACTTCATTGGTGAAAAGCTATTCAAGGCACCAATAATTGAGCACAATAGTCCTTCCCTACTTGATAAAGACAAAATCAAAGATCAAATAAAAATAGCTTCCAATCTATAGCTTAATCATGTGGTAGTTTCTCTCAGGCCCAAACAATAAAAAAATATGGTGGTCCTATCAAGAGAATATTCAAAAGCCTTTAGCCCTACCACATCCAAAGTTATGTTAAATCTAGAATAAAAAACCTTATGTGTGCCTGAACATCCCTATCTTTATTTGTTTGCCACCCATTATACATTCCATTATCATTCAACATTCCATTATCATTCAAAATTCCATTTCCCAATCAAACATATCATCCAAAATTTATCTACCATCCTTGGCCACACTTTCCTTTGTAGAGGCTACAAAGATACCTTGTCTCAAAGTTTGAAGGAAATAAAATAAAGGACAAGTGAGGATCACAACAACATAATTTGCATCTAAATCTGTAGCCAATTCTTGATAGAGCAACTATTTAGATGAGGTGTGGGATATTTATTTACATGATTGATTATTTTGGTTGTGTCATATGCTGATTAAGATGTGCATTTTCACATCAGCAAGAGCACCATAAACATTTACGTAGACCAAAAACATGTACCATATCATTTTCACTTAGCTAAAAACATTAACCATGCCATTTTCCATTTTACATATACCATGTTGTTTCCATTTTGCCATTTCTCTTGCTGTTATTTCATCCAATGCCACTTCCCTCTCCTTACCACTTGGGGGCAACCCTTTTACCATTTTATCCAATTGTCATATGATTATTATCCTAAGCAGTGCCGTACCCTATACCATCCTATCATGTCATCTCTATTTAAACCAATGCCTATTTTTAGCCATCGTACCCAAGCCTATTTTGATCTTGGTTTCTTTGGTTCTTTTTGCACCTTCCATGAAGGGATTATGATCTAGTTTTAGTAGTTTTAGAATTCTATGATTAAATGATAGTTTATGAAAGTAGTGTGACAATTGATTTGGCAAGATATATTTCATTCATGATATACCAAGTGTTCATGATTATGACTTCCTTTTGGGCAAATTAATAGTCCACTTTTTGTTGCTAATTATAACTGCCTATGGATAAATTAGTATCATAGACCTATGATGTTGTTTCCTAATTATAACTTCCTATGGGAAAATTAAGAACAACACCTTTTACCATGCATGGCCACATCACCTTGCCATTACTTCTCTTATTTGCTTAGCCATTTTCTAAATTTGAGAACTTGTTGTGACCTAGTTGGGTCCTTCCTACCTTTTATTTGGATGGAGCTATTGTGACTTGCAGTCATTTTGGGACTATGTAGGCCATGCTTAATTCACATTAAGGTCAGCTCAGTCCCCCCTTTCCATATGCTCTCACCATTTTGTAAGCAACCTAAGCTAATGTTCTCACTATTTTGTGAGTTGGACCATTTAGTATCTCATAATTCTCAATTGGATTGAGATGCTTAGAAAATTCCAAAAACATTCAAAAATTTCAAAATCAACAGTCTACTTTTTGTTGCTAATTATAATTTCCTATGGGCAAATTAGTATCACAGACCTATGTTGTTATTTCCTAGTTATAACTTCCTATGGGAAAATTAAGAACAACACCTTTTACCATGCATTTACACATCACCTTACCATTAATGCTCTTATTTTCTTAGCCATTTTTTGGATTTGAGAACTTATTGTGATCTAGTTGGGTTCTCCCTACCTTTTGTGTGGATGGAGATATTGTGACTTGCGATCATTTTGGGACTACATAGGCCATGCTCAATTCACATTGAGGTTATCTCACTCAATTCATGTTGAGTTCAGCTCACTCCCCCCTTTCCATATGCTCTCACCATTTTGTAAGCAACCTAAGCCAATGCTCTCACTATTTTTCAAGTTGGACCATTTAGTATCTCGTAATTCTCAATCGGGTTGAGATGCTTACAAAATTCTAAAAACATTCAAAAATTTCAAAATCCAAAAAAATTTATGCTGTTTAAGCCTAGTTAGTCATCCTCAATCCACCCTACTAGGGTAAATTCATTGTTAGAATGATTTCTATTGCTTTTACTTTCATGCGTTTTATTTATTTGTTTTCCTATTTGTTTGATTTCTATGTGTTGTTTTGTTTGTTTGCTTGCCTATTTGTTTGATTTTAGTACTATTGCCTCGACTCAATCTATATGCATTCATTAGGTGATTCTTTACACATTATTCTTGAGTCTATCTATATTCATACGTAAATATTGTCATTATGATTTTTATCATTGGTTTATTATTTTCAAATTTTTATTGGATCAAGAGTCAATCCTTATGCATATTTTGACCAAGTTCTCATGGTGTTTTACATAATGAGGAATAATGTCACATGATATAACAAAATAAGCTTAGGATGTCTTACAATTAATGGAGCCATGGAAGTTTCTCCTTGGTACCCTTGGCAAAGCCTCCCACTTTCTTTGATCAAATCAACACATTGACTATTCTAGTTGCATCAATGCTAATAAGGACAAGCATCTCCACATTGGTAGGTAAAACCAAATCATTTCCATTGATCAATTCTTATTATTCTATTCATCTCTTTCATCACTTTGTACATCCTTGTATGCTTGGTTATTTGTGGCTTCTTTAGTCATTAGACCATCGCATCTATGCTTGGTCCCACTCATATTTAATTTGTGCAATAGGTTATACCTTTGAGTTATGCTTTCCAATCTAACCCACTATTGCAAAATCAAACATCTTTATTCAATCTCAATCTTCTTAATGATTATAACCACCTATGGGTAAATCATTATTTTAACCCATCAGCCCTAATTGGGGCATATACTATTGCCACTAATTATAACCACTTTTGGGAAAATTAGTGTTTCAACCTTTGTTATTGATTATAACCACCTTTGGAAAAATCACTACTTTTTAAATCAATCCATACAAACATTTTCTGTTTTAGATTAATCTCACCCATGGGTTAATTCCACCCTTCTTGCTTCTTTTCGAGGGACCATCCATCAACAAATGTGATGACTACTCTTTTCAGTATACATGCCTTTATTTTCCCATTATTTGAGAACACATTTTTTGTGCCTACAACTTTCAACATCTTCCCAAATAGGGGTAAACTATAGACACCTAACATTGGCCACTAATAGCTTCAAACTAGACTTTAGATTGATTCTCACCAACCTTTGCAAATCAAGCCTAAGAATCACTAAACATCTCAAATAGGGCTTCATAATATATAAATTAGCCTATAAACCTATTAAATGGGGCAAATGCACTAATTCAAATCCTTTAAAATGCTAAAAAGCCTAAACAGAATTAATTACCATGCAAAATCAAATTAAAAGCCTAATTGAATTAACCATGAGGAATTAATGAATTATAAAAAAAGGAAATTTAAAAATCAAAGATTATCCAAAGAATTCATAATTACCTTTTTGTGAGTTGTCAAATATTCTAAAATATCTCAACATTCCTATTCATTGTTAATCATGACCATTTGACACCTTTTAACTCTACTGGTGTTAATTAACTCATAAAGGTTAGGTTTGAACCCATTCCAAGCTCTAACTAAACCTTAACTCACCTTGGGTTGGGGTTAGTTCCTAAACCTATAAATACAAGCCTAGATCTCTTCATTTGGAGAAATTGAGCATAGTAAAGTTATAATGTTGGTTTTAGAGCAAGATTGCATGACAATAGTGTTATAATGCCAAAATCACAAGCCGAGCCATCAAGCTACATAAAGTAAGCATGAGCCAAACCATGGTGCCAAGGAGAGAAGGAGCCACACAACTCCATTTACCAAAGACATCTTGAGCACAAGCCAAGCAAGCCAAATAAACAAATCATTTAGAACATTCAAGGAAGGTAAGGAATGTATAAGTTATTTGAATTTAGTTGATGTTGGGGATCAACCAACAATTTGATTACACTTATGAAAGCAATAAATGTAGAATTAAATCAGAATGATAAGTAACTAGAATGATAAATAGCAAGAACAAGAGATACAAGAAACCACCCTGAAAACTTGTATTAAACTCTTTACAGAAGGAATACAATTGAAGAAACTTCTTTCTTCCACACCTCTCTTAGATGTACTGATCTCTCTCTAGATCTCTTTCCCTCAAGAGCTCTCTCTCTCAAGTACAATCAACTCTAACAACCTGGAATGATTCAATTCTATACTGTTCTTCAACATACCAATACAATAAGCTAAGAAGATCTAATCCTACATATAGAATTAGCAAACTTGAGCATGCATTTACAACCAACAGTTATGCCACTTAAACAAGGGCTCTAAAAATAGTCTTACTAATAATAGAGACGCGAACTTAAGACTATGACTTAATCCCATCATGCAAACACTCAGTTCTGTCCTCAAAAATAGGTCTCTGGACGCACAGGTAACCGATGCCGGTTCCAACCTGCTTGCCTATGACCGACGTCGGCCGATCTCCTACCGATGCCGGTGTCTCCTAAATTGCACCTGATCGACGTCGGTCGCTCCTGACTGATGCCGGTGACTGTGTAAACCTACAACTTTGACAATGCGTTCCTTGGTGAAGCTTTTAGGCTCCACACCTTAACAGTTGAGCTTTGTCATTTTTTGTTTGTTCACTAAAATCCCCCCATGATTTAGGCCTAGAGATGTTATGTTTGTTAGTGTGTTCTTTTCATTTTGATTTCATTGTGAAACTAACACCAGGTCTAACATCCTCTCTTGAGTCAAATTCCTTGATCACACAATATAGATGTTAAAAGATAGGCTCAAAATTATATTAGGCTAGATAATACAGTAAATGAAGGGTGAAGGCATAAAATAAATGATATCAACTAAACCAATATTGTAGGTTATAGATAATCTAACAAATATGGGCAAGAGAAATACATGAGAGGTAAATAGATAGACACTTAGAGGAGGTTACACTGATAATAACAATGGTGTAGTTAGGATATAATAACAACATCTCTCACAAATCACCATGAACCTTTCCCACCCCATTCCTAGTGTACCCTTTAAATCATGCCCTTAGGGAGATTGATGGATCAACAAGACCTGCAAGAGAAAGCATTAGTAAATAATAAAGTGAAAAATATTATGTGTATACAATTGCAACTATTCTTTTTAGAAATTTTATTTTAGAAACCTACCTTGTTTGCATTGTGCTATTTGTAGCTATTGTTGTGGTTCAAATTGTATTTTTTATTGAATAGATGTGATATTAGCTATATAATTTGGATTATTGATAGAATTTAAAATATTTTCTTCAAGTGATGCAATGCTTAGAGATAAAGCTTGAGTATATTCTTACAGTTGTTGTGAATTAATGCTACAACAAGTATGAACATTGGTATTATGGTGACTATTTTTTAATTACAAAATTTCCTTTCTCTTATGAGGATTTTGCTTCTAAATTAGTTTTTGAGTGATCTCTTTTTATTATATATGAAACATATCAATATATTTCAATACCCAAAATTTTGAAAAGAGTATGAGATAAGTATTCTTCTGGATCAATAACACTGAAATTTAACTTATGCAACTTGTCATTTGTTGGATCTTACATATCATTATCAAACCGATATGTAATTATGAAATTTGTATCTTCAAAATTTTCAAAAAGAGAGAGGTCAATTGTTGTATCTTCTTAATATATAATTAATGGTAATTATTTTTGTGTATCTTCTTTAATTCTTGTAATTTATGTTTAATCAAGATCTGTGCTTGACTAACTCACCTACCTCACATATATGCATATGATCAAGTGTGATCAGTTGTGCAAGTAATATAATAGAGTAATATTCAGATTGTGGTTGAGTCATTTTTCAGTATCTGAAAGGTGTATCATCTACTTGAAGAGAATATTTATACCCATCATTTATAAATTTGAAACATTTGTGAAATTTAGAAGGTATAACCTCCATGGCATGAATCTAAAGTCTCCCAAAATTAAACTATAGTGTAATGGATTAAACATGACTTGAAAAATAGTAGGTAGTATCTTGGGACCTATAATTAAATCCAATGTGATATCTCCAATTAGATGACAAGGTATATTATAAAATCCATTGATTCTCTATCTTGATTTTTGAATGTTGCTCATATTGATACCTAATTGTTGCAAGATAATAGAGCCATAAATATTTACTTCTAAGACATTGTATACTAATACAAAATTGATTACCTTTCTAATTATCTGACATTGAATAAATAATGGAGGATTTTACTGAATGATGTGTTCAAGGGGTAAATATTCATTATTGAATGTGATGATCTTATTGGAATTCTTGATGGTATTCATGATAAAATCAAATGATCTTGGTTGTGTATCAATAGATGAGTTCTATCTCATAGAAAATCATATAAGATATCCTTGTAAATGTTTTATTCTTTCAATAACTCTAAAATATAAACATTAGCAAGGGTATTTCTAAGTTAAATGATGATATCAAGACCCTTAGATTGATTTTATTGCCTCATGGGAGGTGGTGGGGGTTTTGGATAAACATGTTAACCACCTCCATTTGAGTGATGTAAGTGATTTTAATGTCCTTGTCTAGTAGTGATGACATGGATATTAAAATATAATATGAGCCTAGGGTAGACAATAGGAATAAGACATTGGTTAATAAAACCTTTTGGTTGAGGATCATGAGGGAAATATTGAGTCATGCATGCCCTTTGGTGTTTGGTAGTGATAGGTAATAACACATATTAGATATTGTAGAAATATGAGATCAAGAAGGCTTGAGATTTTACATTGTGTATTTTAGCCTTGATATGATGTTTGGATTTGATTAATACATATTGATAATTAACAATAATTTGGAAAGTAAAACATGTAATATTGAAATTCTAAAGATGTGAACTAGATTCATTTATTATTATTGAGATTTGAAACTTTGATTTTTTTCCAGCAAAGAGAAAGGTGAAACTAATCAAGGGTGTGTTTTCTTTGTAGGCTATCAGATATATTAATCTCAGTCATACTTAGTGAATATGGTCAGGAAGGTACAAAATATGAAGCATTCCACTCTTCTTTTAGCCAAACTATCTCATCTATATGGTATGTTGAAAGTAATTTCCTGAGGCTAACTAATTACCAGTGCATTATAAGAATAAATAGTCAAAGAATTCTTATTGGTGAAAAATAATACCCTAGACATTTTTGATAGACCATGAGGTATGTAGAAACTAAAATCCATGAACAATGTTGTTTATTGGTTTAAGTATTGGGGTAGTACTCCTCACACCATGACTTAGGGAAAAATCCCAATCATTTTGCCATGATCGATAGATTTTGTGAGTTTTAAAATTGCCAGGACACAAATTCTAAGAAAACAAAATAATAACAAAAATGAAATTGAAAAGCCAAATTAGAAAAGAAAAGGCTGAAAAAAATATGCATTCACTAGTATGTTTAACCCTATTTTTGATTAAAATTAAATGTTTATGTGATTATATAGACATAAAACTGTAAGTATACAAATGTTAAAGATATACAATAACTGCTTACCAGTGCATTACAAGAATAAATGGTCAAAGAATTCCTATTGGTGAAAAATAATACCCTAGCCATTTTTGATATACTATGAGGTATGTAGAAACTAAAATCTATGAATAGTGTTGTTTAATGGTTTAAGTATTGGGGTAGTACTCTTCACACCATGACTTAGGTAAAATTGCCAATCACTTTGCTAGGATTGATAGATTTTGTGAGTTTTAAAATTGCTAGGACACAAATTTTAAGAAAACAAAAAATGAAATTGAAAATCCAAATTAGAAAAGAAAAGGCTAAAAATAATATGAGTTCACCAATATGTTTAACCCTATTTTTGATTAAAATTAAATGTTTATGTGATTATATAGACATAACACTATAAGTATACAAATGTTAAAGATATACAATGTTCAACTATTCTGATTTTTATACCAAATATGAAAAGTAATTACTTTGAGGAAATATTAATAAGAAATATAGTTATCTTGCACACTGATCTTGTTGATTGTTCTTACTATATGCGAGTGGAAATAAGAAGTGATTGTGTAGGATTAGTATTAATTACTAGAACAAAAATCAAATCTAGATAGGTTTGTTGTAATTGGATGTCTGTATGGCATGTTCTATTTTGTTGACTAAAAACTTGTCCTAGATGATTGTGACAGAAAAAGATAGAGAAAACAATAATTTGGAAATGATAGATTATGAATAAAAACATAAAATATTTTTGGATTACCCTCTATAGGTGGAGAAAAACTTAGTGTGCATGAGTTTGTTAATCATGGAACTGTATCAGTTGATTATATGTAAAAACTAATCATTGCACCTTATGTGCCTATGAATTTTGAGTAACCTAAGATATTGAAATTAGAGTTTGGCCTCATAGAAATTATTGTGTCTTCTATTATCTTTGAAACCCTTAGGGAACTTTGATAGCTTGAAAACCAATAAAAAATAGGGGAGTGTAATGCATTGAGCTGACCTTAATCACCCCTTTATATTATTGATTGCTACTTATGTATCCAATAATCCAAGGAGGAAAATCAATCCCACGTAGTTCTCCCATATATAGTGAATGTGTATGATGCAAGGCTACTCCACATGCCTCTCAATACAATAAAGGTGTATTAATATAGAAAAAACCTAAGTGTGGTGCCAAAAATCAAGATTTCCTTATTTTGGAAAGGTCACATGAGTAGAGAAAGGCAAATTATCATCTTCATCTACTTGCTATTTTTTTCATTTAGATCCTACTTTTTCCCTCTTTAATTGCTTTCTCCAAACTCAAGGATAAGAATGCAACAAAAATTAGTAAGTTTCAATGAAAATTCATCCTCATATTCTCTTAGGTAACCATGCCCAACTTTGGTAACTTTCCTTCACCTAAAATCCATGCCACCTTGATTACCTTATAATTTCAAAATAACAACATTCACTAGAGTCCACAACTTTTGAGAGGCATATCTTTTAAATCGAGCATCCGATTTATGAACCGTTTGTTGCATCAAAAAGATTGTGAGGTGATATAAAAAATATTATGTGTAAAATTACATGTCTATATATGCACAAATAATATATTAATACAAATATTAGGTTATTATTTTTAGCCTTCAACAAATTTTGATAGTTCTAAACCACTGAAAACTTCAACCTATGCTCCAAATGAATTAGGAAACTTAAAAAAAAATTTAAAGCAACAAAAATATTATTTATGGTGATGAAAGATTACCCTTACACCTTGGATGCTCCTGCATTAGACACCTAGGGTAATTTGAGAGGTGACCTAGTCACATCTTAGGTGTTTGAGGAAAACCAAGATGGTCGAACTCTACCTTGGATAACCATGATGAATCTTCAACAAACCTTCCTATCCACTTGACCAAGTATTATTCATACTGCCTATTTCTTGTACTTATACCCACATGACTATCTAGGATCTGTTTTATCTCTTCTTTCTCTAGAGTAGTTGCTATAATTTTCCATAATTCCTCTATTGTCTAACCTCATTGTCTCCATGATATTATGTTAAATCAACAAAGTTAAATGCAGGTGAAATGTTAACTCCATCTAACAATTCCACCTCATAGGCATTTCTTGAATCACGTCTCTTCAAAATCTTGTATGGTCCAATTTTTTTAATTTTTAACTTGTTATATGTTCCAGTAGGAAATATTTTTTCCTCAGGTGAACCATAACATCATCTCCAACCTTGAATTCCTTAAACTTATGTTTCTGGTCTACCTTTACCTTATACTAAGTATTCATATTATTAATATGCCTTCTTACCTCTTTGTGCAAGTTATTTAGATGTTATACAAAGTATTCAACATCAATACTACTTTCTTCTCCTTTGTCCATCTTCCTCAACTTAGAAGCATTTCTCAGACTACTCCCATATACAATCTAGATGGGGATTTACCATTACTCCTAGTAATACAATTATTGTATGAAAATTCTACCTGTGGTAAAATAAAATCCCATCCCTTGAGATTATATCCTACTAAGCACCTCACCATATTTCCCAAACTCCAATTCACCACTTCTATTTGTCCATCAGTCTATGGATGGTGTGCATAATTTAACTTCAAATAAATCTTCACTTTCTTCCATAAGGTCCTCTAGAAATACCAAAAAGAATTGGTATCTCAATATAAAACTATAATCTTTGGTAGACCATGTAGTCTTACCACCTATGTGAAAAATAATTTAGAAATGTGAACAACATCATGAGTCTTCTAACATGGAATGAAATGCATCATCTTTAAAAATCTATCAACCACCATAAATATTGAATCATGTCCCCTCTATGTCCTTGGTAAACTAAGAACAAAGCCTATACTGATATCTTCCCATGTCTCTCTAATATAGGTAATGGTTGATATAATATAGTATTTTGACTTACTCCTTTGGCCATCTAGAATAATATACAAGTTTTCACAAATTTATTCACATCCTAGTGAAACTGTGGCCATTTGTAGTTCTCACTAACAAGAGCAATGGTTTTATCTCGACCAAAGTGTCCTACCAACCCTCTGCTATGCTTATCCTTAATCATGTTCTCTCTCATATAACTCCTTAGAATAAATAATTGTTTTCCTCTAAACAACATACCATCTTATATCATGAACTCTAACATTCTTATCCTATCAAAAGTAATAGGTTTCAAATAATCTTTCTAAGATTATACAAAGTCTGGATCTTCAGGATACAAACTTTTGAGTTCATCAAACCTAACAACTTCTATCTTCATCTCTGTCAACAAATTGTGCCTTTTGATTAAGGCATTTGCAACTATGTTGACCTCCCACTCCTATGCTTCAAAATAAAAGTATAACTCTACAAAAAATCAACCCATTTTAAGTGCCTTTGGTTCAACTTTCCTTGGATATAAAGATACTGCAAATGCTGATGATCAGTATATAAAACAAACTCATTTGGTAACAAATAATGTGTCCATTTATTTAAAGCCTGAACTACAACATAAAACACCTAATCATAGACATAATACTTTTTCTTGGAATCATTAAGATTCTCACTAAAATAAGCAATGGGCTTATCTTCTTAGCTCAATATAATGCCTATAATACTACCACTAGCATCATAATCTACTTGAAACACCTTGTTGATATTTTGGAAGTGCTAAAATAGATTGCTTTGTGACTTTCTTCTTAAAAATATCAAAACTCTTATTTGATCCTATATTCCACTTAAAATAATTTCAATCCCCTTTCATTATTTCAGTTGGGGGTGAAAAGATACTACTAATTTTTTTGATAAACTTATTATAAAAACTTTCCAAACCATGAGAAGATATTACCTCTATATCACTCTTTGGTGTAGGCCATTCAATAACAACCCTTATTTTTTATGGATCCATCTTATGAACCTCAAATGAGGTAAAAAATCCTAGGTATACCAACTCCTTCTTTACAAAACTACATTTTTTTAGGTTAATCAACATCGTTTCCTCCCTCAACTTATCAAGAAATCTTATGATATGCATCAGATGCTCTTCCCAAGTCTTACTAAAAATCTGAATGCCATCTAATAATCAATAACAAACTTTCCAAAAAATTCTTTTGATACCTCATTCATGAGCTGCATAAATGTGTTCAATGCATTGGTTAGCCCAAATAACATGACTAACCACTCATACAAACCTTCTTTTGTCTTGAAGGTTATTTTCCACTCATCTCCTTCTGAGATCTAGATTTGGTGATATCCACTCTTCAAATCTATATTTGTGAAGTACTTGGCTATGATTAATAAATACATTATGTCATCCATCCTTAGCAATGGGAATCAGTACTTGATTGTGATCTTATTGATGGATCTTGAATATATACACATTCTCCACTCCCCATCCTTCTTTGGTGACAGTACTGTAGGTACCACACATGGACTTAGGCTCTCCCTTATTAGCCCTTTATTCAAAAAATCTTGAACTTGCCTATTTAGCTCCTAATTTTCTATAGGACTCATTTTATGGGCTACCTTATTTAGCAAATTCGCTCCTGGTATCAAATTCATTTGGTGATTTATCTTCCCCACTAGTGGTAAACCTTTTGGTACATTCTCAGATGCAATATTTTGAAATTCCTCCAACATATTTGAGACTTATGTTGTTATATCTCCACATTCCTCCTTGTTGATGTTAGGAATCAATGCATAGACCATATTCTCATGCATCATATCATCCAAAAATTTCCTGCCACCAACTAAACAAATTTGGGCACTACTACATACCTTCTCTTCTACCCCCTTTAAGGGTTTCAATTTGTGATGAACTCTATCTTTTATCAAGGAATAGGTGTTTGCATGGCCATCATGGACAACACACCTATCATAGTTCCATGGCCTCCTTAATAACAAATGACATGCATCTATGAGATGATGTCACACAATACCTCATCATGGTAGTCTCCAATCTTGAACTTAACTAAACTCTGATCATTGACCAAAGATTTATGGTCCTTCTATAACCATGCAATTTTATATAGATGTGGATGATTTCTCCTCTCCAATTTTAACTTGCTAACCATCTCCTCTGAAATTAGATTATCAATACTTCCACTATCAATGATAACTTCACAAAATTTACCTCCAAATTTGCATCTTGTTCAGAATAAAGTCTTCCTTTAGATTGCTTCTCTATCTTCATTTAATAAGGCCCTCCTTATGATAAATGTTTCCTTTATTTTAGCATATACAAAATTTTTAGACTAAGATTCTTCATCTGCATGTGCAACCTATGCATTACCTTTAGGTCTTATATTTATTCTTCCTTGATGTTGAGGACACTAGGAAGTTTGATGTCCCTCTTCTCCACATTGGAAATAGTTTCCTCTAAAGATTCCTCTTCCAAGTCCTTGTCCAGGTCTTCCTCTTCCTTTTTGTTCACCATTATTTTGGTATCAAGGGTGATAAGTATTACCTCCTCTTTGATTTTGGCTGGTTCTTGCTTCTTCATTCTTCTTTTGATATTCATTTCTTCCTCCATAGGATCTTTCACTAGTCTTTCCACCATGACCGCTTCATATTTGTTTACTTTCAAATATTTTATTTAGCTTCTCCTCTACCTTCATGGAAAAATGATATGCATCTTCTATGGTGGTCATTCTGACTAGACTTAGATCCTCTTGAATGTTTGGCCTCAACCCATTAATGTAATGGGCTACCTTCTCTTTGTTAGCTTTGAATGTCCTATTTTGATAATGATCTTGTAAAATTGTTTCGTATACTCCTTAACATTCATGTTAGATTGTTTCAAACCTTACAATGTTTTAAACAACTCTAACTCATAATCTACAGGAATACACTTTCTCTTCAATTTTTCCACCATTATATCCCATTTGGTGATCTTCTCTTTTCCTCTCTGATTTCTCTCTAACTAAACTTCCTTCCACTAGACATTGGCATGTACTTTTAGCTTGGTATTTGAAAATTTGAATCTTTTAAGGTCTTCCACATATTCATATTCAAAGTAATCCATTTCATTGATCCAATCGATCAACTGTTCTAGGTTCAAATTTTTAGAATATGTAGAAACTTTAATATTTGGCCCTTTTCCAATCTTAGAAATGGCCCTCAACAACCTAACTTGCTCATCATCTCTTGTAGCATCTCTTTAGTCTTAGAAATGTTCTTCTTCTTCTTCCACTTCATCTTCACTTTCCTCTCTTCTTCTTGTCTCAAATCCTCTCCAAAACTCCTCTTATAATGCATTGATTTATCTTTGTAGGGCTCTAAAACCCTCTTCTATCACAACATTTCTCCTAACACCACAAAAATTCCTTTGTGAAGGCATTTTGATCTCTACAAAAAACCCTCAACCTTAGTTCCTAGTACAAATTACCTCATGATCAGTGATTTGTTTGCACACTCAGGAACTACTACTCTGATACCACCTAGTGTGGGGCTACTCCACCCAACATTCACACACAACACAACAATGTATATTCTCATATAAAATTATGAAGAATGAAATCAAACATATTTTATTATAAGTAAAATTAAATGTAATAGCCACATGGGTTGTTTCACTACAAAGAAAGTTATCTTGCATGTTGGATCCACAAACTGCACTGGCAAGTCTAATAACTCAATCCTTGAAATCTCTCCCAAAAGCTTTTCTTAAGCTTTCAATGCCTCCCAATGAAATAAAGGATTATTAATATATAAAATACATAAATGTGGAACCAAAAATCAAGATTCCCTCATTTTAGAAAGGTCACATGAATAGAGAACGACAACTTATCATCTTCATCCACTTGTTATTTTTTTTCATTTAGATCCTGCTTTTTCCCTCTTTAATTGCTTTTTCCAAACTTGAGGATAAGAATGAAACAAAACTTAGTAAGTTTATTTGATAACTCATCCTTATCTTCTTTTAGATAACCATGCACAAATTTGGTAAGTTTCCTTCACCTAAAATCAATGCCACTTTAATTACCTTCTCATTTTGAAATAACAACATTCCATAGAGTCCACAACTTCTGAGAGACGTATCTCTTGAATTGGGCATCTGATTAATGAACCGCTTGTTGCATTGGAAAATTTGTGAGGTGATATATGAAATAATATGTGTAAAATTACATGTCCATATATGTACAAATAATATCTTACTAAAAATAATAGGTTACTATTTTTAGCCTTCAATAAATTTTGATAATTCTAAACCATTAGAAAATTTAACCTATGCTCCAATTGAACTAAGGAACTTACAAAAACAAATTAAAAGAAACAAAAATATTATTTATGGCGATGCAAGATTGCCTTTACACCCTAGATGATCTTACATCTAAGTATGCAACTAGAAATATATTTGATACTTGACAATGATGACTCTTATCTTATTTAGAGGGCTTTTGACTCGGCTTATAGTTGTTCCTTTTGATTGATTATACTTTGGATAGAATTATAAAAATTTACTCAATATGCATAAGTGTATATGGTTTTATCAAGTGAATAGAAACTAGAAATAATGAGTGACTCTTGACATGTTTTTATAGATGAGTCTTTTGATAATTTCCTTTAACTGACCATTTGAAACATATAAGAAGACCCAAAAGGGTGTTTTAAATTTTAGAAACAAGTCATTATTTGGAATGAGACATTGTTTTTATAAGTGGATAAGAACACACTACACTTCTATCCACTTAGCACATACCTATCTGGAAGGATTAGAGACAACTATCCTTTATTGGAGATATATAAAGGTGATTTTAGATAGCTTGAGCATTTGACATTAAAATTTATGCTTAGTAGTGATGGAAAATAAAGGGTCAAGTTTGCATATAGATAAATGGCTTAGAGGAATGGAGAATAAGAGTCATGTAATTTGGTACAAGTCATGTGGTTAGAAATATGTTAAGAATTAGTATTGTCAAGTGCCTATAACTAAATTTATGTGCTTGTAGTTGAAAATAGATAGTGAGGTCTCTACAAGTATGTAATATTAGAATGAAAGGATCAAATGATAAGATATCATGCAAGTTATAATGATAGATTATGACCTTATTTATAGGATTGAATGATAAGATATCATGCAAGTTATAATGATAGATTATGACCTTATTTATATGCTCAGGTTATGCAATTTAAATATATGTAAATATTTTCATTGTCAATTATTGAAGATCCTATTTTAGTATCTATACCAACATGTAAAAAATGTAGGTTAACCCAAGGGAGGGAATTGAATTTTAAAAATAACCATTTGAAGAACCTAGGACACTGCTAGTGAAGGCAGACATTGATGGTAACCCATAAGATTTGTATATTATTGATGTTATCTAGGAATGAATAAATAATGATATAGAGCATGATAATAATCTGCTTAGAATTATAGAGCATTATGGTAGAAACGTAGGAGATCTTATATATGAATGATGACAAACTAGGTTGGTCAAGATAATATATATATACATGGCTATGAAAGAATGTGAGAAAGAGTCATATGTGTATGCACAAGTCATGTATGCCAAAGATAAGTTAAAAATGATGTTGCAAAGTGTTTAATACCAAGTTTATATGTCAAAAAAAGAAATACCATCTTTTAATCTTTGATACTTGACATCATGTAACTTTGAGTTTTGCATATTAAGATTTGGCTCTAAGGCTACTCTTTGAAAATTTGAGATGTGTGTAATGTTCTAAGAGAGTTCTGGGTGATTATTCAATGTTACTAAGACTTTCCACATGAATCATAACTTTAGAGTTGGTTTTTATTTACAACGTATTATTTATTAATTTTTGTATATGATCGACACATGAAACATGTCTAGGCTGACTTAATACATAGGTCATAATTTGAAAAATAGTCATTAAGGGGCTCCTACACACTATCAATAGAGGGAGACACTTGTGATAATTGACATCATCTAAGTTACTGGTAGTGTCTTGGAAGTAAAAAATAAAGATATGGACTATATAAAATGTCTACTTGAATTTTGAAGGCTACTTGCATATACTAACTTATTCTAATTAAATGTATCATCAAATAGAGGTGGCTAAGATTGTAGATGGATAGATGGATATAGTGAAAGTGTGCTTAAGATTAAACTTTATGTGCAATGTCAAAGTGTGTCAAATATGTCAATGTTTATTTTGATAAAGTGCTAAATTTAGGTGTTTACATGTTACTTTCCAACTAAAAGTTAAAATAAAAAATAACATTGGACATGATAGTTGAACATGTGTAGATTTCAATCAACTCAAATTTATAGGAGGTGAAACAATTATTTTTTCATTTAAGTCATTGAAATTTCATTGAGGTTATGGCCAATGCCCCAATTAGTCCTATATATATGAATAATGATTAGAAAAATAATTTTAAAGATAAATGGTGATGTGTAGTATCGCTTACCCATACACTCCCTGCTACCGAATTGAGTCATCTATGAAAAGTTAAAAATTATGAATATTAAAACTAATTCTTATGGTTTTTATGATGTTTGTTGGCTAAGTGGGTCCCCATACCATGTGATTATTACAAAAAATATAATTTAAAATAAATATCATTAGGTTAACAACTGCTCAAGGAGGCCATCTTGCAATACTTATGAAAACTTTCAACTACCTAATACAAATATATGTTTGGGTTGCAATTAGGTTAATCCTATATTAGTAAGAATTGTAAGATGAAAATGAATTATAAGACATCAAAACTAGTTCCCTAAAAAATTGATAGAATCCATTTTAAATGGTCCAAACCATTGAGATCTTAGTTGAAATTGAATTTTGATGGGGTTTCCAAAGGAAATCCTGGCATTGCAAGTGGAGGATGAGTTATTGGATATTTTGAGGGAGGAGTAGTGGCTACTTATGTAGGCCCCATGGTCTATTAGATCAATCATGTGGTCGAGGCTAAAGCTGCTATCTAAGGAATGCAACTGGTGGTGAAGTTAAAAATTGACAATTTACTTGTGGAAGGGGATTGAACATCTTGAATTGTCTCTCAGGTAAATTAAAACCATTTTAGTCCATACAATAGGAGATTGAAGATACCAAATGTTTGTTAAAATATTTCAAGGAGGTTTCTATTGTCTACAATTATGAAAAGGGAAACAGGGTAGTATATGGGTTAGCTAATCTTAGTGTTTTTAACCTGAACTATATCAATTGGCAAAGGACTGATAATTTTCCTAGCCAAATAGTGTAAATTATTAACAATGATAATTCTAAAATTCTAAGCTTTGAGAAAGGGCTCGCTCACATGATGCTTAATCAATGATAATATCTGATCTTAACACCATTAATTGTAATGATTACCTCATTCATTGTAAGGACTCGATTACTTGTTTGAAACATGTGATGTGCGAGTAAATCATTTCTAAATGAGTGGATTTTTTTAAAATTTGAGATGACTATTGTGAATTTTGGTTTGAGACAAACTTTGTAGAAGGAAGGTTTTGCAATCATGGGTGGGGACCGAGATATATTAGAACTAATTTACTGTGTAGAAGTTTAAGACAATCTAAAGGTGTGGAAAAGCTTAGAGAAAGGGGGCTTTAAAAAATTTATGTTGAGGGTTTTTGGTTATGATGAAACCATTTCAAAAGACTTTGCCTTGGGGTAGAACTAGGGAACTATGCATATGAGAGGGCTGCAGATTAATATATTTCATGAGATGATAGGGAAATTTTTAGGAATGAGTTGTGAAGGAACGGAGGTTTATAAAGATAAGTTACATAAACATGAACTCATGAGAATGTTTTTTAAGATGGATGTGGACATCAAGAATAAGAAAAAAAGGTTGTTCAAAAGAGACCTGCCTAGGACTTGGCCCATTATCTATACTCAAATAATGAAATATTTTACATGGGAAGGTAAGTATCATATCATGTATTCACATCATTTCCTACTAATGAATCATTTCAAGGAATGCAAAATAAACCTTCCCTATTTATTACTTAGATCCCTTGAGATCTTTGTAAACTTTTTCCATTTAAATTTTGGTAATGACTTAATCCACCAAAGTTTAATCTTCCTTATTTCTAAGAGCAAGGAACCTTTGTGGGTGAAAGATGTGCATTCTATTGAGGAGAAGAGTGGAGAGAATTTTGAGGAGTCTAAGAAGGATAGTAGGTATAGACTAAAAACCTTAGATGAGGATTTCTCTAAGGGGACCCTACATGACATATCCTCTAAAAGTAATAGATTTGTCCAGTTCATTTATATAGATAAAAAATAAAAATGCAAATCCAAAGACAATGTGTAGTCCAAGGTGAAAAAAGTAAAACTTGAGGAGCAAGATTGAAAGAAGACTTCAAAACTTTCCTTAAAAGATGTGAATGCGAAGGCTAAGAAGATTGTGGAAGAGGAGGAGAAGGATTATGAGAAAGACTAGGATAACATGAATTTTCTTACGGCTCATTGTACCATTTGCTTGAATTGGAATAAAAATGGAGATTATGAAACTCAAAATTACCATGCAACTGACATTTTGGAATGAAATTAAGGTTGAAATTGGGGTTTTGAGAAAGAATTTGTCTATTTTCAAGAATGAATAAACTAGAAAGCAAGGTGGTTGGGTAAAACCCAAAATCAACCATTTCAATCCAAATCTGAAATAATAGTTGAAATCAAAAAATACAATCTTAATGGGTGAGAAAAAAATAATGAGATAATCAAAGTAAACAAGAAGAAATAAAAAGGTAACTTGATTAAGATAATGGTGCAATATAAAGAAGCTGAGACTCCCACTAAGAGCATAGTGTCAAGATGATGGACATGAAAGCTTCTGTAGAAGGGTCGAGCAAGTGAACTAGGGCCCCCTTGACAAAAGAAAAAAACAAAAAGCCCAAGGAGAGTACTAAGATTGCTGCAATTGTGGAGTATTCCAACTCTAAGGAGTCATCTACTTAATACTTGGTTGTTTCTTACCTGTTAGATTATTTTCCTCTATTTTATTTTTTGGTAGATGTTTATTGTTATCCTAGCGGATAAATGATAGAGGTCTCGTAAAAGTTTCTCTATTTAATTTTAGCCTTGGTGGCTTTTTCTCACGTTTTGAACTCTTTTGATTTGTAATGTTTATTTGTTGAACTTATTCTAGTTATAGATTCCTTTAAATTCTATATTTTTACCCAATCAAATTAAAAACCATCAAATAAATCCTCTTACTTTATAATTATTATAAAAATACACAATATATTTCTAATAAAAATTAATGATTATTCATAAAAAATATTTTGAGATTACTTAAAAAATCAAGTGGGTTGTAGTTCAACGATGAGGATGATGGTGTAAAAGGTGCTGCCTAACCATTCACAAAGGTATAAATCCCAAAAAATACCAAAGAAGGGATGAAAACTAGATCATGCCCCAAATGAATTCGATAGAATGACTGTGTTAAACTCGGCTTCCAGGTTTTTATAATTAGACAACTTCTATTTTTTTTACATTTTTATAACATGGATTAATTTTTGGTCCCTTTCTTTCTTATTTACCAACACCCACTTCTATTATTTATTTATAACATTAAGGAAAAAACTATGTAATAAATATGTTTTTATATTAAAAATCGTAAAGTAGTGATGAATTTTGCTCTTAAAAGGAGAGCAATCACCTTGCTATGTATCTTAAGTCCCTACCATGCACCATATGACCTCATTTCCTTTCTAGAGTCAACCCACACTCAGAACAACTTACAATTGTACATATGTTGAAATTCAGTTTGACACCTATAATGTTTCTAGTGGCTGCAAACAAAACAATCCAATGTTTTAAAACTTTCTACACCCAGATTCAATTTCTCATTATCCATTTGAATGTCTAGCAGGTAAGATCAAAGATTAAACGTTATTCACTCTTCAATTGGTAATGTAATTGGACAACCTTTCTGTATTAAAACCAATTTTATATTCAAAAGGCTTACAAGTAAGATCAAAGATTAAACATTGTGAAATAACAAAAACATGTCCTTCGAATTAGGAAGGTTATAGTGTAAACTTTTCCATTTTTTGGATTGAAAAGTTTAGAATTATATAGATCTAGGATAGTTTGTTATTTGATACAAAGAGTTAAAATAGATAGAGCCAAGATCATTTTTTATGATGAATAAAAAATAAAAAATAATAATTACTTAACCAAAAATAATTGTAATCAACTATATAATCTAAACATAAATAATAAATTTACTATTTAAATATCATATTATTATGGTTTTTCAAAGGTTGTCAATAATAATAAGAGTGCAACTCAGTTTCAAATCTCCCACAAGCCCATAACACAGGTATGTCATCAAAAGTTTTAATCTGAAAATAAGTAACACATAAGGTTGAGTTGTAAGATAAAGATGATTTGATCCAAATACTAGAGAGCATAAAATGGAAATATTGTAAGATAAAGATGATTTCCACTTTCATGATCTCTTAAGGCTTATTTCTGTTGTCAATTATTTTGATAAATTCTTATTTTTTATTTGACCTATAAAATTATATTTCATCACTTTTATATTGCGATAATATAATACTCCACTCTCATTTTTTGATATCCAAATAAAATATTTAACATTAATAAAATTTAATATTAAATTGTTTTAGTGTAACTATTAATCAAATAATATATAAAAGATTATTCATTTTAAATATCTAAATTTAAATTTTATTAGTTTTACTCTCAGAATCAAATACTTGCTTTCTTTAATTGTGTGAAGTGAGCAAACTAGTTTCATTTAACATAGATATATTCTGGACAATGATATTGCCATATGGGAAGGTATGGAATGGGATAAAATATCTAACTAGAATTAATTATTCATCAAGATTGATTTTGAGAAATCTTATGACCGGATAGAGTGCCTTTTATTATAGCTATGCTACATGCTCTAGAGTTTGCCCTCAAGTTTGTTCATGTTGTCAATATATTGTTTCAGGATGTTGGGGCTTGCATCACCTTCAATAGATCTAAATTTCAACACTTTGAACTCCATAGATCCATTAGATAGGTTTGTCCCTTGGTCCCTACTCTATATGTGTTAGCTATTGAAGGTTTTAGTTATCTATTGGTCAGTTACGCTTCCAAGTGTCTAGTCAAAGGGATCTCTCTACCTAATTCATACCACAAGTTAATTAATGGGCACTTTGCTAATGAATCCTTCTTCACATTAGAGGAGAATGAAGACTCTATCAAACATTCCATGGAATGTTTAAGTATTTTTTACCTTGCATCTAGGTCGTCTATCCAATGGCATAACATCTAGTGTTAGCACCGATATTTATCACCCAAACCTCCTTGGTTGGAGGGATGTATGTGGCAATGGATCCTTCTGGGGGTTGAGTTTAAATTTTTAGGCATTTCATTTGCTTTCAGATCCTCTCCTATAGAATTATGGTCTTACATGGTTCAAAGAGTGGAGAAAAAATCTCTTTCTGGATCACTAAGTCTCTGAATTTAGCCAAAAAGTTTCAAATTTGGTCTAAGGGACTCACTGCTTCTCATGTATACTATTCATCTCATTGAGATCCTTCAAATGCTTCTCATGTGAATCTTAAAAAGCTTCTATGAGACTTTCTATGGGATAATTCAGAGGGGCACCAGGGCTTTCATCGAGTCTCTTGGGCCATTTATTGTCATCTTAAAGAAGGTGGCGGGTTGGGGCTTATTGACATCAATCTTCAGGGGACCACTCTTGGGGTTAAATAAATAATCATAAGCTTGGAAAATTTTTCTAAGGCACTACATTTCTCAAGGTTTCCCACTCGACAGAAAAGCCTAGCAAGGAATAGGCTTTCATAACGTGCTTATCTCATTGATGTCTATCAAAGTAGGGGGCACAATTTTCATGCAAAGTATTTGAAAGGCCTAGGAAAAGCTTAATATCTACCTCATTTATGAGGGGGATGGGTTTAGAAGTGATCTTTTTCTAAACTCCCAGTCACTATGGTGGTCTCCTTAGCTAACCTTTCGTAATGTACCTTTTTCCATGGTCACCTGGATCAAAAGCTTGAGGCTGTTTAAGAAATGCATTCTCATGGTTGGTGATATATTTTATAAGAACTCTAGGGATTGGCTTCCTTGGACTTTTCTAAAGGCTAAATTATATCTTAACAAGGAAGATGCATAATCCATTTCTAAATTGTAGAGTTTTATACCTGATGAATACTTGTACAAGATTGGAGTTTCCTCTCACACCATGGTGGAAGGACTAGTCCTAGCCTACAACCATGACATTCCATCAATACTCTCCTTAGTTACATTATAATTTATTGTCCCCTCAAAATATTAACATAGAGGCCCTTAACCATTGATGGTCTCTCTAATCCCTCCATTGAGTTTGGGCCTAAAGATTTGATAACATTTGGGTGGCTTGTATTGAGCCCAAAAATTCCCACTTCCTTTGGTGTATTATTTACCAGGGTTTACCCATGGTAAATAGGCTCAAGCACATTGGGGTTCTAAATCCCACTTTCCTGGCTTGTCATCATCCATAAACCATCAAGCATCTCTTTTAGTTTTACCCTCATGTCCAGTCAACTTGGAGATAGATTCATACCTTTCTCAAACCCTTCAAGCCTAAAATGTTCACTTGGAAAAAGGCTCTCTTGGAGAACTCTATCCTATTACCTATGAGATATAAAAGGTTCTGACAGATTTTCCATACTGATATTTTATTTTAGATTTGGAAATCTAAAAATCAAGCTTATTTTAATAATCAAATTATGAAAAAATGTTTTCTGTAACGAATAAAGTTATTGTGATGATTAATATTACCCTTAAGATTTAGAGTCAAAAAGACAAGGTTCAACTCAATCTTCATCATCTGTAGATCCTCCTGAATCATTGGTGGAATGTTCCTTATGTGGTTAGTTGTGAGCAACTTGATCCTCTGCCGCACCACTCTCCTCTTGGAGGTCATGGGTGAAGGGGGAGGTGCCACTATTCTTTCAATCAGAGGTGTCGAAGTTAGAGGAACTCCTCTCCTCTCTCTTGCTAGACATTTATTTTGAGAGGATTTGATAGAGGTAGAGACAGTGGTGATGGGGGGGGTGGTGACCCCCTCTACAGTACAAGTTCCTACGATTGGATCTAGCCATATTTGTTCCCTTATAGGATTCTCATATGCATCATGATTCTAAAAATAACCAACAAGATGATGGTTGGGGCCCTTCCTTGTTGATGAAGATTCCTCAGCCCATGATGGCTAGGGAGGGAAGCCTTAGGACCCTTCGCCTCTACTTCCGTCATCAGCTATCATGTTCGTAGCTATTACTTAGCATTTTCCTTATTGTTTTTGTTATTTCATTATCTTTTTTTGATTAATGTGCACTTGAGATAATTTAACTATGGTTATTGGCTAGGTTGTGGCCTTTTTATTTTAGAATTTGGATTCCATCAGGGCTCTCTTATCTTAGTTTGGCTTCTACGGTGTGACTTTTCAACGCAATTTTTATATGACTAGTATTGTATTGTAAATTAATATAAGTGTGCTTTTCAATCAAAAATTTTATTAATTTTTATGACACTGATAAAATTTGAAACATCATAAAATAATTAGAAATATCACATAATACTTATTATCAACATTGTATGTAAATTTCATCATACAATTTAATACTATTCACAATTTAAAAAAAAATATCATTCAATTTTATTAGAAGAAATGAAACGATTTTATTTATTATCTTTGTATGATATATTAATATTTTTTCATATCATATTTTATTGATAATATTTATTTTAGTTATATAGAAAATTATTTCACAAATTTAATTTGTATTTTTTAAAATAAAAATTTCTCTAAATATTTATAAAGTTGTGTAATTTTACCTTTTAAAGGTTTTTCAACATATTAGTATTGTCTTTTTTCCTTTAGTACAAAATTAGACTTCGACCCAAACCATTGCAATTTATAAACAAAGATACATATATAAACAAATATTTAATGGGATTTTATTATTGGCCTTGAGAAATGCATTCTTCTCACAAAATTCATAAGAGAGAGTATAATGAGACATGCCAAAGCCCATATTTATTTAAGAATACCCCCCCAAAAAAAAAACACAACCACACTACAATAGCATTGAGGATGCATTAACACATCTTTTCACCAGTTAATTACAAGGTGGGTGACTTCATGTTTGACACATATCAAGTGTTAATCCATTTTTGATATCCAAATTAACAAATGGAGTAATGAACATTTTCTAAATTTATTGAATAAAGGTGATTTAAAAACATTTAAATCATACCAACTTAAATCAGACTCCGATGAGCTATTCAGACTACATGGGGTATGTATTAATTGGAATGAAGAATGTTACTTTTTACCCTATCCAACTCAGTTTAACAAAAACATGAACTCTTAAGAGTCAATTTATGAATAAATTGGCTCTCTCGATAGTTAGACATAAAAACATATGTTTAGTTTTTGACATAAGCAATAATTAATTGCAATTCAATTAATAATATCACACAATTTCTTATTTCATTTTGTTTCATGATGCAAATCTTGTATATAGATAAGATGAACTTCTATATTGTATTAAAAATTTGTTCCATAATGTCAATCTTGTATATAGATAACATAAACTTCTATATTGTATTAAAAAAACCACAATGTTCCATTCTATGTACTCTCATATTAACATATTTCTTTAATCATAAATCTCATAAGTAGAAATAGAAACATATAGACTATACAAACTAAGTACCTATAATTTAACTATGGTGAAAATTTATTTATTTATATTTAAAAAATAATAATAAATAACATAAAATAAAAATAAATTAAAAAATATATAAAATAAACATGGGACTTCCATACCAAGTTATTGGGATTGAAAGAGATGATTTATGCCTAAATTGACTATCCATAATATTAAATGTAAAAATTCAACCATGGTCATCAATTAGAAAGACTATAATTAAGATATATAGTAGGTATCTACAAACCCTATCAACATATAACATAACCACTTCACATTCAATATAAACCACTAGTTAAACAAATCAACATCAAACACCTTTTTATCAATTGTATCCAAAAAAAAATGATTTTGGCTAGGCTACCTATGATATGTGATGTTTATTCCAAATTTGAAACATGTTATATATGGAAAAAAAAGGAATGCATCAATACCTAAATACATGAATAAAATTGAAGATATTCTTATAAATTTTTGCAAAATTTTCAAGAATTTACATTTTAAGTACATGTAATAGACTAACAAACACTGATTAAGAGAAGAATGATAATATTAATTTTATCAAAATTTGATCAAACATAAAAATATTTGTTGAATACTTTTATAATATACTTGAGTTTATATAAAATTTTAGAGGTGGTTTATATACGAGACCCAATTAATTTATGGGTCCATCTTAATTAACAATTAATTTATTTTATTCATTAATACATTTTTTTTTATTTGATGAGGTAAAATTTTTTGAAATTGAAGTTATGAACTAGAAAAGTGAGGGTTTTGATAACTAACCTCTCAATTAGGTAGAGGGTTTTACACAATGCACCCACAACCAAAATGAAACTAGGCATAACAAAGAGGGTTATAAGGAATCTTCAAACAACTAAGAACAATAAAAAGGGTTTGGACGTTCCCCCAACTTTTCATAAACATAAGTGGTATGAAGGTTCTCACAACCTTGGCGAAACAAAAGGGTTTTGAAGGATTCCACAACCTAATGAAGAATAAAAAGAGGGCTTTGAGGCTCCCACAACCATAAACAAGAGGGTTTTGAGAATCCCACAATATTTACAAAGTACAACAGAGGGTTTTAAGGCTCCTACAACCATCGTAAGAAAAACAAGAGGGTTTGAAGACTCCCATAACCTAGGTAAAATAAGGGGGTTTTGAGGCTTCCAAAACCATTACATAGGGGTTTTAAAGGCTACCACAACCATTACATGGGGGTTTTAAAGGATGACAGCCTTCATTGGTACTTCCCTGAGACTTACTCTACACAACAAAAGACCCCCAAGAGCAAGAGGTCTTCTGCTGCCTAGATCTTCCACACATCCTTCGCACAAATGAGATACAATAAGCGGGATTTTCCTTCCACTATAAATATCAGGGTGGATTCCTCTATCATCCACAAACTTACAAGTTGAATATGTTACAAGCTAATGAAATTTGAAGTGTTGTCACCATTCATCAATACTTCCCTAAGACTTACTCTATAGAACAAGAGAACCTTAAGAGCAAGAGGTCTTCTGTCGCTAAGATACAATAGGTGGGATTTTCTTCCCACTATAACTAGAAGGGTGGATTCCTCTATCTTCCACTCTAATAGGACAATATTTGGTTGGGGATCCTATATCCACCCCAAGCCAAACCAACTTAAATTAGGTAGGGTCATCTACAGCTTCAACCTTTAGCATAGTTTTCACCCTTCCTACGCATTCCCTGCATATATTAGGAGTGCAAACATTTATAAATGGAAACATAGCCTCCAAGAAGGCCTCATCCATGACAGATCTAATTCCATGGAATCTTATGATGTATACCAAGAATATTGGAACTTGAGAAGACCAAGGGTGGACTCCTCTATCATCCACTCATTTACAGCATAAAGTAGCTTTAGCAAAATAGATCCCTGCTAAGCCTAAAAGCCAGCTTTCCTCAAAACAAAGCACTTCAATATGGAATAAAGTACTTAGAGTGCTTAGGTAGGATACATGTATTTTTTCCTTATCCATGTCATCAGTTAGGACAAAAGTGGCAACTCCTCTAAAATCCACTCCACTCAAAGTCACGGGAGTGGGTTCCTCTAATACCCAACCTATCTTGAAAAAAACCTAGGGTGGGATCCTCTGTCATCCACCCCAAAATAGGTCCATTTATGGGCTGCCATGTCATAGTTGACAAAGATAGTAGGGGAGGTCCTACAACATCCCCTATTTTGTTTATTCCCATACCTAAACAAGGCTCCAAACGTAATCCTGTTACAGGCCTTGGCTCCTATGCCACACCACCATCTAAAAACTAGATCCACATAAATAAATAAGTCTTTACTATGCCTATAAGACCATGGAATACATAGATATTTAATGAGACCATTCACCCTCCCATTTGTACAGTTTATTCCATGGTGGTTGTGAGCTCTTTAGGCCATAGCTAGCACCCATAAATCCATGATAGTGCTATAGATGTTAACACCTGTCTGTCATCTGAGGCCATCTAAAAACTAGTGCTATACCATCCATAGGAGGTTTGAAGTGAGGCCAAGACTTTTGTATCAGACTTTGCCTCTATCTTCCCATGTTTCTGCCATAAGGTGCAGATCTGACTCTTCATTGTCTTCCTCCTCCTGGCTCTGATCAGGGGATTCCCACCCATGTCATGGATTCAAATTTTAACCTTTTCTCTATTTCACCATCATTTCATGCTCAATATGATTATACATTAATACATTATTATTTACTAACACTAACACTTATTTATTTACTACCAACATTAACATACTAATTAAAAAAGGGTTGTACATCCACATACAAACAATATACTAAAACACTTTTGGATCAAAATATTAACAAATCCCCTTGATCCAAAGGGGTCTAAAAAAATATCTAGAGCATATGATAATGATGTCATCAATAGTCATTCTTTTACCCTATAAATTGGCATGTGCAGTATGGTACTATCAATCAATGCTGACTTGATACCTTACAAGTTGTGACATGAATGATGAAAATCCTACTAGCATGATCATCCCATCTGATCAATTTTTACCCATAATGTAGTTTAATCACAATCAAAACCTACTCAATTACATTGATTCACAAAAGGATTCACATAGAAACCTATCCAGTAACTATCCAATACTATGTATGGCATATCTAACCTAATGCACAACAGTGTTGATCTTGTTATCTATTAACTCATATAATCACTGATGACTAATATAAGGATAATACATTATCTTCTCCATATTAGGAAAGAGGTGAGAAGTTCTGACAGTTAAAAAACCAATCCAAACAACTCTATTTGCTCCTCATCAAGGATATCAAAGAACTGAAGAACAAAAATTGATAGAAAATAACAAAATCCAATTTAAAATTACTATTATAGCATAACCCTATATTTGAGTTAGTAACTCACTCAAGATGGGTGTATCTCTATGCTCTAAAAATATGTAGTTAGGTCCATATGGACCACCTTCCTTGGTCATGTAGGATGTTTCTTGTTTAAATGATGTGTTAGAGTAGCTAGAGTAACAAAAAGAAGCTCCACTAGAGTGAGACATATAATGTGTTTCTAATTTGTTTCTATGGGTTATTTTGTAGAAGGGCACACATCAACATAGTGATCCATACTACCATACTTGTAGAATTTTGGTTGTTTCATGTGATTTCTAGAACTAGAAGATGAGGAAGAATAACCATGAGATCATGATGAATGCTTATTTTTATGTTTGGAGGACTCTAGAGAATGCTCAAAAAATTGTTAATTTTCTCATGTCTCTTCTCCACTTTGTGTTTCCCTACTTCTATAAAGTAATCATCCTTTATAGATTTTTTAAGTAGATATTTTTAGTTTTGACAAAATTTTGATAAACTTAATATTGTCATTCTTTCATTTACCTATGTTTGTTGGTCCTATCAGTGGTATCAGATCCAAGTTTTCAAGAAGGTGAACATGAAGGAGATTGATTAGAAGAACTTGGAAGCAATTAAAATATTTTTGATTTCTAAAAATCAGCCAACTTAGTTTTATATGACATTATATGATGATGTGTTGAACATCAGTTCTATGACCCAATACCCATAATAAAGAATTAAAATTGATTATTGTATGTTTTTTCAACAAAAAATCAAATATGTATGACATGAGGAAGAACAAAAAACTTTAGATCAAACATGACATAATTTCAAACCCTTCACCCTACCCAAAAATGTAAGTGTAAAGCATTGAAAAGGGTGTTGTCTAGAATAGTGTGGGATTTCAAATCAAATGGATGGCATTGGAAAATCAATTTACTACTTAGAATGGCATTGAATTAATGTATTTAAATTTTATTTTTTAAATTAATGTGAAATTATAAAATTGGACCCCCCTTCAATAAAGTACTCAACACATTCTTGAGTGAATGCATTTTCACATTCACAATGTTTTTTTATTTCTTGAAAAATCAACAAAATATAGTTTAAATAAAATATATTCCATTCATAAATTGTAAAGAATTGTAGATGTTGAAGTGGGCCATAATCGAGGATCATCTAGATATGATAAAATGCATGAAAACAACTTGTACGAAGTAGTGAAATAAAAAATAAACAACTCAAAAGGAAGAAGCTAGTCTTCACAAACAAAAAGTTATATTAATATGCATTAGCTAAAAAGTACAAAAAAAGGTACATTATATAGATAGAATATAGATATGTCCCAACATCCTCATGCATGTGGAATTATCTTCCCCATTGACCTTTATTAAATATAATAAAGCTAACTAGATCATGTAGGTAAAACTACACAGTGGGAAAAAGTCTTATACACTAACACCCCCCTTAAGTGTAGCTTAGGTGGGTAAAATAATTGGGTCTTGGAATAAAGGCCTAATGAGGTACCCAAGTACATAGAGATGATCCCCCATATGAGGAAGAAGACAAAGCTACCTGAACCCCAAGAAGAGCCTAGAAATGGATATACCTGCTCTTGGTAAAAAGTTTGGTGGATATATCAACAATTTACTTCATTTTCTAAATGTAGAAGAGATCAATGACTTGCTCATGGATGAGATACTGAATGAAATTCATGTGAATATTGGTATGCTTGGTCTGTTGATAAAGGACCATATTCATACTTATATGGATTATGCTTTAGTTTTCACAAAAGATGACTATTGATCATCAAAACTAGATGCCAAAATTAGTGAGAATCCCTTGTAGCTAAATAGCCTCAGTGGAAACATTAATATCTCCTCTATATTCTACCTCGGTAGAAGATAAGTAATAAAATTCTACTTCTTGCTTGATGAACTAATCAGACCTAAACCAAGGGAGAAACTGTAGCTTGACGTAGACTTATAATTTTAAATATCATCAACCTAATTTGAATCTATATAACTAATTACACTAATGCCGATGATCGCTCCATACTGAATCCCAAAACTATGAGTACCATAAATGTAGTGGAGAATTTGCTTATCTACTTTCTAGTGTAGATAATGTGCTTCTTGCATAAATATAGAGACCATGACCACTGCATATGAAAGGTTGGTTCTAGTGTGTGTAAGGTAGATGAGACTGCCATCAACTTATTGATAGGAGGTAGTATCAACCAAAGGAGATGGATAATTAGCCTCAAGCTTCACACTAGATATAAAAGGAGTTAAATTTAGCATACAGTCAACCATGTTAAACTATGCAAGCAAATCAAGAATAACTTAGATTGTGAAATAGTGATCCCAGAGTCAGACTAAAAAATTTCAATCCTGAAGAAGTAATGTAACAAGTCCAAGTCAGTCATTGAGAACTTGTCAGACAAAGTAGTTTTTACTATTATGATGGTGGATGAAGAACTCCCTAAGATCAATATTTCATCCATGTAGAGAACTAGAATCAATAATGAATCATCCTATCCTAAAATATAGACATTCATATCAGAATGGCATCTAGTGAACCCAACCAAAAGAATAAAGGAGTCCATCTTGGCATACTAAGCTTGAGGAGATTTTTTGAGACCATAGATAGATTTTTGAAGTTTACAAACTAATGAGGAATCTTCCAAAAATCCTTGTGGTTGTTCCATGTATATTTCCTCTTTGAGGTCACCATGAAAAAATGCAATCTTCACATCGTTCTGATTAACTTTCCAATGATGCACTACGGTACTGACGAGAGTGAGTTAGATTGAGTTCATTTTGGAAACTAGGGAAAATGTATTGGTATAGTCAATGTCAGGTACCCGAGAAAAACTTTTTGCTACCAGACTTGCTTTAAACTTGTCTATGAACCCATCCACTACAAATTTTGTTTGGTAGATCCACCTACATTGAACAAGTTTTCTTCTCTTAGGAAGATGGACTAAATCCCAAGTGTTGTTCCTCAACAAGGAACCATACTTCTCTTCCATAAAAATATCCCACCCATGAGTGTTTGATGCCTTACGAAACAATTATGGATCAAAAGCAAATGCAATGAAAGCATGCGGGGCATCCTATAATTGTGAACATATTCACTTGTTGTTTGATGGATCTCCAACCCATTGGCCAACACTTTGCAGTGTCTGTCTACCCCAAAAAGGACCATTGCATGAAGAGTTAGGAAGAGATTCCTCATCCTCTGAAGATATTCTAGGAGGAGGAGGGGAATCCTCATTGTGACTCTCATCATCAGAAGGAGAATAAGAATTTGGATACATCAGGAATTTCAATGTTCTTTATTTTGTAGTCATACAAAGATAAAATAAGTACCTATTAATGGTGATACATGTGCACCACATTGGGTGCCCATTTTCTTAGACATGTAAATTTTCATTTATCCAATAAATATCAATTTGTTAAAATATTTTTGAGACTAGAAAATTTGTCATGCTTAATTATTGCTTAGATTAATTTTCCTTTCAAAATTATTATTTTTCCTTTGATGAAAACTTAAACTTTGTTGTAAGTTGATTCTAACCCCATATATGTATGAATGTATATATGTGACACAATGAACTAGGATCAATTTTTTTTTTTTACAATCATACCAAGATAAAATAAATACTTGTTAATGATGATAGTGCTGTATGAGACGACGGTAATAATGGTGTAAGTAATTGAAAAATAGATATTGTTTAAGAATAAAACACAATGCATGAATATACATCCTATATCAATTATTGGATAAGTGCAACAACTGATTGTAACCAAAACAAATCACTTTCATTGTTCTCTCTTAATTGATTATAATAACTATTTCTCTATATATCAAAAAAGTAAATTTTATCACAAATAAAATATATTTCAAAACTTATAATAAAATTTGTAATTTAAAAAAAAAAATGATTACTTACTTTTAAAATTCTATAATTTTACAATTAAACTATGGATCCATATATGGGGTGCCTATTTATTTTCACCTAAAACAAAGAGTAGTTTGATACGCATGCAAAGATTATTGACAAGGTCATAAAGACCTCCCCAAAATAGATGGGAAAAGTCCCCAACGGTTATGGTGGCCCCAAGGAATCTCCTCTATCAAGGGGCCGGTAGCCTCCACCATCCCAATATTCTTTTGTAAACCACCTTCCTACCATGCATTCAAAAACAACCCTAGAATTGGTGTAGGGGTAAAACTTACACTTATTAAAATGAAAAATTCTTAGGTTAGCAATATAAAAAAATTATATCATTTCATTGGCTCTTTACTTCAGAAGATTTTGTTAATACAATTGAAACGTTTGAAGAGTTGTTATTGCATATATTAGTTTCCACAAATATTATTAAACATATTATGTAAGAGAAATTGAATTCGTATTTATTTATTATATTTATTGGCAAAGGGAATTATAGTTTCCACTCGTGCTATTATACATTATATGTTTTAATCTAAACCACTAATTAAAAGACTAAAAATTATGTGAGACAAAAGTTTTAATTAAATATATAGATAAAGTAATTCAAAGGAGAAAACAATATTACATGACCAATTTTAATTTTGCTTGTGAACATGACTAATTTTTTTTACTTAAGTACAACGATCAAATGAAAATATTACATGACCAAGTTTAATTCTTTTTATGAGCATGACCAATTTTTTTTACGTAAGGACAACCATCAAATGAAAAATGAAAAATATTCTTTACTTAATTGAACACTAAATTAAATATTAAATGAGTAGACTAAAGATTATCAAAGAAATATGGGATGAAAAAATATATCTTTTTTACATATTAAGTATGGTAGAGATGAAATGACATTATATCATGGTATATACTGATATTCAAACTAGTTACTTAAACAATGTATCCGGGATGTCATGTCTACCATATTTAAAGAAAAAAACTTGGAAAAAAAGAAAACTTTTAATTAAAATTCAATTTCAAAGAAGAAATAATAATAGAGACAAACGGTTTTTTGAACGACCTCATCTTATCCCAAAAATTATTCTTTTCAATAATAATAATGATTCAAATTAAAATACACGCACAAATATTCTCTTTTTCATTATTTTTTCATTCCTTCAATTATATTTTCTTTTGGTTGTTAAAATCCCTTAAATTATTTTAATCTGATAAACATCATTAAAATTTCTATCTATAAATTTACTTAGTTCACACTTCAACCCCCACCCCGCTAAATTCTTTGTTATACTTAATTGGAAGTTAAGTTTGAACTTTTAAAAGCTTTATGTGCAAGCCAAGAAATTTTGTCTAGGAAAGTCTACTTTTAGAAGGTTATCCATTTATTGTATTTTACTGCAAATTAATGCATGTTGAATGATTTTTTTGAGTCTAGAATGTCACGGAGGTTGCATGTAATGTTTGTCCTTTAGTGTGTAGTGGATGGCAACATTGATCTGGTTGAGTGTAAACTTGAAGCATGTCTGTTGCTGCAATTGGAAGGATATTATATAAAGGTCTTTGATGGTACTATTATAAATATATGCTTCAAGGTACTTGCAATATATTGAAGTGTATTCAGATATTGAAGGATGGCATTCCTTGGAGTTTTCTCAAATTGCTGCTTTGTTTTTCTGATATTTTTCATGAGTTTGGCATGGGCCAGAAGCTTCTCCATTGCTGGCTACTTTCCTACTGATCTACTTTCTGAGGAGAGAGTGTTTGATCTGTTTGAATCATGGTTAGCTAAGCACAACAAGTTTTATAATGGGCTGGAAGAGAAGCAGGTGAGGTTTGAGTTGTTCAAGGATAACTTGAGGTATATTGATGGAGTCAATAGAAAGAAATTGAATTATTGGCTTGGGCCGAATGAATTTGCTGATATGAGCCATGGTGAATTTAAAGCTCAATACCTTGGCACAAGGCCTGACCTGTCCACCAGAGCTAAGAGGGGTCAATCTAAGGGATTTATTTATGAAAAGGCAGTTGATCTACCCAAGTCTGTGGATTGGAGGAAGAAGGGTGCTGTCACTAGAGTGAAGGATCAAGGCCAATGTGGTAAGTTATATAAAACTGAATAGTGAGTTGAGTTATGATTTTTTTCTTTTAATTATAGGATTATGTTTGATTTGGAGGGGGTGAATCTGTCTCATGGGGTTGCTATTTTAAAGATATGGGAAATAATCTTAATAATAGTAATATGGGGTAAATCGGTTTCATGAGAATGTTATCTTAAGGATATGGAAAATAATCTTAATAACAGTAATATGCAAGTGTTTTATGGGGATTTTACATATGAAGTGAATTTGTTTTATGATAATGTTAAAATAATCTTAATAATAGTAATATGAGTGTTTTATGAGGATGTTATATAATGTGAATCTATTTTATGAGAATATTATCTTAAAGATATGAGAAATAATTTTAATAACAGTAATATGCGAGTGTTTTATGGGGACACTATTTTTCACCATTTTCATTTAAAGGTGGTTATTATATATGAAATGTATCTTATCAAAGTTGGTTTATGATGTTTTAAAATATCTTTATAAAGAGAGACTTTATAAATTATAAAAAAATATTTAAATTTTGTATTGTAATAAATGTTTCTTTCAATTATTCATACATAAGGCATTGCAACATCACATACTTTTCAACTTCCATTTCTCTTTACTTGTAAAACAAGGATAAATGCTCTTCTCGTTTGATAATTTCCATCTCCTTATTCCAATTAATTAGTGATGAGAGTTTAGCCTAAACTCACAAATGATATATCTTTTATGCAAGAAAATTTTCTTTTAAAAATAATTTTGTTTCTTTCAAATAATCATTAAATTGATGGAACATTGATAAAATCTCATTTTATCACTTGAATCCTACCAAATCTTTTTCAAAATTTTCTTTCATTTCAAATCTTGTATAGCTATGAATTCTTTAAGGAGAATCCTCCATTTATTTAACTACGTTTCATTATGATACCATCACTTCTCTTAAATTGTGAGCTTTGTTTTGTTTAGTATGATAATTTATTTATTTTCATATATCTTATTCTGATTAAGCCAGTTACAAATTGGTATAAAGCTTCATTCCTGTTTCTGCTAAATAATCTTAAAAAATCTTATGGTCCTCAATGTTTTGGACATTTTTTACTAAGTAGCGCTGGGATCTGTCTTTGTGATTCAGGTAGCTGCTGGGCTTTCTCTACAATTGCTGCAGTTGAAGGTATAAACAAGATTGTTACAGGTAATCTTAAATCTCTCTCCGAGCAAGAACTGGTGGACTGTAATACGCCATCCAATCAGGGCTGCAATGGAGGATTCATGGATATTGCTTTCGAATTCATTATCAACAATGGTGGCATCGATACAGAAGAAGATTATCCTTACAAAAGTGAAGATGGGCACTGCAATAAGACAAGGGTATTTCTGATAATTCATAATTGATGATGATTTCATACCCCCGGCCTTGTTGATTGTGCATTTTTTATGATTTTTTTAAAATAAATATATTGGTAGCTTTTAATCAAAAATAGGAAGGACTTACTTAAAATAGAAAATTTACAGCAGAAACAGGCCAAAGTTGTCTCAATTGACGGCTTCGAGGACGTGCCTGAAAACGACGAAAAGTCCCTCATAAAAGCCCTTGCTCATCAGCCTCTGAGTGTTGCAATAGAAGCATCTGCAAGAGATTTCCAATTCTACAGCGGGGTGAGCCATTTTATTTTATTTTTCCTAGATTTGTTGTTATATTATTGAAATCCAAAGCTTCGTCAAAGATTAGGTTTATTAAGGTATTTGTAAAGTTTTAAGTTTTGAGTCGTAAATGATTTTTGGGTTAAATTGTGTGTTTATGATTTTTAAGTTTAATTGTGTGTTTAGTATTTTAATTTGATATATTTAGAATCATTTTTTATAATTCATCTCCATATCAAATTTTTGATGATAATTATAAAAGATGATTCTAAATCAAAAAACTAAACATACAATTTAACTCAAAAATCATTAACTACTCACTCTTATATACTGAAAACATTAAAACTCAACTAAATGCATTGGAGTTTTAATAAGTTTCATAAAAATGACCCAACGATGATGTATACAGGGAATTTTTACTGGAAACTGTGGAAGCGAGTTAGACCATGGTGTTGCTGCAGTTGGATATGGCTCCAGTAAGGGAATTGACTATATAATTGTAAAGAATTCTTGGGGTCGTGATTGGGGAGAAAGGGGTTTCATCAGAATGCAGAGAAACACAAACCACCCTGAAGGCCTTTGTGGGATCAACAAGAAGGCATCCTATCCGTTGAAAACTAATCCCAATCCCTCAAAACCCAGTGAATTTCCTGCTTCAATAGAACCAGAATCATACTGGTAGAGGTTGTGTTGAATCATCAACAACACTGAATTATATGTTGATAGTTATAATTTAGTTATGAAATTTGAGGTTGAGACACTTGGCATGTGGGAATGGGTTACTAAGAATCTGTGTGATTCTTTTATTCTAAAGTTCTTCGTCCTCCTTTACTTGGTTAATATGTAATTTGTTGTCTTTTATCTTTATTGATAATTGATAAGGAAATCATTTAGTTGTGTTTCAAATCATTTTATGAATGTATTTATTTCAGTGGATTATAATCAATTATTTGGAGTTTTGTAAGATAGTATTAATAAATAAAAATTAAATTATTTTTATTTATAAACAGTAATAATTTATTATTGAAACATTTTAATATAATTATTATTAATAAAAATTTTCTGTATACATTATTTAGTTGTGTTTCAAATCTAACAACGTTAGTCCAAACAGATGAACCCCACTGAGAAGGACCCTCAACAAATTTCCCATGTAGAGGTGGTGGACTCCATCTCCCCTATTGAGGGGGAGGGGTGTAGAAGTGGTTTCATCTACTAGAATAGCTCTGTCAGCATCTGGGCGCTGAAGGTGGACAATCTAGGGGGAAATGGATCATGGCATAGTGAGCACTCCCCCAGTGGTCAATTAACCCCTGCAAATGCCTAATTTCCATGGCCACCTTTTTCGCTTGGGCTTGAGTTTGCATAAAAGTCAAAGATATCATAGACACCTTGTCATTAATAGAGAAATGAAAAGATGTTTGTTCATTGTTAAAAAAAGCAAAATTTATATATTTTCATAATTGAAACAAAATAATAACTCTAAATAAATTATATAAAAAACTATAAATGTCAGCCACTTAGTAGAATCCCTAAGAAGGTCCAAATGCCACGAGAAAGCTTCAAGATGGTAGGGCTTAAAGAGATTATGTATCCACTGCCAATCAAAATGAGCTTTGAGATATGTCCAAAATATATGCTTGAAGGAATCATGTCTGATACACGTTAGGTAGTTGGGTTGAACAAATCCAAGATGACAAATATGCTATCCAAGTGGAAGGCCTTGATAAACCAGACACCAAAGACAATGAGCAAGCTTGGGTTCAATCTTAGCATTCCAAATTTAGTTGAGATGTGCAAGCTATGTCTTGGGTGAGGAATTAAGATTCCAATGCCTATTGAGCTTACCAAGAGCTAGAGAGAAGGGGATCATGACTTGATAAAAGAGGCCTAAATAATAGTTCTTAAATAGAGTATCATAGTTCCACTTCCAATCTTTCCACCAAGAACGTGGAGGTTGTAGACCAAATTTTTGGAGCATAACATCTGGCACTAACTATTGAACGTGAAGAATAATTGGTAAGTCAAAGTTGTTTAAATTAAAATTTGATTTTATTGAGGGCCAAGGATTTTAGTTGTAAGCTAAAACTAAATCCTTTATAGTTTGAATCCCTCTTTTGAAAAGCCTCAAATCTTTCATACTAGGCAATTCAACAAGAATGAGGTTAATATTGGTCATGATAGGAGACAACTAGAGATTATGATCATTGAAGGAGAGATCACTATGAAAGCCATAACCAACCCATTTTAAATGAGGCTTAACTAATTCAAAATCTTTACAAATGATTTTAGCCACAAATGAGCCTTCAATTTTGATAGGAGTGATCAATAGAGTGTGTAAGCCAATATTTTTCCAGCCAAAATTACCTTAGAGAGATCCAAAAGTGATAAAATGATGTAGGATATTTTTTCCGGATCCATTACCATAAACTACTCTAACAACCCATTTAGCACAGAGGAAAATGTTTTGCCTATAAATATCAATGACCCCCATACCTCCTTTATCATAAGGAAGACAACAAATATCCCAAACAACTTTGTGGAACCCTTGAGTTTGGTTGGAATTAGACCAACGAAAGTCTCTAAAGATCTTAGCCAAATTGTCATAGGAGGCTTTAGAGGGAGCCCAATACTAGGAGTAGCCAAAATATTAGTACACACTTTGAATTGTCCTATTAAAGAGAGGGATTTGGTGAACTAGCACTCGACCATTTTCTCCACTCTATTTATGACATATTGCCATAAATCCACAAAAGAACTATGAAAGGCAAAGGGAATGCCCAAGAATTTGACTTATTCCCCTGTGTGAATCCATTTCCATTTGTAGTGGTGTAACGAATCTGGCATGTGCATCATACTTTGTTTGAAGCATTGATTTTTATTTCAGTCCAAGCTGAAGCCAAAAGCTTGGAAGAAAATGTCTAGGCAATGCATAGCCTCCTTAAATGATTTTTATTTTTATTCAAGAGTGAGGAAAGTATCATTAGAAAAATGGCCATTGATGAGTTGATAGGATCTAACAAGAAGAACAATGCCCCTAATGATACCTTGCTCTATGTTATTTACCAAAAGACATTCAAGAGCTTCAGTAGACAAAACATATAAGGTTGGTGCAAGAGGATAACCTTTTCATATGGAGTGAAAGATTAAAAAAAAATTAGACTTAAGGCCATTGATGGTGAGGCAAGTTGAGACATCCAAGAAGAGGGTTTGGAAAATCAAAATAAATAATTGGTCAAGCTATGAGCCTGAAGCATTATTCCAAGAGGATATAGGTCACTAGATCATACCATACATTACTGTAATTACACATCTAACCTTGCAATAACATCAATAGTTGTGTCAATAGGTTTTGTGCTTATATGGTAATTCATTCCTTGAAATTCCACTCCAACATTAATGCACAACACTTATAGTGTTAGTATTGTAGTCAGTAGATCATCAATAATGACAATCAGTGATGTCACCACACTTTTTAGTTATGAAGAGGTTGATACCAACTATTGTAATGGTTCATCCGAAACTTCATATTCTTGAATTTTATAACAATTTACACCTTCATTATTTGTAAGTTAGCATCATATTGAGAAGAACCATTAGATAATAGAGTTAGGAAGTTATTTTACAACAAACATATTATCTCTCAGATTATACAAGACTTAGTATAATACAAATTTGCTATTACAATTCTAATCAGTTGTCATATTTTTATTCCTTTCCTTGTTCTTTAGCACATTGTATTTCCGTATTCTTTGTCATTTAATAAATCACTTCCGCACATAACCCTCTTAACTAGTTTATGTAGAGGTTATCCACCGAATCTTCTCCAAGGCCCCGAATCAATGGTCTCAAAGCTACACAATTCATATCATTCCTAAATTATATCATGGTGTTTCTTAGATTCATCATTGTTTGTATGCCCACACACATGAGGTATGCTTATTAAATTTAGGGATCGAAACTCGTGACCCTTAGTCATACCTTCCTTCACATCCTCAAATGGGAGATAAATATTCAATGACACCAACTTCAAAGATGTTACAAAAAACCACAAAGGTTTCATTGCAAAGACAAAGGGAAGATTTGGAAGAATGTAATGCACATGAACAATCAAGTATAATTAATCACTTTTTGTTACTTCTTGAGTAACAAAATCCTCCAACAACTTCTCATTCTCATTGGTTATTTAGAAAAATGCCATGCAAGGTACAAGTCTTTCTAGACATCCTTATGTTTGAAGGTAAAATAGATGTAGATGCACTAGATAATTGGCTTAACCTCATTTATTCATACTACATGGTTAATCAATTCTCTAAGAAAATATTACATTTGCTCTTCTGATTTTTTTTATTAGTTAAGAAATGGTGGGAAAATTAATACACTTCACATGAAGGTCTTAGTTTAGACACATCTATAGACACATGGAATAATTTTGTAGAAGCACTCAAAATAACCTATTATCCTGTTGGAAATTATGACGACTGGTACATAAAGTTATCCTAGTTGTGACAATACAAAGATTAATTTGTGCAAGAATACACACATACTTTTCATACTATGGTGTACAAACTTTGGATTTATGATTCAAACCAAAATCACGTTTTGAAGTATAAGTTAGGCTTGAAATGTCATATCTAGTTAGACTTGGATTTCCTGACAATCTCCTCAATTAAGGAAGCCAAAATATATTTTGTCAAATTTGAAACAAAGGCCAAGGCTAAGACTAAATTATTTTCTATATTACTCAGTTAAAAAAATTTAGTTGATTCCAAAAAAATACCAATTAATAATTAAAATTAAGAAAAAGACATAATTTTTAAAAAAATACTTTTCTAATATCAGATACTGTGAAAGGCTCAACCTAAATAAATTAGTGTATTTAATAAGTTTTACAAAAATGACCCCATGATGATATATACATGGAATTTTTAATGGGACATGTGGAAGAGAATTAGACCATGGTGTTGTTGCAATTAGATATGGCTTCAGTAAGGGAATTAACTACTTAATTGAAAAGAATTCTTGGGGTCATAATTGGGTAGAAAGGGGTTTCATTATAATGTAGAGAAACACATACAATCTTGAAGGTCTTTGTGGGATCAACAAGATGGTATCCTATCCATTGAAAAGTAATCCCAATCACTCACAACCCAGTGCATTTCTTGCCTCAATAAAATAGAATCATACTGATAGAGGTTGTGTTGAATCATAACAACCAAACCATGAATTATATGTTGATAATTATAATTTAGTTATGGAATTTGAGGTTGAGACACTTGCCCCATAGGAATGGGTTGCTAAGAATTTATGTAATTATTTTATTCTAAATTTCTTTGTCCTTCCATACTTGGTTAATATGTAATTTGTTGTCTTTTATCTTTATTCATAAGGAAATTAGTTAATTGTGTTTCAAATCATTTTATGAATGTATTTATGTAGTGGATTATTAAGAAATTTATTTGGAGTGTTATTTTACAAGATAATATATATAAATAAATTATGATATTGCTATCAGGATTCAACTATGTAGATTTTCAAGTCATACTCATTAACCCATGTTTCATGAGTAGTGGTTCACATGAACCCATATCTCATGAGAATGACTGGTCCACTTATCACTCGCTATGTAAAATACCTCTTACTTATCAATTGATAGCTTAAGGGGCTCTATAATGAATGGTTCATAAGGCACACCATTTGGTGAAGGTTTTTCTAATGGGGTAGCAAGCTAAATGGACTTAACCTTGGAAGAAACTCCATGGTTAAGCATGCTTAAGTTGGAGTAGTATTGGGATGGGTGACCTCCCAAGATGTGAACATCACCTAGATGTAATGAGTGCTAAATGGACCATTCATACTCATGAGAGATGGGTTTGTGTGAACCACTACTCATGAAACATGGGTCAATGAGTTTGAATCAAAAAATTACACAGTTGAATCTTGATAGCAATATCATAATTTGACTCACTGTGGAAAATACCTCTTATTTATATAAATAAATAAATATTTATTTTTATTTATTAATATGTGTATATATATGTATGTGTGTGTGTGTGTGTGTGTGTGTGTGTATTATGGAACATTTTAGTATGATTATTATCAATAAAATATTACTACATAAAAATGCCTACTCATATTTTCTTACCACATGCAAATTTGGCTATGGGAAAACACTATCAAACTACTTGGGAGCCCAAATTTGCACTTGCATATCTTTTGTCGCATTTGGTCGCATGACTTGAGATTTAGCACATAAGATATTTTATCATAGGATAATTCATCCATATATCAAGCTGATACTTAAAATTTCATACATGCAAGATATGATGCCACCAAACTACTTACCTGACTCTATTTGAACATAGAAAATAATGTCAAAATTCTTGGGAGCCCAACTTTGCACACACATATATTTGGATATGCTTCATCACATGAATTCAAAATTTGAACATAGAAACTTGGGACTAATTTGATCACAACCATATTACCAACTCCCCCTGACTCATCGACATGTGGAAATTATGATGTCATCAAATTGATTACTTAGATTTTCTGCCATTAGACCCAAAATGTCTAGATGAAAACTATGGACTACCAGATGAATTTAACTTATCCACACAAGAACTCAATGTATCTTTGACATTTTATAGGACCTATTTCACAAGCTCAAGACTTTAGAATCATCCCTAATCATCTTTAAATAGTCAAACTCTGAATATCAACCAAGCCTACTTCAAGCATACTAGAATAAGCACATTGCACACTTTGTCATTGTCACTTTAGACTATCAAGGAACTTCATCCACTCACTTTAACACTTCTATGAAATTACTGAAAACTATCAAACAATCTCCCTCTTTATCATTGATGTCAACACACATCATATAGCTCACATTCCTTCTCTCTCTTCAAATACTCTCATAATAGGAACTTTCTCCCCCTTTGACACAATGACAAAGTGGGCACCAACTAATCCAAAGGACCTAAAAATACTACCAAAAAGAAAATACCATCTTATAAAGATGATACAAACTCACCCTTACATTGAGCCTACCTTTTATTGCCTTGACAACTTCCTCTTGCTCCATGCTAACACTCTCTTCAACCAAGCACTGCAACTAATGAAGAGAAAACACACAAAAATAATGAAATCTGATGAAAATCACCAAGAAACATCTAAGAGGGACTCCCCCTAATATTTTTTAGCAATTTCACCTCTTGAGAATATTCATATCTCCACACACCATGAAGAACCACCATACAGGCTTACTAGCCTTCTCTCTCAAACCACCTCAAAGACCGCCAAAAAAAATTCATGCTACTCACTAAATAGAAAACATGATCTAAACCAATCCTAAGAACTCACCTTGAAATACTCATGCCTTATTATTTTGGAGAAACTAAACAAAAATCACTCTTCTTCTCATTAGGCCTATCTAGTCTCCTTATAGCCCTGCCTAGAACTTACAGAGCCCATAACTTTTAGTAGACACACCATCAAGACCTAAAAATTCATATCTGGATCAATTTCATATGTACCCTCAAGAAAACCAATTTTAAACAACTAGCTCATCTTCTAAAATATACTTCCTTCACAAACCTACTAGGCAATTAGGCCTTCATTTTTTCAAAAACATGAATAATATGAAAAAAAATCTTAAAATCTATATGAATCTTGATTTGACAACCAATTTAGCCTATTCAACCTATTAATAAGCATCATACCTCAAATTACAATGTAGAACACTTTTCTAGTAGAGCCCAAAACCTTAGAATCTAAAAATAAACAAGGTGAAAACAACACCTTCTAGTCAATGCACACTTATGAAAATTATTTTACACCTAGAGACAACCATAAAAAACTTATAAACCAAAAATTTAGATTCCAAACCTTTGGGAACACATACATCTTATAACCCATTTTAGGCCTGCTTGCCATTAAGCCCCAAAAAAATGAGAAATTGAGAGCACTAAAAAATATCCAATTTGACATGAACATATCTTTAGACCACAAAACCACCTAGATGATGATATAATAAGGTCAAAAAAATTTTTTATGCAAAAATTATCATCTTGAAAAAATACAAATCCTCCTTTGCCACTTGGAAACCTTCAATATGACCCTGTAAACCGACCACATAAAACTATCAACATCATGACATCACTCTAACATCACCACAACATATATTCCACCTAGACATACTTGCTCCAAATAAAAACACTCATTTCTATCCTTATATGACCTTCTATATAACACCACATTAATACTTTCTTCTCCACTTAAAGAAGTCTCTTAAGAAGCATATAGAGACATCCTACTTCACAATGTCCTAGAACAATGTGAAATCAGGAGTTGCCTAAAACTCCTCATATTCCTTCTCCTCCTTGGTCATCTGATACTTATATTTCTTATTTTTATTCTTAGGCTTAATATAAGCAACATGATCATCCACTATAATATTATCCTCAATGATTGAATTAATAATACATAGAGATAACATAGATTCATGACATACCTTTTCATCTGTAGAATCTTCCTTGCATCTTGGAACCTCATCACTAGGTACTTATAATTGATGTTATTTAAATGATACTTTATCAATAACATCAAAATTTTCACTTGAATCCATACTCACTTCAGAACTACCCTCAACTAGTACCTTGGTCTTCTCCTTGAGCTTGGTCTCTTCACTCACAACATGAGTAGACAATGAGAGCCCTTAGCACTCTTTAACTTCTGAAGCATTCTCCACCATAGAAAATAGATTACTTAGACCTAGAGACTCATCATGACTCACACTTACCACCTTTGGTTTCCATGAGCTAACTTGCCTTCTTAATTTCACTCTTAGATCTTGATTGAACTTATTTTGACTTAATGGCCTTTACTTGCAAAAACTAGTAATGTGACCAATCTTCTCAGAGTTGTAGCAAACAATACTCCTTGATGGAAACTCAACTTGTCTTACCTTGTTTAGACAAAAACTATCAATGTGTCTAATGTCATGACAAATGAAATAAACTACTCTTTTTAAAGAAGACTTACATTATTTGGATAATGCTTAGCAAAGTGTCACTCATCAAGATAGTTGAAGCACTTGACTCTATTCATACCTTTTGACTGATGCCCCCCATCATAGTTCCATACAAACTCATTTCTAACAAGTCTATTGAATTTTATAGCTCTATGCCCAAACTGATTACAAGTATTGTAGTAACCATTAAAATTTACATACGTCATGGCATTTGGTTGTCTGATCTATTTTTTTATTAATTCTACTAGTAACTTTATTCCTTGTTTGATGATTTATCTTCAAAATATGATTATTTTTGTTCACAACAGTATTCATCTTGTTTAGAGTTGCAATATCTGGTTCTTATTTATATCCAAGACTAGTCTTATGACTTACATGCTTTTGACCACTCAAAATATTGTCTAAATCACTTGAACTCTTTTCAAATTTTACAAATGACTTCACCTTACTAGATGTCTTCTCTAACTCAGCTTTTAATGACTCATTTTCAATTACGTACCTTGAACACACATTTTATTTAACTTTTAGGCTTGTAGATAGGATTTCCAATTGATAATTGAGATGCTTGACCATATCTTCATGCTCCTTGGAATCTTCATTCATTCTTTCCTCAAATACAATAAATTGCTCCTCATAGTCCTTAAGTTTAGATTTAATCTTCTTATTGATCTTCTTATCAATCTTCAATTCTTCAAGATCATTCATCAATTCAATCTCACAATCCACCTCATCTTTATCATCATCTGAATCACTCCAAGTAGACTTTGATTTATGTGAGCAACTACCTTCTTCAGCCATGAATAAGGCTTCATCTTCAACAAGACCATCATCTTTATGATCATAATCTAAGTCACTGACATCACTCTCATTTGATGAGCTATAATCTTTTTTGGTGTAGAGACTCTTCTTGTCCTTGAAGTACTTCTTGTTGTCAAATGTTTTGAATCTCTTTTTACTTTTATCAGACCTGAATGATCTCTTTCCATCATCATGACCTTGATCATGCTCTTCATCATCATCCTTATTATAATTATTATGGAAATTATTATCAAAATGTCCAAGCTCTCCACAATTGAAGCATTTGATGGGTAGTTTACCCTTATTCTTGCTTGAAGTTATTTTCAATTTAATTGAAATCAAAGCAATTAGTTCATCCTCATCTATATTAGAAATGCCATTATCTTTGGTTTTATTACATTGTAACTTCTTCTTTATATTTATTTTAGTCTTGAAAACTGTTTCCTTCTTTGGTAATATATCATTATTTACTCTCATCTCATATGCAGTAAGGATGCCATGCAATTGATACATCTTCAACTAAGTAAGATCATGAATTTATTCTATAGCAGATAATTTTGGATCAAAATTAAGGGATATAGACCTTAATAATTTTTGAACTACAATATCCTCTTCAAGGTTCTCTCCAATGCCTATGATAATGTTCACAATCTCATCAACTCTATGCAAAAAGGATGCCACAGAATCCTCTTTCTTCATCTTGAGACTTTCAAATTGCCTTTTGTGAGTATATAACTTAGAAAGCTTGACCTTTGAATCTCCTTCATAAATGATTTTCATTTTGTCCCATATCTCTTTATCAAATTTACAATGGATTACCTTGCTGAACTCAGACTCTGTAAGACCACAAGTGATGGCATTCATTACCTTAGAATTATTTTTAAAAAAATTCATTTTTTTAGCACTAGATGAAGGAGTAGTAGGAACAACATAGCCATCTAAAATATATTTTCATAAATAAAACCCTAGGGACATAATGTATGTCCTCATCCTTGCACTCCATAATTGGATCCATTGAACATCGGTGCTTGCTTAGTAGAGAAACCTCCTTGTATTTGATGACTACCCATATTTTACCTTAGATCACCTTCAAGCTGTCAAGACTTTACCAAGGCCTTACTTTGATACCAATTTTTATAGGTAAAATCCACTAAAATTGGAGGGGGGTGGGTGGGTGAATTAGTTATGGCAAACAATACAATTCAATTTTCAAACCCTTCAAACACTTAAGCTTTAAATACAACCATTTATGAAGCATACAAGATATTTATGGATATGAGCAATGAAGATAATTCAAGATCACACGTAAAATACAAGATCTATATGGGAAAACCTCTTGGGGAATAAAACCCACTCTCAATCTTATAAACACTTAGACTAATTGTCTTATAAGGTATTACAAACTAGAGATTGATCAAGTCCTTCTGACTAGGATTTAGTGAGATAATTGTTCCACAAGGAGTAACTACCCATAAGATGATCATGTTATTTTGACCACCTATTGGTTAATTCTTTCTGACCCAAAAACTTGGTCAAGTCATTTTGACCTAAGGCTTTTAGTGAAACACCTATTTCACAAGGAACAACTACCCCTCAGGAAGATCAAGTCCTTCAGACCCTCCTATGAAATGAAAACCTCCACCTTAGAATTGATGTATTCAATACCTAATGATGGATCTACTATTTTATAACCCCTAAAAAAATCCCTCTCTATCTCATATATGCCTCTCACATAGGTTTGCCATAATATCTCTCCTTCACTCAAACTGCCCTCATATGCACACTCAAACTTCTTCACATATCCTCAAACTACAAGAGCACTTTTTTGACATCAAAAATATGACCTAAAAGTTACACATAGTTAAAAAACTATTCTGATCATTAACTCATCCAATAGGAACACTACCTATCATCTCTTCTTCGCTTCAATGCTCACTCTATGCCAACAAGCCTTGTACAAGTCTAAAAACCATCTCATTTGGTTTCACTATTTATAGGGCCTTCATGATTATCAACATTTTGGTCAGCCCTTAGGCATGCCTTAAACCTTAAGGCATATATCATATGAAGACACAACTCAATACAATCTTCATAGGTCAGCCATAGCATCTATGTGTCACTCTTAAGTAACTACACCTTTCAATTATGCCCTTGTAGCTCTTATAGGTCTCATGGAGACCTATTCATCCATTTAGCACTTTATCTAGTAAAATAAGAAAATATAACCACTTTAAAATACATGGGTCTAATCCTTATGTCATTTTTGACATCCTCAAATGAGCACAACCATTTCTGCTCACATCTGTATGTGCTCAATCTACTCACATAGTATCCTTATACACAAGACACCATGAATGAACACATAGTCAACTTATTAGTAATTATTCATACTAAATGTGAATTGGTCAAGCCTCTAAAGACCAAAAAAATCATCCTCATGGAGTATACAAAACTCTCCAATAGTTAAGACAATATAAAACATCCAAACATCATTAAAATAAGCACAAATATCCTTCTCAGGTTACTTGTAGAACATATTCAAACACACAGTCAAATTTGAAGCTCAATATATTTGACTATACATACATTCATAACTTTTAACTAGGTTCACTATATGCAATATGTAGTCCTATACAATATTTCTTTTTATATCACCTTTGAATTCATCCTGAATCAAAAGTTATGGATAAAATATAGAGCACTAGTTTTTGCCTTTGCAAAATTCAAATATTCAAATGCCAACAGTCATAGTTAAACATCGGGAACATTAATTTCATCTCATTTATTCTTGGAACTTTGGATAAAATGTGATCCATTGATATTATTGAAATAGCTTAGTATTTAACATTCTTAAGCAACTATCACTTTGACCACTTTGACTCGATATGCACTGTCAGATCAATTTGTATGAATGCCCGTTCAATGTTAAATCCTTATCTTTTAGCTTTGCTTAGTGTTAAAAATCGAGCCCTTATTTTTATTTTAATACATCTTGACATATTGGAACAAATGCACTCTATTTATCTCCTTGATAGATGTTTAAACTTTACCTTGTGTAAAATTGACTAAGTATGGGGATAATTTCAATATGCTTGGAAGGCCAACTTTGGACAAATATATCTTTTGCTACGTTCAAATGCATGTTCTCAAATTTTCACCATATGATATTAATTTATAGGGGAATATAACCATGTATAAAAATAATCCTAAAACCTTTATTCATGTGAGATAAAAATACATTAATCTGCTTAGATTTTTCTACCATAGAGCCAACTATGCCTAGAACTGCCTAGAAAGCCAACTATTCCTAGAACTGCCTAGAAAGCCAACTTTGCACATGCATATCTTTTGATGCGCTTCATCACATGACCTAAAACTTGGCACATAATAACTAAGAACAAAAATAAAAAAAACATATGATCAACATGTTCTTAAAATTCCACATGTGAAAAATATGACCATCAAAATGCTTACTAAGATTTTTTTGCCACATGCAAATTTGGATATGTATGGGAAAACACTGTCAAACTACTTGAGAGCCGAACTTTGCACTTTCATATATTTTTTCTCACTTAGTCACATGACCTAATATTTAGTTCATAAGATCTTATCTCATAGGGTAATTCATCCATATATCATTATGCTCCTAAAACTTTCATATGTATAGATGTCACCAAACTACTTACTCAGCTCTATTTGAACATAGAAAACATTATCAAAATGCCTAAGAGCCCTACTTTTCACACACATATCTTTGGTTTCAATTCATCGCATTAATTAAGAATTGGATCATAGAAACTTGGGAGTAATGTGATCAAAATAATATGACCAACTCCTCCTAACTCATCCACACATGAAAATTATGATGTCATCAAATTGCCTACTCAAATTTTCTACCATTAGACCTAAAATGTCTAGATGAAAACTATGGACTACCAGATGAATTCCACTTATGCACACAAGTCCTCAATACATCCTTTACCTTTGATAGTACATCTTTTATAATATTAATACTTCAGACTCATCCCTAATCATCTCTAAATAGTCAAACTCTGAAGATCAACCAAGCCTACTTCAAGCATGCTAGGATAACCACATTGCACACTTTGTCATTGTCATTTTAGATTATCAAGGCACTTCAGCTACTCACTTGGACACTTCTATGACATCACTAAAAACTCTCCAATAACTTCCCCCTACCTTAGGGCCCATTCTATTCTATTCTATTTTTATCATTGGAAATCAATGCATGCAAGCATTAGTTCATGTGAATTTAGTCTCATCCATGGATTAATTTTTCTCTTTCTCTCTTTTTTGAGAGTCCATGCCTATATTTCATCCCACATGCCCTCTCAAGGGGACATTATGGATCACTAATTATTTATTCAATCATTACCTCCCAACTTCTTTTTAGAGACATTTTTATTCTTTCAAAAGACGTTGCTTCGACCAAATGTCTCACCATGACTTCTCAAATAGGGGAAAAATTTAGACATACAATTCCTATAAATATTATGCTAAAATTTTCAATCTAAATGATAATGTACAATCTAGACCAAAATAACTAAAAAGTTATAAATTTTTTGAACTTGTCACATATATGTGCTAGTTTATGCTTATGTATCCTTGAATGGGGCAATGCATTTTATGTGATTATTATCTTTTATTGAATCATTTTAATTCAAATTACAACCACATAAAATGACATCCTAGACCACTGAATTCTTTTAATTTAGAAACAAACATCATGCGTATGTGTTATTTCATGTCCATAATACCCTATCTGGGGTATTATCCCATACGTAACTAACACCTTATTTTAATTATACTCCAATCAAATTATAACTTAATAAAATTACATTTTTGACTAGGTTGATTAAGCATGATATATATTTCCAAATAATTACAAAAATAAAGCAAATCCACTTAAGTAATTAAACCAAATCAAGAGCTTAAGTAAAAATTTCATGAAAGCTGTTGAATATCTAATTACTGGAAATTCATTATTCAATTATGCATCATATTATGACTCATCGGTAAGATGGAATCAATAAACCATTAATGGGATAAATATTATAAGTAAGACCTCCCATGCCTCATAAATGCCCCATTCTTCCAAATATTGATGTGAATATTTATGGCTTGTCCCTCCAAAATTGAATCAATCCATAGACACACATCTTGATCTCTATATGGAAAGTTATGGCTAATCCTAAAATTTTTAATAAATATATAAATAAGAGGGCCAAAATAAACATTTTAAATCTCTTTTTGTGTAAACTTATTATGTATAATTATCTTTGTAAAACTTTGGTTATACAAACTTACTATGCAAAAACTGCTATAGACAAGTTTCACCTACTCATATAAATTGACAAATATTATGAGCCTAAGCCATTGGTACACTAGGAGATGATGGAGGCTCATGATAATATTCATTTATGAAGACTTGAATCACCAAATATAAGGAAAAACATGCTTCTTGGTTGTCGATGAGAGCGAATAGTTACTTGGAAGGTTTGATTGTATTCCTTTCTTAATTAGCTCTTTGAAGTAATTAGAAACACCCCTTGAGGGAGTAAGCTTGATAAGTTATCTTTGTATAATTATTTTAGATATTTCTTGACTAACACATTATCTAACCTTATCTCATAATCTTACTCTACACAATATACATCTAATAGACTTGATCTCATAGTTGTACACCTTACGATGTGGGAGATAGTTTCTCAAAATCCAATCTAGTTAGTATTTAGGTATTTTTTGAAATTTAGTATTTAACTTAAGGATTTATAGGAATAAATTTTACAACTAATGTCTATTTTAGGTAAAAACATAATCATTTTTTAAGTTTTTGTGCCTTTCAAATTACTTGCTAGCATTTATAAGAATCTTAGGTTTGTCAAAATTACTTTGAATTCAAGCCAAAGTGGTGTGATTAAAGAAACATAGGTCATATTGATGACTTATGCACATCAAATAACCACTTTATGTTAATTACACTTTCTCATCATCCCCCCCTCATCCCTAATAACTTCCTCCTCATTTCTCATCATCCCTAATCACTCTCTCATCATCCCTAATCACTCCCTCATTGACCCTTACCATCCCTCATCATCTCTAATCATTCATTCATCATATCTAATCACTCCCTCATTGAACCTCACCATCCCTCATAATCCCTTATCAGTCCTTCATTATCCCTCATCATTACTAATCACTCCTTCACCCCTCATAATCCATAATCAATCCCTCCTCTTCTCTCATCACCCCTAATTACTCCCTCATTGACCCTGACCATCCCTCATCATCCCTAATCACTACCTCATAGTCCCTAATCACTGCCTTATTGAACCTCACTATCCATCATCATCCATAATGACTCCCTCATCATCCCTCATCATCCTTATTCACTCCTTCATCATCCCTCCTTGTCCTTAATCACTCCCTCTAATACCTTGATGGTGGGGGTAGTGGCTTCCTATTTTTGTTCGATTGGAACATAATCCAATTCTAAAATTTACTCACTCAAATAAGGCCCAAATAAACTCTTCTTTCACTCATCCTATTTCACTCAAATAAGGAACCCATAGATATCATTTGATTATTTGGTGGGATTCAAAGATTTATATGGTGATCCATGCCTAGACTATTGAAAGAGTGTGTATCTAGAGATGTATGCTATAATAAATAGGAAGTAAAGTGAGAAAAGAGTGAGATGAAATTCTATTACTTTCACACACACACAAACACACACACACACACACACACACACACACACACACACACACACACACACACACACACACACACACACACACACACACACACACACACACACACACACACACACACACACACACACACACAAGTAATAAAATTTCATCCCACTAAGAATACCAATCTCAGGGTTAATAATCCAAATTTATATCTATATAGATAGGGGATACTAGAGACTAGTTGAGAATTCTAATCCTAACCCCATATTTGACTTCTCATTTTCTCTATATGTCATTGAGATTATTCCATAGTAGACCAAATTTATAGATAGATAGATAGGTAGTCACCAATCTAGTAGAGTGTGTTATAATTTGGTAGTCGATAGAATGTGTTTCCCAACCAAATTTAATATATATCCAACTTGATCTATACTTAACTTGATCTATGAAGGGAATGAATTGATTATGCCTTAAATCTAATGTATTGAGGAGGGGCTAATTAGAACTTAGGGATGTCCTGGTGGGCCCAAAGGCCAAACTAGGGCCCCATCATACTTTGAGTATTCCCATATACCTTCTACATTATATCATAGGATAAAATAGGAATGGTGGCCCCGCCATAGTTATATGGTGGGCACCATTCTAAAGGTCCTACTCCAATCTCAAAATTTCCCTACTTGATAAGGCAATGGAATCTTTCCCTACCTAATTCATCCATTAAAATGAGTAAGGAAATGGAATATTTCCTTATTGATGTCTATCTTTACTTCCCCTAATATCATATCAATGAAATATTGTATTCTTGATAGATAGCAAGGGAGTAAGGCATATCTATCAAGGGAAGTTTTCCTTTCTGATATCTATCTTTGTTTTGATTTTGGATTAAGGCATAGTTATCAAGGGAATTTTGATTTCTTATAGATATATTTATTATTACCCTACCTTCTTAGTTATACCCTACCTGATAAGGCAAGGGAAAATTAATTCCTAATATATAGATTCATTATTGTCCTACCTAATTGCCTTAATTAGAATAGATTATTATCTATCAAGTGAAGATTGCTTCATGATCTATAACTTACACATATTCTTTCCCTACCTACTTAGCTTCTATTATTGTCAATGGAAGTTTGCTTCCTAATAAATATAATGAGAAATGAAGTTTTGAATCATGTTACGTATGTAAGATATCTATATTATTGAGTATTCCCTACCTACTTAACCTACTTTTTTATTCCATACCTAATTTACCTACTTGAGTATGCCCTACCTAATTGAATATTTGATCCATATCTTGATATTGAGTATTCCCTACCTAAATACCTGATCCATATCTTGATCTTGACTATGCCATACCTACCTTATTGTACTTACGTATGCCCTACCTACTATATCTATTTGAGTATGCCCTACCTACCTATCCTTCTTGTCCTACCTAGTTGAGTAAGGCCTAACTGATAAAATACCTGAGTGATATCTTGACCTTGAGTATTCCCTACCTAAATACCCAAACCATATCTTTATATTAATTATGCCCTACCTACCTTCTTATACTTGAGTGTGACCTACCTATTATACCTAGAGTATTCCATACCTACCTATATTTCTTACCCTGCCTACTTCAGTATGCCCTACCTACTTGATTTACCTACTTGAGTATGCCCTACTTGGTAAAATACCTGAGCCACATCTTGATCTTGAATACCCATCTCTAATCCTAACCATATATATCTTACCTAACAATATATTTAATACCTGATACCTAATTGATTACCTTATTGAATACCCAATCCATATCTTGAAAGGAGAGGAGGTATTCTAGCCTATATAGATAAATATGTGATTATGGATGATCAAGCACAACTAGAAAACCATTTCACCCACCATAAAGGTATAGGATGGAGTGATTATGAATGAGTAAGGATGAGGAAAGAGTTATTAGGGATGATGAGGGTAAATGAGGGAGTGATTAGGGATGAGTAGGGATGAGGAGGGAGTGATTAGGGATGATGAATGAATGACAATGGATGATGAAGGTTAATGAGGGGAGTGATTATGGACATTAAGGGATAATGAAGGAGTGATTAAGGATGATGAGAAATTTTCATGTTGTATTTATATATAAGGGGTAATATATATTATTTAGGTGACCTTACCTACCCCATGTGTGCAAGACTAATTTATTTCATTCCTTAATATTTAATGGGCATTAAAATAAATGATTTAGATGAGGGGGCATTGACTGATCCATATATTGAAAGGAGATGAGGAATTCTAACCTATATAAAGAAAATAATGACTAGGGATGATTAGGCATAAGTAGAAAGGCACTACACCCACCATAAATTTATTAGAGGGAATGATTAGGGATGAAGAAAGAGTGATTAGGGATGATGAAGGATAATGAGTGTCACTAAGTAACAAATTAAGAATGAGGAGGGATGAGGAGAGAGTGATTAGGGATGATGAGGGAGTGACTGAGGATGATTAGGGTTGATGAGGGAGTTATTAAGGATGATGAGCTAATGTTAAAAAGCCTTTATATATATATATATATATATATATATATATATATATATATATAAGGGTAATATATATTATTTGGATGACCTTATCGACCCCATGTGTACAATACTGATTTGATCCATTCCTTCCCATTTAATGGGAACTAAAAAACATGCTTCAAATTCATTCCATTCCTTCCTAATAATGAACATGTGTTTTAGTCCCCATTCAATACTAAGGAATTGAATAAATTGGTCTTACACACATGCAAGTTTTTTTTTAGTGGTGAATCTTTGTTAATCTACAAATATTCCAATTTTCAAAGTCAACATTTGGTGATTTTTATGGAGTGGTCAAAAGGGTGGGATCACCTAAATTTTTGAGGTCAATGTTAATTTCAAGGAGAGTTTCACATACATTTGAATATAAATTTCCTCATATAAATGTAGTTCATCGGTACCTTGAAAGCTAATCCAAAAGAATTCACCATATACCATCATGTGACTTTATGATTTTTTGTGGTGGTTTGTATTTCAAGTCAAAGGAGGGCTTCAAGAATCAACAGTTTCCAAAAAGGTATGCAATGATTATTTTATAATCTAATTTCTTAATATTTTTTAATTGTAATTCCATTTACTACTCTTTAAGTGCCATCATGATAATTAAACATGAGGGCATCCGATGATAGCCTGTAAGCACCCAATGACATCTTTCTAGTGTGGGTGCCTCACAATAGCCTATGGGTGCTTGACTGTAGTCTATCAACACTCAATGGCAACATGTGGGTGGATGATTCCAAGTTGTGGGTGGATGATGGTAAGTTATGGGTGGATAATGATAGGTTTCTTATAGATGGATGATAACAGGGTGTAGGTAGATGCCAATAGACTATGGGTGGATGTCAGTAGCTTGTGGGTGGATGTTGACAGCCTATGAGTAGAGGTGTATAACTTATGGTCAAACACCAATAGCCAACAAGTAGATAGTGATATCCTATAGGTATATGCTTGTAGCCTATAAGAAGACATTATTAGCCTACAGATGGATGCTTGTAGCCTATGAGTATCTACTTGTAAGCCTATAGGTGTCTAATTTTAGGCTATAGGCATCCACCTATAGGCTTGGGTAAACACTTGTAGGCCATAGATAGATGATCATAGGCTATGGATGGATACCCACAGGCTATAGGCATCCACTCACAAACCATAAGCTGTAGGCATCCACTTGTAAGCTATGGGTAGAATCCCGTACGCTTTAGACAAAAGCTAATAAGCTGTGGACATCCACCCACAACCTATGGACAAATGCCCAATAGTTATAGGCATATGCCCATAGGCTACCAACATATGCCCAAAAGCTATCAACATCTACCCATAGGTTATTGGTATTTGCCCATAAGCTACATGACTCTACCTATAGGCTATTGGCATCTGCCTATAGGTTGTAGTCAAACACCCATATGCTACCATCAAGTACTAGTAGGCTATATTTAGAAATTAGTGGGATTTTTATGATTCACCACATGGCATCACATGATTTGCTTGTATAGATATATGCCTTCTAAACTAATTCACCACCATTGTGAATCTAATTCACCTTGAGACCTTTACATATTTTTTTATGCATCCCACTAAAATGAACCCTACACACATGGGGTAGAAAAGGTAACCTAGATAATATATATTAACTCTATATATAGATACAAAGTAATAATTTTTTATCAAATCTTATCAGCCCTAGTCACTCCCTCATCAATCCTCATCATCCATAATCACTCTCTCCTCATACACTATCATCCTTAATCATTCCCTTATTGACACTCATTATCCTTCATCATCCCTAATCACTCTTTCCTTATCTCTAATCACTACATTTAATACCTTTATGGTGTGTTTAGTGTTTTTTTTCTTATGCCTGATCATCCCTAGTAATTCATTTCTATATATAAGTTATAATTACCCCTCTCCTTGAAAGATATGGCTTGGTTAATGTCACCTCATCTAAAGCATGCATTTTAGTGCCCATTCAATAAGAAAGAATGGAATGAATCAGTCTTGCACACATGGAGTAGATAAGGTCACCCAAATAATACATATTGACCCCTATATATAAACATGACATAATATGTTTTCATCGTCACTCATCACAGTTAATCACTCCTTTATTAGTACTCATTATCCCTAATCACTCCCTTATAAACCCTCATAATCCTTAGTCACTCCCTCATCATCCCTAATCACTCCATTATCAACACTAATCACTCCCTCATTGCCCCTCATCATCCTTTATTTCCACTTATCATCCCTCATCATCCCTAATCACTCTTTCCTCATTTTTCCTTATCCCTGACCACTACTTCCAATATCTTTATGGTGATTCAAATGGATTTTTGCTTATGTTCAATCATACCTAGGCACTCCTTTCTCTATATAGGTTAGAATTACCACTCTCATTTCAAGATATGGCTTGGGTATTCAATCATGTATTCAATTAGGTATCAAGATTATTAAATATATGGTTAGGTAAGATATGCATGATTAGGATTAGACACATGCATTTAAGATCAAAATATGGATTGGGTAATTTATCTAGTTGGGCATACTTAAGTAGATACAAAAATAAAGATAGGTAGGTAGGAAATACTCAAGAAGGTAGGGAAAGGAGGATAGGTATGTATGGCATACTTAAGTACAAGAAGGTAGGTATTCCATCATCAAGATCAATATATGGATTGAATATATAGGTAGGGCATACTAAAGATCAAAATATGGCTTAGATATTCAATTAGGTAGGGCATATTCAAATAGGTAAAGTAGGTAGGGTATACTCAATTAGGTAAATTAGGTAAGGCATACTCAATGGTATAGATCTATGACATACATAACATGATTCAAATTTTTATTTTTCATTATATCTATCGGGAAGCAAGCTTACCTTGCCAAAAAAAAAAGTGGGTAGAGCATAGCTAAGTAAGTAGGGAAATAATATATGCAAGCTATAGATAAAGAAGCAAGATTACCTTAATAGATAATAATATATTATAGATATGGAAAGTAGGTAGGATAAGAATGAAGATATATATCAGGAACTAAGTTTCCCTTGCTTTATCAAGAATGTCATAGCTAAGTAGGTAGGGTAAGAATAAAGATATATATTGGAAATAAAGATTATCTTGATAGCTATGACTTAATCCAAAAGTAAAGCAAAGCAATATATTGGGAAGGTAAACTTCCCTTGATAGCTATAAGTATCACCTCTATCATATACTGGATTAAGTCATATGCCCTTCATTCCTTTCATAGATCAAGTTATTTATACCAACTACTGGATTGGAACACACCGTATCAGATTGGTAACCACCTATCTATTTATAAATATGGTCTAATATGGATGCAATCTCAATGACATATAAATAAAAAGGAGAAGTCAACTATGGGGTTGGGATTGAAATTCTTAGCTAGTCTCCAGTCACCCTATCTATATAGATATAAATTTAGATTATCAATTTTGGGATTAGGATCATTATATACCCAAATCCCAATCTATATATGTAAGTATATAATTTCATCCCACCCTTTGCTCACTTTATTTCCTATTTATTCTAGCCCAAGGCTCTAGATACACATAGTCTCCACAATTTGGGCATAGATCACCAAAGAGATGTTTGAATCCTACCAAGAAATCATACAATATCTCTAAATTCCTTATTTAAGTGAAAGAGGATAAGTGAAAGAAGAGTTTATTTGGGCCTTATTTGAGTGAGTAAAATTTGGAATTAGAATATAATCCAATCGGGCATAAGTGGGATGCTATTTGACCTACCATCAAGGTATTAGAGGGAGTGATTAAGTATGATGAAGGATAAGGAGGGAGTGAGTAGGGATGATGAGGGAATCATTACAGATTATGAGAAAAGGTAAGGGTAAATGTGGGAGTGATTAGGGATGATGAGGGACTATTTAGGGATGATGAGGGATGGTGAGGTTCAATGAGGGAGTGATTAGAGATGATGAGGGAGTGAATAGATATGATGAGGTATGGTGAGGGTAAATGAGGGAGTGGTTATGAATGATAAGGGATGATGAGGGAGTGATTAGGGATGATGAATTAATTATTAGAGTTGATGAAGTATGGTGAGGTTCAATGAAGGAGAGATTAGGGATGATAAAAGAGTGATTATAGATGATAAGGGTTGGTGAGGATCAATGAAAGAGTGATTAGGGATGATGAGGGATGAGGACAAAGTAATTAGGGTTGAGGGAGGGATGATGAACAAGTGAAATTAACATAAATTGGTTATTTGATGTGTGCAAGTTGTCAATGTGACCTATGCTACCCCAATTACACTACTTTGGCTTGAATTCAAAGTGATTGGTTTGTAAACTTCAATTTTTACAAACCTAAGACTCTTAGAAATGTCAATAAGTAGTCCATAAGGAAAAAACATATAAAATGACTATTGTTTACTCATAATGTACATCAACTACAAAAGTTATGTCTTGAATCCATAGGTTTAATACTGAAACCATGAAAATGCATAAGTACTTACCGTATTGGATTTTAAAAAACTATATCTGATATCATAAGCCGTTTAATGTGAGACCAACTCTATTAGACATAGAGTAACCCTAATTTTTTATATTTACTAAAATAAATTTCAAGTATAACTTAATATTTATATTATTACAATATGAATGTCAATTTGTAATTATCATTTATTTTAGTAAACCAACCCCCCTCACTTTATAACTCATCATTTTTTTTTATTCTACCCCTTAAATGATTTTAGTAGGACCTTAGCACATACACATACATTTTATAGTACATACACACTTATGCTATTTAATATTTCAAACTTCCACTCTTTTGTCAATTCAAACTTTCATAGGAAAAACCACATATGTGCTATAATGCATATGCATTATATGCTTAGTGTTTACCAATCCTAGAAAACATAACACATATGCATTATTACTATAACACATACATGTTATGAAATATCATGTACAACTTATGTCTAAATGCCCATGTAATTGTTCCTCAACTCTGTGAACTTACCCCTTCATTAATAGGTTTTGTGCCTATGTGTCAATTCATTCCTTTCAATTCCACTCATGTGTTAGTGCACAACCCTTATGGTGTCATTACTATAGCCAATAACTCATCAGTAACAACAATTAATGATGTCACTACACTTTTCAATTATGAAGTAGTTGATACCAACTTTTGAAACAATTCAACCAATGAAGTAGTTAATAATGTACATCTCAATTATTTGTAAGTGAACATCATATTGAGAAGAACCATAAGATAATAGAGTTATTAAATTTTTTGACAACAAATATCTAATCTGTTAGATTTTGCATGACTTATCATAATACAACTTTGATATTATAGTTATAATCAGTTTTCATATCATTCTTGCTTTCCTTATTTTCTACTGTAATATATTTCATATTCTTTATCATTCAATCAATTGCTTTTGCAAATAACCCTCTTAACTAGTTTAAGTAGGTTGTCCACCGAGTCTCCTCTTGGGCCCCAGATCAATTATGGAAAGAATAAAAGGTCATAAAATCCTGTCATAGAATTTCTCAAAATATAATTTGAGAAAGATGGTTCTTTGATGAGAGGCTCCTTTTCATTCCATACCTTCCCACATAACAATAAGGTCATTTAGGAGATACATATTTTTGATGAAATACAATTTTCTCAGGGTTGACAATGGTAGGTAAGATGAGTTGGAGGTGGTTAGAAAGAGCTTTATCAAGGATCATGTAAGACATGTTAAAAAGGGATATAGGGCATCAACTAGTGATAAGCTTAGAATTTCTAGTTATCGGGATAAATTTGATATTATATTTATTAATAGTGGAACCCAAATATTGTTTTGTAGAGCTTCTTTGTAGACTCGAAGCAAATCAGACCCAACAAATTCCCAGGTAGCTTTATAAAATTCACATGGAAATCCTTCAATGCCCAAAGCTTTGTCATTACTTATGGAATTCAAGACATGATAGAGATGATTAAGAGAAAAAGGTGCATCACATAACATTTGGTCATATAAACTGAGCTTATGAGGAACCACATCTAGATATTCTTGAAAAGTTTGGGCTCACTCAATTGTTTCCTCCTAGGGTTGGAACACTAATTTAGAGTGGTCCAAAAAATCAATGGAGATGTTAGGGAGATTATTAATCCTCAATTGAGCTAACTTGATGTCCTTGATATGATCTTGAGCTTGTTTGGATCTGAAATATTTTAAGTATTCTTTGGAAGCCTTCTTTCTAATTTTGATCCAATGGAGGTGAGAACGAATTTGATCCCTTCTATCTGCATGACTATTTACCATTTTGATTTGGTGTTTGAGAGAGGTTGATTGGAATTACATCTACAAGTCAAATGGATTGTGTTGAAGGATATAAGAGATTCTATGGTATTCTTTGAGAATATCTTCATTGGCCCACTTTTGAACACATGAAATGTGTTTACCATAATGGATAATAAAGGTGGTGGTGTGAAGGATGGCCTCATTCCACAACTCTATCCATATGGTATAATAAGGTGGTCATGGTGCAAGATTCCACACCTAGGTGATGAGACAAAGGGTGCCCTTATGGCATAGGAGGGAGGTGTTCAGGAAGAATTAATTGCATGACACTTTGAAGTGGTTGTTACTCCACTCCATTCTGCATGTGATGGGATTTTGTTCTAAGAGAACATACATGTGTGTATAATGGCAAGTTATCCATTGGTAAGAGCAAAATAGAATACATTTTTCTCTGAAATAATATGATAATCAATCTCTTAAGGATATTATTGGTGCTAGCGAGGCAGTTGAACCATGCAAACCAAGTAGTGGAAGTTAATGAATGTTGTCAAAAGATAGTGTCCACTAGATCCCATTAGTTTTTAAAATAAAACCACAGCTTACATTCTCCCACACACCATTACATCATCATGGCAACAACCTTGTCCTTAGGACTCTTTAACATATGCAATTATTTACACACAAACCACATGATGAGGGGTAGGATGTCACTAAAATATCACCATAACGTTGACATGTCAAGACCATTATTTGGGGTTTAAATATTGAGAATCCCTAATGAATGCCCATTAATATTAAGGAGAATCCAATATCTCGGTGTGATGTATTACCCCCTGTGGTAACAAATTTTGAGGAAAATGTTGGGGAAACAAAGATAATAGTGCTACCACAACCATCTTCATACAAAGTGGAAAAGTGAGTAGCATCAGACCGAATACATTTCAGAGCAATTTACAATAAAAACCCTAAAATTTGAACTTCTTGTAGAAAAAAAATTAAAGCTCCCAATTATTAACAAAAAATTCACACATATAATTTACTAGAAGACTCTATGAGAGCTCAAACGTTCTAAGATAAGACATTCATTAGGGAGTATCATCCATATAGAGTTCTCCACGACCATTTTCAATATCTTCAAGAGTTGGAAAATTATTACCCAAAAGAATTCACTTGATTAGTAGTAATAAATACCCAAGTGAGATGGAGTGATGCAAGGCCATCAACACACTAAAAGGCTCAAGGAGAAAATTAACTTTGGCACCTCAAAAGAGGGTTTTGGCACATAAGGTGTAATACCATACTGGGCACTTTTGCTACGACTAACAACTTGCTATTGGTAACCATTATCCAACCATTATTGTTCTTCACCACATTTGGCTTCTTAGAGTGTAGTTGTTCAACTAAGGGTTTTGATTGCCCCATGAAAGGGTAATATTTGATTCTATGGTCTAGATATTGATAATGAAAGCAAGTGTTAGGAAGATTGAAATAAACAACCTTTTGCGCCCAATGCTTAGTGTTGACTTGAATATTTATGGATCATTTTAAATCCTTAGTCAAGTTGACCTTGATGAAAAACCACTTATTAGAGTGTGTTAAATAAAACTTAATTTATTTGTGTCATAAAACATTCCCTATGAGTTTGACGATTTATGTGAGAAATGCCAATAGAGGAAGTGGGAGGCCAAGGAGCTCAATCCAAAATGACCTTATAAGGGATTTTTGGTCTGTAACTTTAAAGTTATGGGTCTATGGGGACAAGATAAAAAGGGTATTCCTCAGAGACCAACACCTAAAGAAGAGCTTGGACTTAGGGCCGCTACTTAATAGAGAAAATAAAAAACCCTTAATGATATTTTGAACCCTAGTGACATGGACCCCTAAGGGTTCCCACTGCTTATCTAAAAAATGCAATTAATTTTTACCATACTGTAATTTATTTTTACAATACCACTTTTATTTTTATATCTAAAAAGTTAATCCTACTAGAATGGTCACAGGTTGGGGAAGGTTATAACATCATTACATAAGACGCAGGAATTGTATTTTTATTTTTGTGATTATATCTAGTGAGTGTTTTCTTTTCATTTGTGGAGTATATTTTCCTTTTATATATTATATTATGATAGACTACCTTTATCATTTTCTACGCCAACATCACTCTATTATTAATGTACAAAAAATCACCCATAATGAAAAAATTTAAATAATATTAATCAATTTGAAACTCAATCATGTATGAATTAATACAAAAATTCTCACATCGTATTGTGCTTGCCAAGTGTTTTATTTTCTTTTATGAGGTATATTCCCCTTTTAACCAAAATTTAACCCACTATATTCCCTCCCATATGGGACCGATCATCAAGTGAGGATATTTTCTCTTAAGTGGCAAGATGAACAAATAGAGGGATTCAATCTATAATCTCATTTGATACAGTGTACATCAAATGTAGAGTCTTTGTCAATAGAAGATGGCACCATCATGCGAGCTATAAACCACTTTATAGTGTATGATTTCACATGAAATATCATGTCAATAGAAAGGATAATAAAATAAACTAATCTAAGATATCACATTATCCAAGAGTCCATTATTGAATATTAAACTATTTCTCATGTTTAAATCTCATTGTTAATTATTATTATAATATCACATTGTTAATTTTTTGAAAAATTTTTAAGCTTGCCACAATTAAGGTGATCTGCCTGGGCTAATTCATATGTCGAATATTATCTTTTCATTCAACTATAGACATAGGAAACTTGCTTGATCATTTTTTAATAATTGCACTTATAAGTAAATAATAAATGAATATGAAATATACCACATATGATAATTATTATTCACCAATATATCACTGTTCTTGGACTATATATATATATATATATATACATTTTCCATATCGATATGAATATAGCACGAATCAAATCCTATTAAAATATTTATCAAATTTCAAGTTTCTCAGCAAATAAGGTGATCTACCTAGGTAACACACATGTATAAAAAATAATAAGAAATGGTTTCCACACCTTCCATACTAGTGTTTATTGTTACATGTGGTGCTCAATTGGTTAGGTGGTTAAGGGAGGTTGTGCAACATGTAGGGAGGTCACGACTTCAACTATTTTTTGAGTTTTGGTTTGATTTGTTGTTAAATAGGAAAAATACACTACAAAACTGAATATAAAACAATTATAGAAAAATAAAATTGTTATCTTGTTAGAATTTTAGTTTGATGTTCATCTTCCTTTTTTGTCTTCAATTTCAATCAAATTTCCAACCTGACAAAATTTTCACTTGATATATAACTATTTCTTAGTGTAGTATTTGTAAAATATAATCAATATTTTTAACAAACTCTTTTTCCATTTTATTTAATATGATACAAATAAATATTATATTATATAATATACATCTTAATACTGTACTCGATTATTTAATATATTTTCTAATATTATATTACATCGTATATTATATTAATTTAATATGTCAATATAATATGTTGTTAATAATATTAGAAATAAATATCATTAAACTGAATTAACTTTTTATGTAGTAATAATGATTTCACATTTGACAAATCCTCTTACTTTTTTTACAATCTGCACATTTTTTGAATTTATCATCAGTTTCATTCCACTCTATTTCAAAGACTTGAAGAAGAAGCTTCTCAATCATGATCTCTGGAATCTGTGAAATATCCACTTCAATTTAAGGAATGGGTACTTGAATTACTAACTTACTGAGACCATTCAAAAGCATAGCCTATGAAAGAGATGAATTTATTTTCTACAACACACATATTAGAAATGGATAACATAATATATAAAATTATTATTTTCCCTTGCATTTTTTCAGCCATTTACATACAAAAATTGTGGACTAGCTGCTACACGAGGTAGAAAGGAGAAAACCTTTAGATGTTGCGAAACATAAGGTGGGACTTGATGAATTTGTGGGAGGACTTGAAACCCTGTGCCAATAGAACGACGAGGAGGAAAACGTCTAGATCATTGGCATCTTTGGAATGGATGGATCATGTTTTCTATTTGATATCAGAGAAGCATCTGGATAAATGGTGTTGCGCAACCTCCCTTAGATAACACCTCCCTTCACATAAATTCATATTCCTTCACTACGCAGTTTTGAATTGCTCAAAACCACAACAATTTCATTGAATTTGCATCATATATCCATGCCAAACACAAAATTCTTCACCATCTCTTCCGATTTTAGAGAAAACAAAAGAGGAATTAAAGAGATAAGACAAACCAAAGAATAATTACCTGAGATATTTAGATGACCACTCATAACGAAAACGGCAATGTCGGCCTACAGAGCCTATGCGACTCCCTGCTCCTGCAATTCATCCCTTCCCTGCACTAAACTTATCCCCAAAATAGGTTAATGCCCGAATGGCAAACCATAAACATCTGTTACGCTGATCGTAAAATACCTATTAAATTCTTTAACCTAACACATATTATAAAACCTGGTCTATGACACCAACGATTGAATAACAAAAACGACATATTTATCTTTTATCTCATGTAAAACGAATCTGAAATGAATGCCTCACTGTATAAACCTCCGATTAATAAAAATTTCTATTGACATTATTTTATTAATTTTAAATAAATTATTTTCATTTACATGTAATTAATTTTTACCCCACCCCAATTAATTTTTCCAGTATGGCTATTGATTTTTACAATACCATTTTTATTTTATACCTAAAGAAGTAATCCTAATTGTATTACAGGCAGCCACGGCTCGAACTCATAATTAAGAACACCTTTTCCAAACCAGATTCCATGGTGAACGTAGCCACTAGAATTCACAAAAAATGGAACTATGTTTCTACGTAAATTATGTAATCGTGGTGTGCGTGGCAGTAGGTTTCAGCCTGGTGTCGCTGTTTCTAACAATGGCAATGCCCGACTGTTGGATTTTTCTGTACCGGTGTTATATAACAGGCAATTCACCGACACGGTAATACTGGGGACACTGACGGTCATAAGCATTGCGATTGTGTTTTTGATTGATATATGGTTTTATTTATTAATTACCTGTATTTATTTTTGTGGAAAGTTTACGTTGATGATAATGAATCTGTAAGTGATATATTCGTCTTGAATTAATAAAGCTTGGTATTTTGCATTATGGATGTTTTTTTAGCTCTGTTAAGATTTTAACACACAAATTTGGTATTTTGTCTTATACATGTTTGGTATTATGTTTATTTAAATTATCTCTATTATTTGAAGCTTGTATTCTATTGTTACGAAATGTCTAGTATCTTAATAGTTTGGTTATATAATTTATTTATCAAAGACATTTAAATTTTTAAAATGTAATTTTTTAAATATTATTAGAGGAGTGGCATGAAGACAAATGTGAACTTCTATTTTATATTATTGGAATGCTTCAATAAGACTATTATTAATGAGATTATAATTTAAAAAAAGTTACACGGTAAGGTACTGTGTTGATATGCATGGTTGGGACTCCCTATTAGAGGAAAAAATCGGCTCAAAACATAACAACTTATAAAACAAGATTAGGTATCAATATCGATGAATGCAAAATAAAAAACAACACCACAATTAAAATAGGCACGTATAAAAAAACTAGGCATAGACCGTTGCACTAGAAAGAGATGGTAGAGGATCATTCTTGAGTGGCAGAGCATTCCAAGTTGAAGGCTCTATCAAGGGAGGATCCAGAGCCACCCAAGCATCCATGGGGTCTGGAGGGGTAAAAAAATAGTAATATCCCATCTGTTCAGAGGTTGCACCATAGTAGAAGGACTAGCTAGTGACCCCCAAAGAGAAAGACCAACAACATATTTCTCATGTGACAACAATGAACTCCATCCCCCCTATTGAAGGGGATGGGAGAATTGGATACAACTACAAGATCAAATTTGTTGACATTTGGGCATTGAAGGTGGTGGGTCACGTGGTGGAAGATCTTGGGGGATGTAACTCACAATATAGGGACCACTCCCCTAGAGATCAAGCAACTCTTGAAAATACCTAACCTTCATGGAAACCTTCTCTACTTGTATTTGAATATGCATGCAGGGTGAAGATACTAAAAATACATTTTCGTTAATATAAAATTGATAAGAACATTCCTCATTGTTAAATAAAGTATATTTTTTATCTTTCCATAATCGAAACAGAATAACAACTCTAAATAAATTGCATATAAATCTATATAAGCTAGCCAATTAGCAAAATCCCCAAGGAGTGCCAATCTCTATGAGAATGGTTCAAGATGGTAGGGTTGAAAGAGACTATGTATCTACAACAAAACAAACTGGGCTTTGGGACATGTTCAGAAGGTGTGTTTGAAAGACTCAGGTCTACTACAGGATGGACACTTGGGTTAAACAATCAAAAGGTGAGAAAGTCATTCCACAAATGGAAGGCCTTGATAGACTAAACACCAAAAGAAATGAGCGAGCTTGGGTTCAATCTTGGCTTGCCAAATTTGGTTGGGTTGGGAAAACCACATCCTGGGTGAGGAATTGAGGCTCCAATGCCTATTGAACTTGCCAAGGATTGATTAAGTGGGGCTCATGGTCTAGTAAAGGAGGTCTGGAGAATAATGTTTTAAGCAAATATTGTGTGAATGTATTTTGGATTATTCATAAAATTACTATGTTTAGTAATAAAAAACCCAAGCATACAAACAACATCAAAAGAGGGATAAATGAACAATCAAATACTTACAATGAGATTCTTACCATCCTTTTGTCCCTTAGAGCTCCTTTCCAAGATTTTGAAACTGATTTGAGTGCAAACTTATTAGATTGTGGATTGCATGATTGAGCTTTCGAAATGGATTTCTCTGATTTGTTGATGGCTTTGACAAGAATGTGGGAATGCTTTGATAATGACTAATAAGGCAAGTATAATGGAGGCTTATGGATTTTAAAGTTAGTTGGCCATGGAGGAATGGCTTGTTTATAAAATCCAAGGGGGGGGGGAAATCAAATGGCTCTCAGTCAAACTTGAGCCATGGGGATTAAGGGTGGAGGAATTTATAAGGAAATAAAAATTCCTTGGAAACCTCTAGAATAGAGTCTTCTAAAGAGGAGGGGCCAAGTTAGAGGAGGTTATAGAATTGGATAATTCTAGAATATCCATTAGGGTTTAAATTAGGATTAGGGACTAGGGGTGTAGGAATGGCTATGATAGTAGGGTGGTAAATGGGTAGGTGAATACAAAGGAAATTTAAATTATCAAGTGGGATAATGGGTAAATTAGTAGCTAAGTAGGCTAGTTAGTAAGTTAATAGAGTGATTATCATGGGATGTAAGGAATTTTATATATAAATTAAGATATTGGTTAATTAGCTAGGAATATGGTTTAATAAGTTAAATTAGTGGGCTTAATAAGATTATTAGGGAGAGCATATTTAGGTGCATATATTTTGTCCCTCTTTGAAAGGGTATTGCGAGTGAACAAAATAGGTGTAATGGTCTTTCAAATAAAAACCATGAAAAAAATGAAGATGTTAGTAGATATGATGCCACCTCAAGGGAAAATGCAGGGAGAAAGGAGCTGGATGGTCACTCAAACAAAAATCCTGGGGGTGGGATAAGATCAGTATGATAATAAGGGGTTGGGATACCTTGAGTATTGATGTAGCTATAATTGAGATGCCGCAAGAATAAATGTGATGGGATAAAGTGGTTGAGCCTCGAGAGATGAGTTTTAGAAAAATGACCAGTATCTAAAAAGAAGGTTGATTGATTAAGATGATAAGACTTTAAATTACCTGAGACGTCAACATTGTTTAGGGAATTAAGAGACAAGAATGCCACAAGCCGTCAATAATTATCATATCAAGGACACATGCTAGGGATGGATGGAAGCCTATAGAGGACATGGGATGAGTGATTATGGATAACAGGGCACATTATGCTAGATTCTAGCTTAATATGAGAGAATAATGTTGATGGATCCATTTGGGATGGGATGTGGTTAAAGGTTAATAGTGGTCGACCTATCCCTAGTCATAAACTGTAGCCAGGTGCTACCTACATAGTCTTAGGAAACCTCAGGTTGATATAGTTTTGATTCGATATTTGGGATGAATAATGGGGAGATAGAAGGCCATGCCCCAAATGATTTTAGGGATGATAATTGATGATTAGATGGGATGATAGATTAGGCATATGGGATTTGGGAATGAAAAGGTGCTGACAAGATATGATAATGGGTATGTTGGGGGTCAAAAGGGTGACGAGGGCTAAAAAAGGGGTCAAATAGGAAAAGGGGGCGAAAATGGGTCATTTGACTTTTGATCTTGGTGAGAATAGTGCTTTGAACTAAAACCATGGATTGCATCCCACACACATCACATTGTGGTTAGAGGGTTAGAGGGTTAGAGGGTTAGAGAGTTCTAGAGGTTAGAGGACGCAGGACCACCATTATGTATTCAATCCCTTTCTTGTTATTTTTTTTATATTTGCATTTATTTTTATGTTTTTTGATTGGACATTCCATGGGTAAAATACTATGATTGAGGGTAATTCCCTCAGTGGTGTTATTATGCTCATTAATGGTGATATCATAGTTGCAATTTGTGGTATTATAATACCATAACAAATGACTCATGGTATTACAATACTACAAGGAGAGATTAGTGATATTTCAATGTCACTAGGGGGAATCATGGTTTTGCATAATCGTGAGGTTACAGTTACATTTATGTAAAACCACAAGACATGAATTATGATGTTGTTAATAACCTAATTTAGGGTTAAGTTATGATTAATGATATTGTGTTAGATGGGGCAAGGGGTTAAGGGGTGGTTGGATAGGTTAGGATAGGGACTTAGGGAGAATGAAGAGATAGCTATGATGAAGTGCATGAATAAGAGAGGGATGGGGGTGGGATTTAGTAATAGATAGGAGTGAGTTAGTGAGGCTAGGGATTTGGTTAGGGTGAGAGAGTGAGTTAGTTAGGATGAGAGTTAATTATAATTAGTTAGGGGATATATGGAGGCTAGAAAAATAGGGGGAGATTTAGGTGGGTTATAGGAGTGGTTTATAGGGTTTAGGACTTGGGATGGGGTTGAGGTTAGAGAGGATAAATTAGGACTTAGGATTAGGTAAAGATGAATATTGATGAGGCATTTGGGTAAGGAAATAAATAGATGGGTTGGGTAAGGTATCAGGGTGATTAGGCAAGATAGGCTAAAAATAAATGTGATGAGATGAGTGTACTATGATAGGATGCATGATTGGTGAAGGAGGCTTTAGGAGTGATGGCATCCCAAGTACAGTGGCCCTAGGTGATACATGATATGCACTTACTGACACCAGAGGACTATGATGTGTTGTAGTTGGTTGGATTGTACTACATTATGACCATTCTAGTGGTGAGGAATGACTAAGCTTTGATTATGGATTTGGTATAGAGATGTCACTCAAAGATGAGTAACTTTCACTTTGTAATGAGAGAGATGATCATCACCCTAGAGGATGTGTTTTATATATTTTAGGTTTTGATGAGAGGACACATGATCTACTGGTAGTCACACACCTTTAGTGTGATAGTATAGAGACTAGCATGGATATTATGGATTGGGGTATAGGATGTACATGTGGATATTGATAGGTGTTAAAGGGAGGGGACTATTGACACGTTGATGTTGGTAGTGATGCCTCTTATAACTGGCTTGCTCTTGCCAGACAAGAATAGATAGTGGTTCAATTTAGGGATAGGGGATGTGGTATCAGCTATGGTAAAAGACTACATAGTATTTGCCTAGGGTCTAATAGTCTTGGCTCACTTATATCGAGAGTTACACATGGGAGCGTATAAGGGAGCTACAAGCCTGGGTTCATCGTTATCGCTAAAAATATGGAGTTGGGAACATATAGTGATAGAACATCCCCTAGGTACTCATGTGGTTCGATAGCCTCATGAGCCTATTGTCTTTGACTGGTACATTATTTTATGGGTACAAAGAGGGCATGTAGGAGAGATGAGATTTTATAGGTAGGCACTAGATGGTTTACATCTAGAGTATATCATATGTATGCCTTATAGAGGAGCACAATTTGGATGGGCTAAAGAGGTAGATGCCACCCAATATATGTTGATAGAGTTCTATCTCACATGATGTAGATATTATATCATTAATTTATACAGACAAGATCAGGTGCAAAGGTAGTTTAGGAGGCCTCAAGATGTGCCAAGTGAGGAGTATCTATTTGTGTGGATTGATAGGGAGAAGATATAGTAAAGGATACTTGTGGACAAAGCACTATCATGTGTAGACTATTAGAGCATTTACCCTATAACATGGTATTTTAAGACACTTATCCTAGACCCTAGTGTTATTATAGCATACACTATGTGGTGGACATAGAGGCGACTGATTAGTTTATTGAGACATAGAGCTAAGGTGAGGAAGGGGTTGTGAGGAGACTTTTACAGACACATGTGAGATTGGGGTGGAGGCAAGGGAGGCAAGGATAGGTCCTAATACAAGATGCATAGGATGGGCAGGGGGGTCTTGATGCCATGGATGTAGATGGGTGAAATCAAGGAGGCCTAGATGGGGGTCAGATATCGACTATGAGACATGATAGAGGTAGTGGGACATAGGCTTGAGGTAGTATGGGTGGGGATGAGGTAGGGCCATCCTGACCACCTTTGATAGAGGATGAGTGGTAATTATTAGATTGACATACTCTTGTAAATGTTAAATAACATCAAGTAAGTTATAAGAGGTGCGATTTGACACTTTACTATATATTAATCATGCATTGGAATCTATCCTAGAAGTGTTATGATAAAACACCCACAAAAATATCAACTTAAGAAAAAATGATATGCGACAAAGTTTAACAAACATTTTTTGACTAAAAGTCATAGCCATTTAACTAATAATGGTTTGAATATAGCCATTGGGTTATGAATAGAGGTGCCTATTGAGTGTGGATATTGCAATCATAAAATGTGATGAAGCATGTCAATGAGATTGGTCAACCAAAAGTGTAAATCTGTTAAGGCTCCTAAAAGTCTTAAGATGATGCATTTATATTTGTAGTATAAAATAGATGACAGATCAACACTTAAGAAAATATAAGGAATCATCAAACCAAAAGATCACACTTTCACCAAGATAGGTGAGGGTATAGGTCTTTCTTTTTCAATATTTCATCTTGTTCATACAAGATTCTCTCTTTGTTGTCCATCGTTCGCATCTAACTCCTCCTCTCTGATGATGTTCTCCCTTGCCTTGAGGGCTTTCCCTACATCACAAACAAGTGAACATGCAATATTTAACCAAGTCATGATATCAAAATCATGAGAGTAAAATAATGATACTAATAATTATTCCACATAATTGTATAACAAAACATGATAACAATAATGAACTAAAACATATAGTTCATATCAATAGATCAATCCTTGATCACATATAAACTAAACATTATTAGTTATTTTTTACGGTGTTAATCACTGACAAGTGCCTTAAATCCTATCATAGGAAAAATGGGATGTTACATGAACAATGCATGTCATTTCATAATTACATTGTATGTAACTTACAAAACTTATAAAATTTGTTAGTTTTGATGGCATTGACCATTGAGCCATGGATTTTTGCTTTATTTTTTAAATATGTCTTTTATAAGTATGATCCTCATTGAGTTTAAGTTCATATGTTGTAGTTTTTGATAGAGAATAATAAGGGGAAAGGGGTCCTTACCTTGAGGTAAAAAATAATTTGACTAGCAGATAAACCCAAAAAAGAAAAAATAAGTCTCTAGGAGAATAAAAGGATATGGATAAAAATCCAAAAAGCCAAGCATCCACTAAGCCAACTGGCCAATAAAAAAAGAGAAGACCAAAGGCTTAATAAATTCACAAATAAAACCACAAATCCATAATATAAATCACATCTAAAATTAGTCTAGGAATTCATGAAGGAATCACCACCATGAAACAACTCAGATAAAGCATAGAAACAACACTCCTAGAAGCCAAGGTCACCAAGTCCATGTGTTGTAGTTATTTCAATGCTTTATTAAGAATATTTTCAATTTTATAAGGATGATGAGATCAGTCGTAAATGTGATTTAAGAAGGTACAATTTTTTTTAGGTTAGTTAAGAATGGGTTGAGAGTGGCCCAAAAAAGGAGATGTTGAATGTGAATTATTTAATTGATGAGCCCTAAGTCAGCCTCTAGTTATGGTGTGAACCATGGTACAACCTTATAAAAAATACAAACCCATACAAACATTAAAAAATCTTCAAGTAGGGAAATTATCAAAGCTATAATGGAACCCATATATAAAGATATATAGTTATACCATAAATAAAATGAGTGCATATTACATATAAGATATGTTAGAAATTAAAAATGTTGGTAAGTGTAGACAACTAATTTTGGTAGATGCTTAGTAACTACTATGTTTTTATTAATTATTTAAACGAGGGAAAAAAGTCCCTCACCCAAGTAAAAAAAGGGTCCAAATAAGATATAGCATGAGAAATCATTGTGAGCCTGATCAAATTTTTTGATAATGTATATCATCCAATTTAGTCAGTAAGAAAATTGATTGTCAAATAGGTGTTATTCACGACACACCAAAAGTGCTAGTTTCTATTGTATGAGATTAAAAATACACATGGTTGGCATCAAAATTACATTTTGAGTAAATATTTTGGTTGCTATTAAGATATGCAAGTTAAAAAATAATAGCATGTGATTTTGAGTCCATATGTAAAAGTCAGGGATTCTGGAAGTTAGAGGACTTCTCATGGGGGTTTTACATGCACATGAAGTCATTTTGGATTTAATTTCTGACACTTGGAATTATTGTGCAATACTAAAGGGTGTTCTTGTGTATAAACATGAACCTATAGAGTTTATTCAATCATTCAATTTGAAGGAGAAAAGGAAACAAATCATTAAAGTGGATGCATTTGAGAGATTCATTAAGTGGTTCCTTCATCAACTCATTATTTTCATGTACGTGAATGAGTTCAAGACTACATAGATGATATATTTGAGTTCATTAGTTTTTATATTTTGATTGGTATAGGAGTTCACTATGAGTATAGGAGCCCATGAGTTTGGTGTCCTTATAATCCCAAGAAGGTAAAATTGTGTAAATTACAAAACATAGTGGAGATGAGGAAGCATGACTTCACTCTATCTAGGGTTTTGTCACATTGAGTTTCTCTTAGGGTATGTTTTGTGTTATCTTTCTTTGTTGATGTAGTTTTTTCATTTTTTTTCATGTTTCCATTCTTTACAACTAAAAATCACTTAAGAGAGCTCAATACTCATCGATCACAATCATAGTACATGTTCTTAAAGGTTAAATAACTTTACATTGGTATTGCACTTCTATACAAGCATATCAATTGAAATCATGTATGGAGTAGTAATATGTTTATAATGTGGAGGAATGTATGCAATGGATGTAACATTTTTATATTTCATGTGAAGGGTTGCATGCTCTATTACTATGCTATATATGTCAGTCATAATAGTTAGAATACATATTTAAACATAATTTTGGGTGTTTTTATATGGAATATAACTTGATAAAAACCCTTTATATTGAAAGAATCCATATTGGTGAAACTTAGAGTGAAATATCCTTTTGCCTTGAAATGGTTTGATAACACATTTCCACATTGTGTTATATATTATTCTATGTTTGTTTTTGACAAGGAATTGCAAGTTTCTTGGTTTAAAAATTTCAACCGTGAGAAAAGCTTTGAAGAGAGAAAGGCTTCAAGAGCTTGAAGATATAAACTAAAAAATTTTAGAGGAAAAAGTTTTGAATTAAGAAAGATTCATTGACACTTGGAAGATGAGAATCAAGAGTTTCAAGATAGAGTGATAATGCATGGAGAATTTCTCATGGGTCATATTGAAGAGTTGAAACATGAATTGCAAACCAAGGAAGAGATGTTGGAAAATTTCCAAGATGGTGGTGAAATATTGAAGGAGGGAGATGAGTCTACCATGACAAGGATACCATTATCTACCAAATATACACAAAAAATTATGGAGGTATGAAAAGTAATCAATCCACCATATTCTCTTTTTTTTCATTAATATTTTGATGCTTTGTTTAGTAAATTTGAGAATCATACTAAGGGTTTTGGATCCAAGTTTCTAACCAAGATCGATTATGATGGAAAATGCCTTGGAATCAATGGACAATGAATGAATAATCCAATAATGGTTGAGGAAAGGCCTCAATGCATAGGTTTGGGATATATTAATGGTGAAGGAGATGGAGAATGCTCCAAGATATCTAAATTAAGGAAAACTTCAAAAATCAAAGAGTGTAGGCCACTAGTTCTAAAAAAAAACCCATGAAAGCTAATGATATCATTATTTTTTTCAAATCTAATGAGAATTTTATTCTCAAAACAATGGGTAGGTATCTCATGACTTGATCAAGGTAGCATTGAGCTACCTCAAAGGGATAACAAATAGTCTCTAATAAGAAGACACCAACTTCATGAAGAAGGAGATAACACATTGTCACTCCATGACCATGTGATTGAATGCAAGTTGGAATGAGGAAAGGGTCAAACTTTAAATTATGGGAAGAGAATCAATGAGGAATTAAAATCATATCTAAAGAGAGGTGATCATCCCAAAGGAGGAGGTAACACGTTACCAATTCATCATTATTGTACAAAGGGCAACCCAAGAAGGTATTAAAAGAATAAAGATTCTATTGTTTTCTTTAAATATATGAAGATTGGTCATATTTCACAAAATTATTGGTATAAATATCCATTTTCATTTTGTGGAATGAGTAACCATTGTGTGTCCATGTGTTGGAATAGGATATCCATAAAATATAAGTTTGTGTCCTTCAAGAGTAAGGATTCAAGTTATAAATACCACTCTCAAAATAAAAATGTGGAGAAGGGTAAGAAGGACATGTTGTCTAAGAGAGTGGGAAAGAATTATTGTGCTAATTACAACATGAGCTAGAATTGGCATGAAAAAGTGTCAGAAGATTCATCCACAACTCCACCTAAATAATTGCAAGGAACATTCCAAGAAGGAAGATGCATCTACAAGCAAGAATGAAGTTGTTCATGTACCTAAATATCAAGAGGTATCCAATGAAGAAGCTTCTAAATCATATCTAATAGAAGATATATAAAATGAAGAAGCCCATAAGTATCTATGGAAGAATCTATTGATGGGTGGTTTAGTGCACCAACTTAGGTAGGGTGAGGATTCACCCAACCTCTCTTGAAAAGAAATGGAATATCCCTAGGGTGTACTTATTTTAGGTCTTGGCTTGCAAGCTATTTTAGTAGTTGATGTAAAACTATTCCATTTCAAGGGACCTATTTATATTAAGCTCAGATAAATGATAAGTATGGTCCTATTGATGAGTTTATTAATACAATGAAAAAAGATGAATTTGCCATGAAGATACAACTGATTCAACAATTGATAATTGCATACATGAATTAAACAATGCATTAACAAAAATGATAAGGTTTGTAATCAAGATGAATCTTGTAAACATGGATTGCATCTTTAGATCTATCGTACATACTATAACATATGTATAAAAAGAGCAAAATATGAGGGTAAAGAAGAAAATGTAAGCCTATTTTTTAGTTAGAACAATTTTGATTCATTTGATTTAGATGAAATCCATGAAACTAATATGTTTCCTATCCAATATTCACACAAACATAAACATAAATTATGCAAAAGTATAAGGTATTTAGCTATGACAAAATTTGGACAAAATCATCGTACACATGCAACTATATTGAACAATAGTCTTTAGTGCCTTTCAATTTGTTATATATTTACTTGAAAAATAGTGTTTGGATCCACCATAGTTAATATAATTAAAAAAATGCTTCACAATAGCATTGCTCATAGGAAAAAATAACTCAAAAAAACATGAAATTACATAACAAAAGTGTTTGGTCCTCTATTATACTTCTCTAACACTAATCAAACAACCTCTAATTTTGTCATATTTTTGGATTTATATAGACTTTAAACAACCTTACCCACTGAATAGGTGGTTACAAACATTAAATAAAAGGTCCCAACTAAGGCACAAATTCAATGTGTGATTATATTCTAAGTAACAACATTTTGTTCTTGAGTATATCCTTCTCCATTAATTATTGGTGACATAGTAGTATTGGACTTATGCATCATCTCAAGCCCCATAGGTCCAAATTAATTTTAGTTTGATCAGTTACCAATGCATTAAAAGTTTGGGATAATTCTATCTTCTAGCTATGAATAATTTTATTTGATCAAACGATTCAATGTGGAGATCATGCTTAGTTAAGGAAATTTTGTCTTGTTATGATCCTTGCTTGTCTGATCTTGATTTACACTAGATTTTTTTGACTCAATATACTATCTAGAGTACAATGGAATATGTCTCCATGATCATTTTTTAACTTGATAAGGGGATATTCAATGACTTCATATTATCTGATTAGACTCAGTCTAATTCCTAGATTTTGATGAGTAAAATAGGAAAAATGGGTGTCATTTTCAGATTCTAAATCTGTTCATGGATGTTCACATATCAACCTTAGGAAGGCTGCCCTATGTGTTTGATTCTTTCCACTTTAGGATTATGTAGCATGTCTTTGACATGTAGGTATCCTGTTATGTGTCAAATTCTCATTAATCTATAGTTACGTAAGGGTTTTGACTCTTCTTTAGACTTTAGTGTGGTGATATCTTGACAAGTGGCAAGATCTCACTCATTCGAAGCTTCATAGGTCATCGATATATGTACCATGCTTTGATTGTCTTAGACTCCCAATTTTATTCCATGTGGTATCATCTCAGAAACTCACTTGATATATGCTCTATCTACTAGTCCTATTTGATCTAAAAGATAAGAGAAGTAGGATGATGCCATGTGGCATCATCTTGTTTACTCGAGAGGTTTACTACATACTTGATTTGTTTTAACCATCTTGAGGTATTGGATAAGTGGGATCATGCCATGTGGCATGATCCTGGGCATCTAGAGGGTCAAGAGGCTTGGCTCTATGCATAATGTCTTCTAAGGGAGTGGGATTTTGAGATACTAATAAGTGGTAGTTCCCAGTTTAATCTAGACCTACAAATATGAAATGACCATTAATTTTTAAATAAAGAGACTAGTTGTTAGATTTTAAATGTACAGACTAGCCATTAGATCTCGAATTCTAAGAAAATTGACTAAGGTATAAAATTGAACAAATTGATCATAAAAATATAAATCTAGAAAGGGGATTTTTTTCCAAGAACACATTTAATTTAGTCCATAATATAAATAATTAAGTCCTTATAGATAAAAATATTAGATCAACAGAGTCAATTTTAGATTTTTTGATCTCTTTAAGTGAGGAATTAGAGTTAGAATTGAATGATTTTCGCAGATTCAAACATTAAGGTCCAAAGGGAAAAACATGCTAGATCTGTGATTGGCTTGATAGGATAGATGAATATCAATTTTAAGTAGGTAAAATGTTGATGTGGATGCCAATGCATTTCTAGTTGGTAGTTAATGCCATGTGGTATCCATTCATTTACTCGAGGCTTACTTGGGTGTATATTTAGATTAATGACTTGCATGATCTTAATGAAATGTGATCTTGACACTCATCTAAATATCATTCACTTGGGGCTCAATAAGAGACTCGAAAGAATATGGACCACCCTAGGGGCCTAAAGAAATAATATCATGCCATTTGGAAATATCCTGAGCATCTAGAGGATTGATTACCATTGGGAAGTATATTGACCACCTTAGGGGCCTAGAGAAATGGGATCATGCCATATGGCATGATATTATTTATTTGGAAGGTTTAAGGGCTAAGTTCATGGATCTAGAAACAAAAAATAATTGAATAAATTGGATCATTACACTTGTCTAAATTTCAATTGCTCATGAGGTCTATGGTTAGTCAAATAAGTTGAAAAGGGTCTAGGGAAGTGGGGATGTGGGATTGTGCCACATGATATGATATCACTTAATCAAATGTTCTAACAAAATTACTAAGGCAAAATAAAGGCTTAAGAAAGTGAGTGAATGACAAGTGTTTGTTCCTTGATTATCTAGGGACTCATGGGAAGCTAGGTGACCATTAGTCAGGAGAATAACATAGCCATTTTTTTCAAATTCAAACTATGACCAAATGAGACTAAGGAAACACTAAAATAAATAAACCTATACATGAAAAATAGTATTTTATCTTAACTTGAAGTTAAAACAATTCAATATCTAAAATCAATTAAGACTCAAATTAAAATCATAACAATACTCAGTCATTATAATTCAATAAAGGGGAAAATATGGACTAGTTTACTAGAAAATAGATTATGAAAGCCTTGAAATCAATTATATAATTTTATTTAATGTAAGCTAAATGGCCAAAATAAGTAGAACATTTGAACACATTTTAGAACATTGGTAAAAAATGGATCAATACTTATTATTTATGCATATGCAAATAACTATGTCAATAAGCGTAAATTGTAACATCTTTAGGCCAAGTGCTTATAATAGACATTTTAAATTTAGACCTAGTTCAAAGAGTAAAGTTAATTCCATATTATAGTTTAAAATACACAGGGATTCCTTTTAAAATCAGATTAATAACTGAAACACACCCAAGGAGAAAACTAGATCAATTTAGAAAACTCAAGCTCTAAAGTAAAAAGGAAGAGGTTCCCTGATTTCTCAAGGTGAAATTAGGGTGTGTTGCAAGAAAAAAAAATGGTGACTCTACTATAAAATACTCTTGAGTATTTTAAAACACAAAAACATGTTTATGAAACCATAATCTTTGGCTTAAATAATACATAAAGTATGGAAAAACTCATGAAAGGATAATAAATGAATGGTTGCTAAACAAAATTAGATATTCACATTGACCAGTGTGTGCAAATATTTTCATTCCTTTTCTAGAATTTACAAGGTATAGTTATTATAGCTAAGACCATCAAGCTAGTGAATTTTACCTTTGGGAGAATACCTAGACATTGCTCTAATATTAGCTAGGCATTCATGGCCCCAATGAAGTTATCTCTAATCTCACTCAAAGCCTTGATAGAGGTTACTTGAATCACCCAAAAAATCAAGTATTTGAAATAGTAGATTTTATTTTCCTTTTTCTTTTATTCTCTTTTTAGCATCTCAATTCTGGGTTTAAGACCATCATGGAAAATGAGGGTAAAATTATATATTTTTCACTCTATATCTTGGCTTCAAAATTTTCATCCAAGCAAACCCATAAATTAATTTAAGTGTGTTTTGTGTAAGGTTTCAAGCGAATATCTTACAGAAGTCAAATAATTTACCCTAAATCATAAAAGCATGAATAGGTTTAGCATATGCAATAGTCTAAGTCATTGAAACCAAATCCATAAACAAAGTCTTGCATAATAAAATAACTAGAATATTTAAGAAACAAAATGTTATTGAGTATTATTACTATTGTCACTTGGATTTTCACCCTTTGAGGAGATGGAAAATCTCTCCTCATCTAAGTGGCACAATTGAAACACCTCTAGGCTTGTGGGTGGCCTACGGATGAGTTGAATCTCTAGATAGGGATAACTCTTTTGATGTACCACTTTGGATTACAACTACACTTAACTTTCAGGGGTAAAAAGGGAGATAGATAACTGAAATAAAACTATCATAAAGGGGATGATACACCAAATAATATGATGACTTCCAACCAACTACATATTACACATGAAATCATGGGACAAACTAAACATACACTTCTCCAATCTATGTCTTCTTACATCAATATTACATTATGAGGTTATGGATGAAAGTATTAGAATAGGAGGACTAGACAAGAGACCTTGGATGGAACTAGTGAATATACTAACTCACTCAAACCTAGACATCTTCTAGAACACTTCACATGGCCTACAAGAAGAGGTTGCAAATAGGTGAAAGAATGAAACAACATGTTAAGGAATTGATAGTTTTCACTAAGCAAGATTCATCATCCAATTGAAAAAACTATGAAAAGTCATGAAAGAGGTAAAAATTAGTATTATTATTGATCAAATGGTATGCAAATGAGTATGGATTCACCATACTTAGGAGGAGCATGAGTTACAATGGCCAAAATGGCTAGTTCTTATAAAACTTGAGAGAGAGAGAAGAAGAGAGAAGTTCAAGGGTTACAAGGACACTTGTAAATATGAGAGAATTAGATAATTATGCATGATAAGAGGATATGGGATGAACCATGTAATTTTATGAATCCCAAGTGTCAATTCAAGGCATAAACTTCATGAAAAGTGGCATAAAATCCTCTTAACTGGCTCATAAAAAATGCCTTCATGATTTGAGCTCTTTAAATGAATCATAACTAAATAATAATATATATAATTTTTGGAATTAAGGTTAAATATTTAAAACATATCTCTTCATTCATTGGTTGTAGGTTTGGTCCTCTAGAATCATTTGCAAAGGAACTATCATCATTTGCAGTCCAGAAAACTCTTCCTCCTTGCACCCTGCACACTTGGCCTCAAAATTGGTTTTAGTTTTCCATGAAAATATATGGGAGGGATAGGATGACATATTTAAATATCCTCCATATACTTAGAGGAATCAAACATGCTTTAAAATCAGCTCACATGAATTTTCCACCCTTTTCACTAGCTTGTCCACTAGGCTATTTTTGAATGGCTGAGATGAAGCACCTAATTTTGACACTTAAGAGTTTTTAATTGTTATTAAATTAAAATAGTGATTTAAAAAAGTCTAAATATTAACTCCAAACTTTATTTCATCTTTAGAGTCCTCTTGTAGCCTGCACAATGCATAAAACTATCAAGAAAAGCCTATTTTGTACCTTGTCAGTACAAGTTCGTATATAAAAAAAGCATGGGGGGTAGATTTAGTGAGTCATATTAAAATTTAAATATGTTCATTGTAAAAATATTCCATTATATCATATTTTAAACTCAATTTCTCCAAATTGGTCACTAGGAAGGGTTTGTAAGGGGTTTGAGCAGTTTTCATTCTTAAGGTTTGTTCATAAAGTTTTGGCATCCAACATGCAAAAAAATTACACAAATTAATATTTAAAGACATTCATAAACATCATTGGAATTCTCAAACTCCCATGCATAGAATCAAAATAAGTGTGAGCTTCCAAACTTCTCTTATTGGGCTCTTTTATCCATTCCAACAGGCCTAATGTTGTCTAAGGTCCAAAGTGAGGATTATTTGGGTTTTTTCCACCTTAAAAAAAGATTTTTCACCTCTTTATTGACCACACAAACATTCTCCAATATATTTTAATGCTCACCTCATGCTATAAGTGTGATGGACCCCCCATTTGGGCACTAGGCTTATACATGCTTAGTAGGTCTGTGTTGGTTCAAGACCCAAAATGACATTCTCATGATTTAATATACATAAAAATAGATAAAAAACATATAATTACATAACACAAAAATTATCCAAAAATGTGTAAATCACTCCTAGGGATAGAAGTGCCATTGTTCTCTTATTTGGTCCTTAGGCCAAAATCTTGACTTTAGGCCTGCTTGTAACTTTTGCATTCTAGATCACCCTGTTAGGTATCTCTATTCTATGAGGTGTTTTATATGTTACTCTTAGTATTTTTAAACTTAAAAAATATTTTTTCAAGGTCCCTACATCTTATAGATTCATATTTCTATCCTATTTTACAAAACTATCAGTTTATGCTCAAAAGGGAGTGCCCTCTGTCTGAGACAAAATAGAGGGCACTCCCCTATTTTTTCAAAAAATAGTAGTTATTGGATAGGATTATTAAAGTATTATATATTACCTATAAAAAATTAAAGCTCTTTAATGCATTATTAGACCCTCCAAAGTCATTGAAAACCAAAGTGGACTGTGAGGGAAGACATTGTGTGCAGGCATTTACCAATTTGAATGTAGTTATCTGTTTAGATTCCTCTCTCTACCTTGTCCTCATTTAATTAAGGTGTAAAAATATAATAACCATATTTTTATAGGTTTTAACCATTATTATAAATCCTTATAAACCATGTTTTCATCTTGGACTATGTTTTTACTTAGTTAGGCCTAAGTATGTTACCTTGTCTGCTTGTTCCCCTTGCCTATAGGTGTAAGTTGTCTTGTTCAGATTTTGAAAATTTTATAATACCCTTATTAAATCCTATAATGTCATTTATTATCTTTATTTTACCTTTTTTCACCCTGTATAGGGTCAAACCTCACTTATGCACCATATTTTGCTCACCATTTGTCATAGTCATTTACAATGGTTGTAGGTGTACTTAGGGTCCCAAAGGAGTCTATATAGGATTGTTAATCATGTTTATATATAATTAAGGTGATAATTGATTTGAATAATGTGATCACAAGTTTTTTCATCACTCCAAATTATCTATACCCTTTACATGTCTCTTGAACTCATAAACTGATTTCCTTCTCTGCCTTTGACTAAGAAACCCTACCTTGTCTTCTCTAACAGTGGGTACTATAGATGGTTGTCTTGTTATAGGCATTGAATATGATGAAAAAAATTATTTTAAGCTTCCAAAATCATATCCTATCTTCAATTACCATTTTTCACTTTCCACACTCAAAACCACAACTTCTTTGTTCACTACTTGAGACAGTCAACCTAGCTGACTATACGAACTGTCTCTTCACCCTATAGGAAAGTAAGGTCTTGAAATTTACCAAATAGATTCATGATAATTATTTATCCCATAAAATAATGATCCATACTTTATCAATTCATCAAAACATGGTTCTAGGTCATTGTCTGCCTGCAGCTGTAGGTGCTCACATCCTTGTGTATGGACTACAGGTGCTTTTCGAGGAATATGACATCACTTAACATCTTGTTTTGATGATCATTTATATCATGAAAATTAAATTAATTGAATATAAATATTTTAAAATGTGGGGTATTATTTAGTATTTAAAATTTAATTGAAGGGTTTCTTTTGGAGTCTTATAGTTAACACTGACTGTAATTAGTGCATAAGAATGCAATCTTAGGCCTTTCAAAAACTGATCCTCATTTCTCATCTTCCCCTCAAACTTGGAAAGGATATTATCCTATGTGATAAATACAAGGTTTAATTATTTATACTATTTAAATATAATTTCAACCATGCCATATGTTATTCACAAAATCCCCATACCTCTATTTTACAAATTTAGGGACAAAAAGCCTAAAACTTAGTCATTATCCTTGGAGGTGGTTTTCAAATTGGTTTGGCCACATATCACTTCCAAAAAGTTTTTCATGATGTATACTCATGCTATTACCTCAAATATGGGTTCCAAATCATGTTTCAACACCTCATAATGGCTCTTCAACTCTCTGTGGGCTACCTGTAGGTGACCATTCAGTGCATACAAATAATTGGTAGAACATGGGCAATATGCATTGATTTAGACCTCAAATGAGTTGTAAAATTATATAAATAATTTAAAATACATAATTATAATTATAAAAACTTGAAACAAATGTGAACACATTTATTTCAACATGGACTCTTTCTTCATGGCTCCTGAAAGTGTATGCTAATGGCTGCCTGACTATTTTTTCCTTGCATATGACTGCAACTATGAAGATTACTTAGAGAATTAATGTTAAAAGAAGTAAGGAAAAAATATCACATATAAAACATCAAAATATACCTATCACAACCCTCTATAGACATTTGTAAAGCATGAAAACCTAAAAATTGTGAGAATAGGCTTGTTATCCCACATAAGACCAGTCTACAAACTCAAGATGATTTGACCATAAAAACACCTTGGAACGTGAACCCAAGAATAGGAAAAATTATATGGGAGATTCAAAATATTTTATAACTAATATCAGTAGTTGAGTTGTACAAACTATCCCAAACAAGAGCAAAACTTGTAAGATACATAAATTAGTAAGAAAAAAAATATAGTCAACTTCATGAGGATGTTTCATTAAGAAAAAGTCACCATTATTAAAAATAATTATATTTAAATGAAGGTATCTAGGTTTAATACAACCTCCTAGAATAATTTGACCTGAAACCTCCTAAGCTGTTCATACTAAGCAAAACCCTAGAGGTCACTTCTGTATGTCTAGGAAATCAAAGATGGAATAAAACAATTTTGGGTCAAAAGTAGAATTTATAGAGAAAATAAAAAATTGGTATGAGTGTGGATAATATGAAGGTGTATTCCATGATATTTTACCATATGGCACACTTCCCCATGGGTTGTACAAGTGCCATTTTCTTCCTCTTTCTCAAGAAAACTGCACTTTTCTCTAAAGGACCTACCATATTTTAGTTATGTCAGTTGGTTAAGATATATTAGGAAACATGGGGCATAAAATCATATTTTTAAATCTTCACACTTCCCAATAAATCCATACAAGTCATTAAATGTACCCTTTTTGACCTGCAAATGACCTAAAATGACTAAAGGGACTAAAATAACTAAAGACCAAGGCTAGTATAACATTAAATGACCTTAGTAAACCTATAAAAAAAATTATGACATATATATTAGACCCATAGAACATCTAAAAGTCAATTTTTTACCTAGGGGTACCCCAATTTGACCTAAAAGTCAAATTTGGTCAACACTTATCAACATACCCTTTTCTCTTTCATGATCTGCATGTACCACCTAGATTATTGAAAGAGTTATCAAAAATATTCAGCCAAGATCTATTTTATGGATCATTACCAAAGCCATTGATGATTTAACATACACTCAAAATGAAAAAACCAACTGTAAATAAATAATTGTTAACACATAATGAGATAAAAGTGAATAACAAAGTATGTATATTACAATGAATATCACTTGATTATATAGGCAAGGCAAAACAATATGCAAGTTAAACTAGAAAATGTGGGACTAAACCACACATAAGACAAAAATAGGTAAACACAAATACCTAGAGCCTAGCAAGCATGAGTAAGATACTATAACCCTTGCCCTCATGTGAAGGTAGGGGCTAACAATAGAGGATGCAGTGTGAAGTCACGTGTCCTTATGAATATCAATCCATGATGCTAGATTGCATGGATGTCAAGTCACTATAATCACCAAGTCAAATTAGGAATGGTGTTGAATACAAAGATCATTGAACATAAACACTACACTCCAAAGTACTAGGTAGAATGATGAACCCAAAGAAACATCACTTGAACACTCTCCAATATGATGGTGAGAAGTGATCACAAAAATTGGTAGGGCTACCACACTGGTGTCATTAGAAGAATCAAAATTAAGGCCATGGAGTTAAGTACCAATCATCATATGGGTTTCATCAAACAAAGTGCCTAATTAAGATACACATGTCCAAAGGAGAAAACCAAAAAACATTCAAAAGTGCAAAATACATAACTCTCATAAAGTGGAGAAAAAGAGAGAAAACCCATAGGAAAAACTCCCCCTCAAAAAGAGAGAAAAAAAGAGTAATATAGATCTAGAAATCCCCAAAAATATGATGCTAAATAAGTCCACACTATAATTACTTACAAGTCATAAAAGAACTCAATCTGCATGAGTGGTTTGAATTCACTACTCGATCACAAAAACAACTAACACTAGGCTTCACTAGAATAATTTTAATCAAGAAGACTGTAAGTGGTGATCAAATTAAAAAAAAGTACTACATGTGCAAATAACTCTCAACACCAAAAATTATAATGTACATCACACCCCCCCATACATGCTTCTTTATGATTTTACATGATTTTGGTAATCATCTCTTGTGTGTAGAACAATTATCTTGTTTACAATTGGCTTTCTCCTTTTGGGTGAATGCTGAAGCATCAATGGCTATAGTAATGAGCCATTGGAGAGATCTTGGTTGAAGAGTTTTTGATCTTGATGAAAGTACAAAAAATTACTACATGTGCAAAGAATGCTCAACACTAAGAAACAAAATGTACATCACACCCCCACATACTACTGATTGGGTGGAGTGACAAAGGTTTGCACAAGTGATCTGAATCCACTACTCAAACATCAAATAAATTGACACTATATAAACCAAAATATCTACAAACAAAGAGACTATTACATGGTAAAAAAAGGTTTCAAAAATATAGATAAGTATCTCAAAGATGATGGCCCATGGTGGTGATGAAAAAGACAAGAAACTAAAGATGTAAAAAGGTGCCTAAAATAGAGCACACAAATGCATGAAGGTAGACAAGGCTAAATCAAAAAACTTCCCATGACACTTTATAGATAAGTGTGAGTAAAATATAAACCATACACTAAAAAATACCAAATGGAAAAAAGGAAGACACTTGGATTCACCAAAATAGCTCCAAATAAGGATATTGTTGACTTGTTAAATAATCCATCAAGAGAGATATGCTCAAAAAAAAAGTGAGTGAAAAAGTGTCTCCATAAAAGAAGGTGAGGTGCTAAAAAAGGGGCCTCGAGGAGACATGACATAACTACCAATGTGTAGAAGTACTAATGCATATTGTGGGATGATGGAAGAGTGTGACCAATGGAAAAAAGAGGCATAATGTATGTAAATACACCATAAAAAGATTAACAACCAAAAATAACAATGTGCAAAGCACATACAAAAAGATGTCAGCCTAAGTCGAAAATGTGTTTGAGATAGTGCATGCACAAAGTATAACGTAGGGCCCATAACATAGAAAACCCCATAGTAGGGATAATTTACACTCAATAATAGGACATAAGACTCAGCCAAAAATACATCCATGAGTGCAATAAATGGTGACATGCAATTAAGAAGAAGCAAGAAAAAAGTTTGTGTTGCCTGTGAGGGGATCTGATCACTTGCCATACTGGACCTCACCCTCTGATTTATGACAAATGAAAGAGATAATTTACATGTAAAACAAGGAATATTCCCTCAATAAATGCTCAAAACATAGCAAATATGTCACCACTAAAATTCACCACATGACATAAGCACATGACATCACATCCAATGTGAAGAGACCCCCTAGAATGTGCCACTTTATATTTTAGTGCATTTTAAAATGTAAATAGGCCCAATGTGTGGTAAATTGAAAAAAATGTTACTCAATTTCAAGCTACCAGTCAAAAGTTATTAAACAGTCTATTTCCCATAAATAAGACCTATTTAATAAAAATTTGCAAAAAGTTTAAAATAAGTACTATGGCTAAGGTGAACCTAGACTTTCAACCACTTGTTGGAATCAACACGAAACCAAGAATCTCTTTAAATCAACTAAAGGCAAAAAAAAATCCATCCAATGACCTCTATGCCTATGCAAGTGAACTACACTTCCTCTTAAGGAGAAAATATAGCTATTTAACACAAATAATGAATATACAACTATCTTAAGAGGAGAAAATGATGGATTACTATTGTCTAATTTGTTGGCACATTAAATCTATGAAATATGTGATGGAGAATTAGGCACAACTGGAGTGGTTGGATAATCAACTACTATAAAAAATGACAATGCCACCAAAGTTAGACAACTTGATTGTAATGTCCAATGCAAAACATTTTCATCACATAATAACATAGCCTCTAATCAGATCAAAAAGGATGCTACCTAACTCAACAAATAATAGATCTAGGAAAGAATAATTTAGGGTTTGAGGAATGCGTCTATTAGATTTCCTCCACACACAATAAGCACTCCACTCTCAATATAGACCTAGAATCTTCTTTATCTCACATAATTTTATTTAGGTGAAGGAATACAAGTTTGGGTAGGTGAATATTAGAATGCAGATTTTTGATCTTTAATGCATTTTCCTTAGAAAGTGCAGTCTTATACCAAAATGAAGACCTATGAAAGATAAAAACTCCACCATAGAAATGAAAGGTGTTGGAGTGGTGCTTGAAATGTATTCTAACGTAGCTATCCAAGGATGGAACTTGGGTTAGATCCTCCCAAAATAAACAAAGACTTCTTCCAATAGTGATCTCCCTCAAGTGCTCCACACACTCATTCAATATTCTAATGCCAATATAGAGACTAGATTGGAAAGGTTTGTTGCATGAAACTTCAATGCCCCATCTAGGTCTCTATCCCAACATATTTCTTCCAATGCACTAGAAAAAGGATGCCAAATCTAATTTGGAATGCCACCTATGCAGACTTAAAATAATATTCCAACATATATACCTAATCCAAATTGTCATGTGGTCAAATAAATACTAAATCCAATCAAATATCCAAATCTAACTTTGTGAGTTGAGCAAGCAATGACAGATCGATAATGACAAGAGATCTATAAGTTGAGTAATGGCTACTGGAGGGTGGATTTGATACAATGAAAGAGTTATCAAAAATATTCAATCGAGATCTTTCCAATGGATCATTACCATAACCATTGATTCTTTAGCATACACTCAAAATGAGAAAACCAATTATAAACAAACAATTATTAACACATGAGATGAAAATGTATTATAAATCATGTATATTACAATGAATAACACTTGATTATATAGGCAAGGAAAAATAATATGCAAGATAAACTAGTCAATGTGGGACTAAATCCTATATAAGATAAAACTAGGTAAACACAAATACCTAGAGCCTAGCAAACATGAGTAAGATACTCTAACACTTATGACCAAACAAGACTAAAAATTAAGGCAAAGGTTGAGGATAGACCAAAAACCAAATATGTATAACAAACACAAACACAACAAACAACAAATAGAAAACAACAACAAAACAAAAGCATAAAATTAGGTATAAGGATATAATAGGATGGCTTATGCTTGTAAATAGTGCATGAGGAATTTACCATTAATAGGTAGTGTGACATCCTCACCAGTTAAACTCTTTATCCTAAAATCACTCACCTAAATTCTCAAAAATTTGGAATGGACCTAACAAAAGGGCATACAATTTATTGTGTTGCCCCTTTCTCTCATGATCTTTATCCCATAACAAGACAAGATCAACAATTCTAAATTCTTTTATTTTATCTCTCTTGTTAAACCATATTTTGATAATTCGTTGATGTTTACTAAAGTGTGATAGTGTTGCATATCTTATTTCTCCTAATTGTATTAGGTTCAATAGCTTAGTTTTAATTTTTTCATCAATTTCAAGATAATCTCTCATGAATTGTAAAGTAGAGATTTTCAAATGCATAGAGAAGATTGGTTCTTGACCATATACCAAATAATATGGATAAGTTCCTAGGGATAAATTGACTCTAATTCTGTCAGCCCAAAGTACTGCTTCTAACACATTATGTCAATCCCTAGGATTCTTATCCAAAATTTTATTAATAACAACAAGAAAAGTATTATCTATAGACTCATCCACACCATTACCTATAAGATAATAATTATAAGAGTACTTGAGGATTACTTTTGTATGCATCTAAATATGAATCCCCTAACTATTCCACTAATCCTGCTATTTATCCTAATCAATCACATAACCATAATCCTAATTAAATAATTAAGTCATATCACCGTTAATTATTATTCATCCACTAACCTTATTACAACCCCAAAAAATTATTAATTCATCTAATTCCCTATTATCCACTAACTAATCCCACTTATATTAGAATTTAAAATTCTAATCCCACCTACCCTAGCCTATTCCTAGAATATCCTACATCCCTAGTCCCTAATCACCTATCTAATCATCTCATTTAATAATTTACTAATATTTTTTATCTCCTTAATGTATTTTATAATTCTCCAGTTCTAGAATCCTCTCTATATTAGCCCTCCTCTCTAGAAGCCTCTAATTCTAGAGGCTTCAAAGGAATTTTTAATTCCTTTTTAGTCCTCCCTCTTTCTTATACTTAAATGAACCATTCCTCCATTGTCAAACTAACTTCATAATTATAAATTCTCTAAGACTTCATAATATCATTGAATCCATGAATCTATGCCATCCAAGTCTTCTGATCAATCAAACATCATGCTAAAATTCTAAGTTTAACCATAGCAATCAAACAAGCAAGTCAAAATCATTAGAGAATCATTGTGAAGATCTTAGAGGGAAGTCAAAGAGAAGAAAAGTGATGGTAAGGATTCATTTTTTAATTGTGTATTATTCCTATATTTTTATCCATTTGATGTTATTGTAGTTTTGGGTTAAGTTTATTATTTTTAATATATTATATCCATATCTCAAAAATACAATCATCATAGTTTTGGGCCTATCCCTCTCTCCACCTAATTTCCTTCACCTACAACTTGGTCTCCTCTTCCAACCCCCTGATCCCCCATTTATAGTCATCATTTCCTGTTCACCCCCATCCTATCCATCCCTCTATGCCTAGGATTATGTCTTCCATGCCCGTCATCTCCTCAAATGGGCATGTGATTGTACTAATGTCTATACTACTCCTTTGTTTCTCACTCTTTATTAAGGTATCAATAATATTTAGGGCTATCTCTGAAGCCACCACCCTATATACCTTTCCATGAACCCTGAATCTACCATAAGTTTTTGATATTCCCATACAACTAGAGTAATGCTATCATAGTCCACTCACACTATAACCTTGTCCACTCTCCACCCCCACTAAGGCCTCTCCCTGTCACTCTTATTGAATAGGTGATCCTCCCTTGGGATGTCCTGATGACATCTAAACTATCTCTAAACCCTATCTATACTATATCTCTCTATGCCTACTCACCCCCATCCTATCCATCTTGGCCATCCATTTGCACTTGGAGATGTGGCCTCTATACCTATCATCTCCTCAAATGATCTTATACCTATACTAGTCTCCATAATACTCCTCCACTCCTTGCTCCTTATAGAGGTCTCAATAATCTTTGGGGTTGTCTCTAAAGCCACCACCCTGTATATGCTACCATGACCCCTATATCTACCATAGGTGTATGGTAATCTTAAATAACTATATAAATTCTAGCATAGTCCACTCATGCTAGAACCTTATCCATGATCTGACCCCATTGGATATTCTCCCCATCACTCCTATGAAAGAGGTGATCCTCCCCCAGGATGTCCTACTGACATCTAAACTATCTTTGAACTCTATCTAGTGTATATCTCTCAATAATATAATCTCTATGTCCAGTTAGGTAACACTCTGTTAGCATGTATCTCATGATGTTTATATCCTCTGCCCATCCCCATTAGACTTATCTATAGGGAATCCATGTAATTTGATCATCTCTCAAGATATTTAATGCCTATCTATAAAACCACATATCTCTAGTATGATCTCTCTGCATTCCCAAAATAATATACCATCTAAAATTTAGGGGATGATCAAGCTCTCTATCTTCATGTGTACCCAATAGTATCTCAATATTTATGTGCTCCTAGCTCCAAATAAGAAGAAATAATGGACCAAATATAGCTTCACCTCTATATGCACCCATGTGCACCTATAAAAATGACCCAATACTATGGGCCCCTAGGAAAATACATGGTAGTCATAAACCATATCAATAACTACATCTTCCATCCCCAAATGAAACCACTACCCCCTCTTGTTCAATATTAGTAATCCAATGACAAGAGACATAAAAACTAGGGTCAATCTATCAATTGACTCATCTCTAAATGCCCTATCTATATCTATCCATGCATCTCATACTCTGATTTATAGATGTCTACATAATTTTAGACAATATCACTTAAGGTCCATGATTTTTATTAGATCAAATCCCCTCTCATCGGTAACTCAAAGATATGCAACATGTCCTCTAGAGTGACAATCATCTCCCTAATAACAAAATGGAATGTTTTGGTCTTGGAGTGCCACCACTACACTAATGTTATAATGAGTGATCTAGGTGGATCCATGTATCATTCCATTTTTGAAAGTCTTCAAATTCTGATCGAACCATTTGCACATCATAGAGTTCTTTGAGAGCTTTTCAACACTTCTTTTAGAATGTAAAATGGAGTGTGGATGCTCGAGATAAAGCTTTCTGAAGTATTCTTGTGACAACAGATTAATAGGGGTCAAAAAGTGATGTGGCACTGTGTAATATGCCAAGTGGTCCAATAACCATTTGACATGTGTCAATATGAATTGGTGTAAAAAAATTGGTTTGGTGTTAGTTTTAGCCTTTGGTCTTTGACAGGTAGTCATATGAGGATTTGTGGGCCCCACTATTTGCTCGTTGGGGGCCCTTAGTGAGGGTCAACACACTCTTGTAGAGGGGTACCTTAGCCTCTTATAATTCATATGTCATTGTTTACAACCTTGTATTTATGTTACCAAGGCTGCTCAAACCCCACCAATGTGGGATAATTGTTTTCCACTTTGAATAAGAGTTTTCATACCTTACGCCACAACATATCAAGACCACTTGCCAACACGTCAAGATCACTTACCAACATGCCAATATCACTTGCCAACATGCCAAGACCATGTGCTCACACGTTTTCCAATGGTAGCCTAAGTTAGGCACCAAGATTACTTTTAACACCTAAGTCTCCCTCAAAAAAGGGACGTTGGGATTCATTATGGGGGCTGCCAAGCATTAAAAGGCATATAAATAGTTGCAAACTCGCAAATGTGGGATAAAAGATAGGACAAAAGTGCCCCAAAAGGAAGGCCAATGCCTTGAACCCAGGACCTCTCATCCAAAAGGATAAGCCCTTGACCGCTTGAGCCACAGGCTTGGAGGTGATATAAGAGGGGCAAATTTCCACTTGAAGGGTATTAGGCAGCCGACTGTGTGTAGAATTACGAAGGTCAGAGATTACTTTATGCTTTATACGGCCTTGGGCCTTTATTTTTTGGTCTGAGAGATAATTATACAGACAAGCAGAGACCAGGGAAGGTGAATTGAAAACTTGAATTTAATTTGTAAGCCATTTTGATGCATAAATTAATGGAAATAGTCCTCACTTTGAATGGACCTGGAGACGTAGGCTATTGAAGCTGAACTCCGTTATCAATTTACTGGTGATTTATTTTGATTTTTCTCTACTATTTAATAATTTTTATCTTCATTTTAATTCTGATTTTAATTTCTTTATGCAAAATTTAAAGAAAAAGTCAAGAATTATAAAGATATTTTAAATGCAAAAGTGTTATTCAAATTTGCTACACTTGCATTTTTCAAGTTTTCAGATCAGAATGAGAGCCTTATCTATCTTGATAATTAGCATCATCACAATATAATATACGATAGTCTTTTTCAATAATCCATAATCCATTAAAGTCAACCTATGCATCTCTTGAAGGACCAATGATCATTTTAAGCTATAAAATAATACTCCCAAATGTTTTGACACCGTAAATAACCTATTAGCCCTTTATCACTACTAACCATCCTATCTATCTGATCACACCTATCAATCCTATATATCCATCTATCTATCCTACCAGTCCTACCAATCCTATCTAGCATATCTATCCATATGAATCCAACCTTCCTATCCACTTATCCCATCTATTCTTCCTACCCTAACTACCTATCCTATTCAAACAATCAATCCATCCTATTTACCTATCTACCCCATCCATCTTATTTATCCCACCACTCTAACAAAAAATCCTATCTGAATTATTAATACCGCCTAACATACTTATCTACCCCTCCTACCCATCCATCCACCTATCTAACTTACCCATCTACCCATCCACTTCCCATCCCCTTCCCTAACTAACCCCTCAAACTAATTTTCATCAAAATCATATTTACCCATTAGCCCTAATCCACAATTTTGATAACATTACATCTTCACTATTATAGTTTTATAGAACTACATGTCACCTCATGTGGTATCTCAAAGTTTCATTTCCTCCCATGTGGTATTTCAATATCATAGATTGCCCACTATGGTTTCAAAAAACCATAGTTTACCACATGCAATTTTACAAAATCGTAGCACACAAGTACACTTTCACCTCTTAAAAATGTAAAACTATAACTCAGGGCAATTATCCCAATTGTAATTTTGCATTGTATATTCATATCTCTAATAAATACATGCAATACATGCATTAATGAAAAAATTTACTAAGCTTGATTAGAGAATTCACTGGTGGTCTTCCATCGGCTACTCTCTGATACTCCTTGATTCTCTCCCCATGGTGAGATGCTCGTGGGATGTGATCCATATTTATTATCTCTATATCTCAAATCACAAAATTCAAAGAGTGAAAATGACTCTTTTTACCCTTCCCAAATTTCTATTTTACCCCCTAATAACCCTATTCTTTTACCATTTGCCCCATTTAGTCCCTTTTAACCCTATCTTCTTGTCCAACCAACTAATTCTAACCCCCATATTCCTTTATACATCATGTTATCACATTTAATACCATTCCTAGTCATTATTATATATCTCAAAGTCATTTTAATCATTTTTTGGGGTATGGAATTCCATTCCCCCACTCATCCAACATCATGAGTCAGAACAACATTGGCATAAGGTCTCTTTAAACTATGTAAGCAACATTTGGTAACTTTTTAGTGCCCAAATATAGCGCAACCACTACTAACAACAAATTCATATCCCATCCCATTTGGGTCACTTGAATCTAATAAATCATGTTAAGTTATGATCATTATATAAAATATATTTATTGTCACCAATCACTTCTCGTATATCTTTTATTAGCCTCTAGTTGTTATTTGTATGCGTCTTATCTTGAGACATGTCATCAACTTGTGGCCTATTCAATCTATCCATTTCATGGACATATGTCATCATCTCAAGAATCTTCATCTTATCACTTGAATCCACTTGCCTCTCTCCTAGGCATTGGTCTTTATCAAAAACTCATTGTATGAGGATAATCATTGTTACTCAGGTGTGTTCCCCCTTGGAACTAGTCTTATGCTTGTAGCCTTATCCCCTTCCATTTCTACTTAGGTCATCTTGTCATATCTTAACTTGAACTTAGGGCATCCTAACCCCTCATTTTCTTAATTTAACACCCACCATGAGGATATCTTTTTGAGAGGCCATTTGGCTCATTCCTCCCTACATCTCCCCTCGAGGGGGCATCATGAAACCTCATTTTACTAACTTATCCATGAAATGGTTTTTATTTGAAAAACCATTACTCCTTCCACTTCATCACTCAAAATGACCTTTCAAAGAGGGGGAAAATGTATACACCTAAATTTACTCACCCTAACTATTCCATTAATCCCACTATTTAATCTTGTAACCATAATCCTAACTAATTAATTAAATCCTATTCCCTATAATATATCCCCTACATCTTACTAACATTTATACACCCTCATAACAAATTAATCCCCTCATTATCTCACTAACATCATATTTAACTTCTAATCCTACCTCATTAATTAGCCACTAGCCCTACTTACCAATTTAAAATTAATATTTATTCCAAATACCCCCTAACCAACCTATCCCTAGCCTTTCCTATACTCCTATAATCCTTAAACCTCCCTAAACCCATAAGTAATCTCTATTATCCCTTAATTATATATACAAGTCTCTAGATCTAGAGACTTCCCTAAATTTCTATAATTATCTAAACTAAAGAATACTAAATGAATTAAAAATTCATCTAAATCCTCCTACATCAACCTATAAATAAATATGTTTGAAACATGGTTAAATTAATTAGAAACTCATAAGTCAATCTTTCATCCATATACTAGCTATCCCAAGTACTCATACTCTCTTGCATATACTCTAGCATCCAAAAAATCCATTATATCCATCTTTTCTTCCATCAGTCATCCAATATCACTGATTGGTCAATTCATCATTTAAATTTTACATTTTCCTCCTTCAATTAGGGCATGACAAGGATCATAACTTTATTATCATATCTCATCACCTTGCATGTGTCCTTGATTAGGGCATCATCATTATTAATCACAAAGTAGCTTATTCATTCAATGCATTGTAGATTAACTCTTCCCCTTCATCTTTTGGTCACTCGATCATATCACTTCTTTTCTCTATTATCCCCTTCATCATATCACTTGGATTTAGCTATGAGATACATATATAAATTCATATATAATAATTGTCTTATTTTGGCCCAACGCTCACCCATACATGTGTCTTTTCCTAGGATATGTCTAATGCTTGTGTCTTTTTGTCCTATCATCATCATATTATGGTTAATTCCCCCTTGGGATGTGTCAACAATCATGACAAAATCACTTCCCCTCCCTATGCATATGTTTTTCCTAGGCAAACCATCCCTTTTTAACTCATTATATAGGTAAAATTGTTAAGTTGTGGAGCTAACAGCGTCACAGGTATGCAAATGTGGAGGTTGTTGAGTGTCATAGTAACTAACATCAGTCAGGCCAACTAACATCAGTCATCTTTAGCTACACAATAACTGGCATCAGTTATGGTCAGTCAACATCAGTCAGACAGGAACTGACGTTGGTCACCTATGCATTTCCAGGTGGCGTTTCCAAAATTAGATTTGCTAGTTTTAGGAAAATAGTCAGTTTGCATGTAAAGACTAATTTTAGTCTTGAGTTTGCATTTCTAATTATTGTTTGGTTTGGGATCTATTTAAGAGACCCATGGGGCTGTATTGTAAATAAGGACTAAGAAGGATTAGATCCTCAACTTGAAGGCAAGAACAACAATTGGGTTGGTTGTCTCAAGGGGTGTAAGATCAGTTGATCTACAAGGAGCAAGATCAGGGAGATCTACATGGCAAGTAAGATCAGTTAGATCTGCAAGGGTGCAAGATCAAGGAGATCTACTTGGTGGACTGGCAATAGGCAACAACAACCATTGGGTTGATTGTCACTGATTGGTGGAGGGAATAACTTAGTGTTGAGTTGGTTTTAATTGATTGAGAGAGAGAACTCTTGAGGGAGAATTACTGTACACCTTAGAGGTGTGGGAAGAGTGTGATTTCTTCATTGTATTTCCTTTTGGAAGAGTGTTAATGCAGATTGTATTATTTTTCATATCTCATATTCTATGCTATTTCTGAATTCTAGTTACATATTACTTCTGGTTTAATTTTGTGTTTAGTTTCTTATATAAAAGTAATCAATTATACTTTAAGGAGGATCCTGACAGTTGGTATCAGAGCTGTAATCTAGATCCTGACAAGTGGTATTAGAGCCTGGTTCAGAGTAGGTTAGTGTTTGTTGATTATAGGTCACTCACAGGGGTTTCTATTTGAGTGGGAGTAAAGCAATGGTAGAAGAAATTACACTAAGAATGGAGAAATTCAATGGCAAGAATTATCAATTATGGAGGATGCAGATAGAAGATTATCTGTATCAAAAAGATCTGTACTTACCATTGGGTGGGGTTTCAAGTAAGCCCACAGATATGAAAGATGAAGAATGGAATGTTCTTGATCAGAAGGCTCTGGGATCTATAAGGTTGAGCCTGGCATCATTTGTGATTTCCAACTTATCATAGGCAAAGACAATGGTAGAGTTAATGGAATCTTTGGCAAATTTATATGAAAAACCCTCAGCTTTGAATAAGGATTTCTTATGAAGCAATTATTTAATTTGCAAATGCAGGAAGGTGGATCGGTATATAGCCATCTTAGTGATTTCCATGGATTAGTAAATCAGTTAATTTCAGTCAATATAGATTTTGATGATGAAATTAAGGCTCTTTTAATCTTATGCTCTTTACCTGAAAGTTGGGATAGTTTGGTAATGGCAGTTAGTAATACTGCGTCTGCTTCAAATATCTTGAAAGTTGATGACGTTGTTAGTGTAATCTTGAATGAAGAAATTCATAGGAAAAGCACAGGGGAAACATCAGGGAATGCTTTAAGTTTTGAAAGCAGGGGAATATAAAGAGAGAAGAGCAAGCAAAGGAAATCAAGGTCAAAGATAGGCAGGAAATCCAAATCCAAAAATGGAGGTATAACCTGCTAGAATTGTGGAAAGAAAGGGCATGTAAAGAAAGATTGTTGGTTGGTAGAAGATCAACATGAAGGAAATAAAGAAGCAAATGATGCAGGTATTGTTGCACAAGATGCTCTTATATGTTCCTTGGATAAAGTAGAATCTTGGGTTTTAGATTCTGGTGCCTCTTTCCATGCAACCCCAAATAGAGATTTTTTCCATGATTATGTCCATGGAGACTTTGGAAATATTTATTTAGGGGATGGTGAGCCTTGTCAAATGGTTGGCAAAGGGGAAGTGCAACTAAAATTGTAGAATGGCAACACATGGGTGTTAAAGGATGTCATGCATGTCTGAGTCTTGAAGCAGAATTTGATTTCTGTAGGAAAGTTGGGTGATGAGGGTTACACAGTAACTCTCACAGTGGAATCTTGGAAAGTTTCCAAGGGTGCACTTGTTTTAGCAAGGGGTAAGAAAGTAGGTACACTTTATCTATCTACCTGTATTACTGATTCTCCTTCTGTTTTATCTACTTTAGATGTAGATGTAAAGATGTGGCTCTGTAGGCTTGGTCACATGAGTGAGAAGGGAATGCATGTTCTTAAGTCAAATGTTAAGAACTAGAAAGCCTTGGTTTTTAAGGAGAAGATGATGGATAGAGATCAGCTCAAGAGGCTAAATAATTCTGAGCAGGGCAATGTTGATTTGGACAAGGTTATGATCCAAAATGAGCTCACGGGTAAAAATCATCACTCACAAAAAAACACAGATATCGATGTCGATCAGGTAAGAACTGATGTCAATCAAGCAGGAATCAATGTTGGTCTGGTGGAGACCAAAGTCAGTGATGTCAGGCAGGTGAAAATTGACGTCAGTCAGGTCGGTCACATGGAATTGACATCGGTCGGGTGTAGACTGAGAGATGACTAGGATTGGTCACTGTTAGAATGAAATTTAGGTAGACAACAAGCTGTCAAGGAGTCTCAAATGCCCATGAGGAGGATTGAAAGGGTAAGTAAACCTCAAATTCATTATTCCCCTTCTTTATACTACTTGTTGCTCACTGATGTTCGAGAACCATGAAGTTTTGAAGAGGCAATGCAGGTAGAATCCAAGAAATAATGGGAACATGGCATGAATGAGGAAATTGATTCCTTGGAAGAGAAGCAAACATGGGATTTGGTAGAGTTGACAACCAGAAAGAAAGCACTGAAAGATGAATGGATTCACAGGTTAAAGAAAGGAGAGAATGGATAGGTGAGATAGAAGTCTAGGTTATATGGTCTTGAGCAAGCTCCAAGATAGTGGTATAGGTTTGACAAGTTTATGACAAAGCATGGCTTTAGTCAATGTCAATGTGACCATTGTGTTTATTTTACCAGGTTGGATAATATTAGCTACATTATCCTATTACTGTATGTAGTGTATATGCTTGTTGTAGGGTCACACATGCAAAGAATTACTGAGCTAAAGGTAAAAGTAGCTCAGACATGTGCCAGGAAGGATTTAAGAGTAGCAAAGAAAATCCTTGGCATGAGTATTTCTAGAGACAAGGAAAATCACAGGTTGATTTTGTCTCAAGAGGATTATACGAATAAGGTAGTGGAGAGGTTCAATTTGCAAGATGCAAAACCAGTAAGCACACCTATGGTTGGACAGTTCAAGTTGAGCTATGAATAGTGTCCTAAATCACATGATTAGGTTGAGTACATGGTATGTACTAGACCTGATATTACCCAAGCAGTGGGAGTTGTCAGCAAGTTTATGGCCAATCCAGGAAAGAAGCATTGGAAAGCAGTTCAGTGGATTCTCAGATATTTGAGAGGGACTAGCAACAGGTATTCATGTTATGCAGGGTCAATCACTTCTCTACATGTGTATGTAGATTCAGATATGGCAGGTGACTTGGATGGCAGGAGAAGCACCACAGGATATGTGTTCACTATTAGTGGAATAGCAGTTAGCTGGATTTCAGAGTTGCAAAAGGTTGTTGCAATCACAGTGGCTAGCAAGGATAGGAACACTGCAGATATGCTAACAAAGCCAAAAACAAAGGAGAAGTTGAATATTCATTCAAATTTTTTTGGTCTTCAAGATTGATCTTGAAGATGGAGATACACGCCAGAAATAAATTAGAGGATGTTGCTATATAGGTATAGGTACAGGTGTAGCTATTTATCTCCAAGTGGGAGATTGTTCAGTTGTGGATCTAAAAGCTTCACAGGTATGTAAATGTGGAGGTTGCTGAGTGTCATAGTAACTGACGTTGGTCATCTTTAGCTACACAATAACCGGCATTGGTTATGGTTGGCCGACATTGGTTAGACAAGAACCGATGTTGGTCACCTGTGCATTTCCAAGCGGCATTTCCAGAATTAGATTTGCTAATTTTAGGAGAACAATTAGTTTGCATGTAAAGAATAATTTTAGTCTTGAGTCTACATTTCTAATTATTATTTGGTTTGGGATCTATTTAAGAGACCCATGGGGCTGTATTGTAATTAAGGACTAAGAAGGATTAGATCCTTAACTTGAAGGCAAGAACAACAATTGGGTTGGTTGTCTCAAGGGGTGTAAGATTAGTTGATCTGCAGGTAGCAAGATCAGGGAGATCTACATGGTAAGTAAGATCAGTTAGATCTACAAGGGTGCAAGATCAAGGAGATCTACTTGGTGGACTGGCAGTAGGCAATAACAACCATTGGGTTGATTGTCACTGACTGGTGGAGGGAACAACTCAGTGTTGAGTTGGTTGTAATTGATTGAGAGAGAAAAATCTTGAGGGAGAATTACTGTATGCCCAAGAGGTGTGGGAAGAGTGTGATTTCTTCATTGTATTTCTTTTTGAAAGAGTGTTAATATAGATTGTATTATTTCTTGTATCTCATATTATGTGCTATTTCTGAATTCTAGTTACATATTACTTCTAGTTTAATTCTATGTTTAGTTGCTTATACAAAAGTAATCAATTGTGCTCTAAGGGGGATCCTAACAGCTGGTATTAGAGCTGTGTTCTAGATCTTGACACAAATTACTTTTCTTCATCATTTACCTCACACCACACATCCTATCCCCTTCTCTATTCATCACATCCCACACCTAGTTTTCTCTTTTGAGTCACCATCCATCTTATTCTTCTTCATATGTCCCCTTGAGGGGGCATAATGTGTACATCATATATTAACATTCATCCATGAGTGACTTTATTCTTTGAAAGTCCATCAATCCTTCTACTTCATCCACTCACAATTCCCTTTGAAAGAGGGGAACAATGTATGCACCTAAATTTTTTCACCTTAATTATTCTACTAATCTCGTTATTTATCCTAATTAATCCCATAACCATAATCCTAATCAAATAATTAAGTTAGATCCCCCTTCATTCTTATTCATCCACTAACCTTATTCCTACCCCATAATTTTTTTAATTCACCTAATTCCCTATTATCCACTAATTAATCCCACTTAACCATTATCTTAGAATTTAAAATTCCAATCCTACCTACCCTAGCCTATTCCTAGGCTCTCCTACATCCCTTGTCCCTAATCACCCATATAATCATCTCATTTAATTATTTACTAATCTTGCTTAATGGATAATAGAATTCTTTAATTCTAGAATCCTCTCTATCTTAGCCCTCCTCTCTAGAAGCCTCTAATTCTATAGGCTTCCAAGGAATTTTTAATTCCTTTTAAATCCTCCCTGTTTTTTCTATTTAAATGAACCAATTCTCCATTGCCAAACTAAATTGAGAATTAACATACACATAAGTTATCTAATCCTTCATACTATCATTGAATCTATGAATCCATGAATCTATGCTATTAAATTCTCTTGATCAAGCCAACATCATGCTAAAATTATAAGTCTATCCATAGCAATCCAAAAATAAAGTCAAATAACATTGAAGAATTAGTTTGAAGATCTTAGACGGAAGCCAAAGTGGAATAAAGTGATGGTAAGGATTCATTTTTAAATGTTTATGATTCCTATATTTCTCTCCCTTTGATGTTATTGTAGTTTTGGGTTAAGTTTATGCTTTTTAGTATATTAGATCCATAGCTCAAAAATAAAATCATACAACTTTGTTAGTGTATTCCCATTCTATGAATTAAAAAGAAGAGAATTTAAAACCATTATCACATACAAATGTAAATGACATTCCAAACTTGGTGATGATATGCTCCTCAAGGAAGTTGATTACCACTTCAGTTGTGTAGTTTTTGAAATCTCGAGCTTCAATCCAATGAGAATAATAATCAGATACTATCAAGATAAAATTATGTCTAGTTAATGAATTTGCATTGATAGCTTCAAAAACTTCTAGTGCCCACTTTGCAAAAGGGTGAACCTTAATAACATGATACAAGGTCATATCAAGAAGATGTTCTCTATGTTTCAACTTGACATGTATGGCAACTCCTCACATGTGTATGAGCATATTTGAAAATTTATATCTAATAGTAACCTAGATATATGATTTAGTGAGGTGTATATTTACCTAAACCATGGTTGTTTCCATACTTTTCATGAAAATATTTAAGTACTTTAATTGATTCACCTTTATTTAGACATCTTATGTAGATACCCTCATGATTGTGTCTATATAAGACCCCTAATTTTATCATGAAACTGATGATTTTTAAACATAATTCTCTTCTTTGAGTGGAATTCAAGTACTTAGGACAATTGTTGTTCAATAAGTAATAAACTATGTCTTGATACCACTCATGATTGGTGATGGACTACACTGTGTATTATTGACATATAATCTGAGAATCAACTTTATCCATCATTTTACTTAGTCCTTGACCTCTTATTATCTTCATTGGCTAGATATATAAATCATTTTTTTCTAAAATATACATCCACTTACCTCTATGTTCACCCAACTCATTTAACATCAACATTGTTTTGATAATAGGATCATGTACAATGGCAAACACTTCGCTATGTAAAATATAATGTCTATATTTTTTGACTAATTTAATTAAATAAAATGTTTGTTTATCAATGGTAGAATACATAATTTCTTAATTTTTGGGTGGAAAAATCATAAAATACATTGGTGTCTCATTTCCAACTTATTTTCTTTGTGTTAGAACAACAACACTTGAATGTTCTAACACAAAAGAGTAAATAAAGAAGGGATGTGAATTATTTATAGGGAAATATGGCATTGACCCCATGATATGCATTATTTCCATTGAATAGTGTGGTATTACACTATGGAGTTACATGATTTCCCTCTAAATTTATATTATTGCACTATGTAGTTGCAGTTTTGTACTAATAGTAAGTGTTGTAGGGAAATGCGATTTTGACTTAACGTCATGGTTTTGTAGGAAAATTTGTGGTTTTGATCTATGTAAATGTGGTATTGCACTGTGTGAAAAATAAAATAAAACCCAAGATCTAAATTTCAAATTTTATTTACTCATTTATATTTTAGATTCTAAGAAAAAATCCACTAATGCTTTTGCAGGACCCAAAAAGGCCAAGAAAGAACATTTTTAACACTTTACAAGTTCAAATCACATCTAAATTTGGTGTTTAAAAATTGTTTACTTTTTTTTTTCAAAGTTATTAATTCAAAAAACAAATCCAATGGGATAAATTTCACATCACATTTCACTTGAGTTTTTAAAATAAACAAAACTTAGACTAAATGCTCTTAAGAGCTTATTTGTTTCTCATTTTGTTTCTTCATTGTGTGTTTTTTGAAAAATAAACTTATCATGTATGCTCTCTCTCATCCCTTTTAGGGAAATTTGGTGACCAAAATAATTTTTTCCTTTGCCTTTTATCGCTTAATCCAAGCATAGAAGGAATGTCACTAAGGCACTCCCCAAGATATGAATAACTCGATGTATCCTAAATTTTAAATCCAGCTTATATTACTAATTTTAGTGATAAAAACTTAAAAATTATACACACAAGTAATAATGGATAAAAGATGTAATCATCACAATAAGAATACTCTTACCATCATTTTACGTCTTTATGACTCCACTCCAAGATTTCAAAATGGATTATTGATGCCAAATTTGAAAATGTTGGATTGCTTGCTTGATGTTGATAATGGCTTCCAAATAGTTGAATGTGCTTGATAGTGGCTATAGGTGGATGCAAGATATCAGAAATTTGATATTTTTCCAAGTTAGTTTGGAGGAGGAGGGAGAGATTGGTTATATAAGCATGGAGGGAGAGATCAATGGCTCATATTCAAATTTGAGCCATTGAAATAAATGGCTAGGGATTTTCCATGGAGATATCTACAATTAGAAAATTCTAGAGAAGGGGGATAAAGTGGAGGAGATTTATAGAATCCTCCAATTCTATAAATCTCCCCATAGAGTTTAGGATAGGTTAGAATAGGGTGGTGGTTGGGTAGGTAGTTTATTTTGTATTTTTAAATTAACTAGTTGGCTTAGGGAGTAGGTAAGTGGGTAATGGGTTCTTTTACAGGTTTAATAAAGGGATTAATTGGTTTTGGGATGGGGTAAGGTTTGTAGGATGTAGGAAATATAAAGGGGATAATGGAATGTTAGTTAATTTAGCTAGGAAATATGGGAATTAGGCTAAATTAGTGGAAATTAGTATAATGATTAGGGTGAACATATTTTAGTGCATACATTTTCCCCTCTTTGAAAGGGAATTATGAGTGGATAGGATGGGAATGAGTAATGGTATTTCAATTAAGAACCATAATGTTAACTAATAGGGTATGATGCCCCCTTGAAGGAGAATGTAAGGTGAACTGACCCAGATGGTCACTCAAACAAAAATCTTGGGGTAGGATAAGACTGAGATAATAAAATGGGGTTGGGTTTCCCCAAGATATAGCTATGGGTGAAGATGGCCTAAATGTCAAGGGGATAAAATAGATCTGGTGTGATGAGTTCTAGATAAATAACCAATGTCTATAAAAAAGGATTTAATTGATAGGATGAAATTGATTAAAAGATGATGGGTTCAAGTTGATGAGAAGTCCCATAACAAGGACACATACTAAAGAAGGCTAAAAATGGATAATAGTGATAAGACATGATGATTAGTGATTGAGAGCTACTTTATGTAAGATCATAACATAAAATTAATGTGGTAGTGTTGAATGATGAGTCTGGAGATGGGATGGTAATAAGAGATGATCAATGGTCGAGCTACACTGAGTCTCAACAGTGATACTAGGTGTTACCTACATAGTCTAAAAAGACCTCATGATATTGTAGTTCTAACCAGGGATTAAGAGTGGATGATGAGGATATGGAAAATCCATATCCCAAATGATGGTAGAAATGATTATAAGTGACTTGATTAGGAGAATTGGATAATTTGATAGGATTAGACATAGTCAATGTTAGTAGAGGGATGATAAGGGTGTATTAGGTCGGGTCATATGGGGTAAATGAATCAAAATTAGGTCATTTTCACATTTTTTCTTTTATGAGATTAAGCTCTAACGTGAAACCATGGATCAACTACCTTGAGCTTCCCATCATGGTGATAGAGTCCAAGAGCACCAAAGACTGACTTATGTTGGACCTATGATGAGTCATGAAACCCTAGCTCAGTGTTTTTATGAATTTTTGTTAAATTTTTAACATTTTCGAATGAATTTTTTTAAGAAGAGATGTCGACCAAGTCACTTTGGCAATAATACGATTATTAGTTTTGCCCTTAGTCATGACATTATCCTTATAACTTGTAGCATTATAGGATAAACCATGGTTTTATAATATCATGACTCTAGAGTTATGGTTTTGTAATGCTATGACTATAGAGTCATGCCTTTTCAAATTCATGGATTATGGAATAATAATATTATGAAACCATGAAAGAAGGAATCACGGTTTTGCCTAACCATGAGGTTAAGCCAAACTGCAAGTTGATATTTGTGACTTTATCAAAGTCACTAGTTAGGGTATAATAGTGAGTTGCAATTTTTTCAAAGGAGGAAAAAAAGGTGAAGGGTGAGAGGATAGGTTAGATGGTTGGGGGGCTTGATGAGTTAGATTGGATAGTTAGTTAGGAGGTATAACTAGATAATTATTAGGGATGAATTAGGGAATAGTGAGAAATGTAGCTAGTAGGTGGTTAAATAGTTAGTTAGGATGGGGATTAGTTAGGATGGTAGGGGATAAGTTAATTAGATAATGATTATGTTAGGAGATGTGAGGGGTTACTTAGATGCATTAGGGGATGGTAAAAATTTGTAGGTTAGTTTGTGAGGGGATGTGATGAGATAGATAGGGTTGTTTAGGTGTGTAAGATTGAGTTTTGATAAAGGGGATAGGTGAAGGTTATAGGTTAGCTATATTGCTATTAATGTGATAGGGGTTAAGGGAGATTATTAGATTAGGGGTGTATAGGATATAGTGGGTGGATATTGGGGTGATAAGTGTAGTTAGGTGGTATAGTGTATGCAAATCCACCCTATATGTGAGTAGATGAGAATCTAGTATATGTGAGTATGGGGGTAGTTAAGATGAAAATAGGATGAGGGGATGTTAGGATAGGGTAGGGTGTGTTTTGATAGATGGGATGGGTGATTGATGATAGATGTAGTAATAGATGGATTGTGATTGGTGTAGGAGGACTTGGGAGTGATGGCATCATGATCATGGCATCCTGAGGTACGTCATGTGATGAATTTATTGATATAGGTAAAGTTTGGGTTTTTAGAGCTGGTTAGACTTCATGCAGTAGCTACGATGCCCATGATCTAGATAGATCAAGCATTGATTATATCCTAGTAGAGCATTGAAATTCATAGACTAGCACTTTTAATTTTGTCATAGGTGAGATGACAATGACCCTTGAGGATGTTTACATGATTTTTCATCTACCTATGTGGGAAGATCAGATATATTAGAGATCACATACACTGGCCTAGATATTACAATGATTAGCTAGAGGATTATAGGTGGGGGTACATGATAGATGCATTAACATTGATATGTGTTTACATGAGAGGATGATTGATAGATTGACCCTAGTTGTGATGTATTTTATTATAGGCATTCATCTATTGGATAATAGTGACGAATGGTTTCATTTGGGCCTAAGAGATGTCATTGCTAACATGGTCCAATATTTTTGAGTTTTTTCCTAGGGTCTTGTTGTTTTGGCACATTTTTATAGTGAGTTTCACTTGGGGGCTTATAGAGGAACAACTAGCTTTGGGCCTTCACTACTTTTATAGGTGTGGAGCTAGGAGCATATCATGATTCAACATCCTTTAGGGACATTAGCAACATGATAGATAGAGTAATCGATGGTATTTGGTTGGTATATTCTTTTGGGAATGTAACAAGGGCATGCAAGAGAGATGAGATTTTATAGGGATGTTTTTGATAGACTATGCCTAAAGCATATCACTTGGATGTTGTACAGAGGCCTTTAATTTGGATGAGATGATGAAGTTATGACATAGTACATACTTATAAAGTGTTATCTGACATGGTGATGAGATTTTGTTATTGAGAGATACATGACCGATCTTGTGCAATACTAGTTCAAATTTATTTAGGATGTTCTTAGGGTAGAGCACTTGTTCACTCAAAGTGAATGAGAGAGGCCTCAGTGGGGGAGGATAGTAGGCAAGGACAATGCATGCATGAATTATGATATCATTTCTGCAATGTCATGGGACTTCTATACACCTATTCTAGATCTAGGTGTGACTATAACATATATGTCCTGGTGGAGGCTGAGAATTCCTATCAGATTGACTCATCTCGGGGTCATAATTCAACATGGAGTGGTTAGGAGAGTGCTACAAGCACATGATAGGATAAAAAGATGCATGAGATAGGATCTTGCATAGGATGGCATGGCTATAGATGTCTATGGAGGAGATGGAGATCAGATGGTAGCTATAGGATAGAAGAAGTGGTCCTTAGGTACATCCTCAAACTTAGGTTGATACTTAGGTTGGGGGTAGTGGGGGGTGGAGATGGTACATGGCCTTCATAATAGCCATTTATGGAGGATAAGTGAACATATTTCGCTTGATTATAGACTAAGATTTAATCATTCCTATCAAATATTATTGGGATCACTAAGGAGAGGGACCAGTTATAGGTTCAACTACAAAGTGTGATAACATAGAAAGATGGGAAGCTAGCCCAGGCCCAGGGATAGGTGACTATGTTATAGGGATAGGTCACATATTTTTAGGCATAAGTGAGGGATGGGTAAATGACCTAGGCCCAAGCATAAGTTACAAGTGTAACTTACTATAACACATATATAGATAGCTACTTTATAGGGCCATATTTAGAGTAGGGATGCCTATATCATAGGTTATTAGGGCTAGATTACATAGATGTAGGCACACATCCATACACTAATGGGGGAGGTGGAGATGGCTGAGAGGGCCAAGGATGAGGTAGATCAGTCAATGAGTGTGTAATATATGGCTGATGTGATGAAGAACATTGTTAGGTTGACTTGTGAGGCATAGTATTACCACACATTATATGAGGAAGTGGTACCGGTCGAACAACATGTAACTTCATTTGAAGCCATCTCATCTCAATCAATTCATCAACATTCCAAGGGAGCACCAGGGCCATTAGGACCACTAGGACCACAAACTTGAGTTATATTTTTATGGATGTATAGGGGATATATGTATTATAGCTCATTCTTTCCCCATGGGCCCATGTTATTGTATCTAATTTTTTGACATGTATTCCATGTGGACTTTACATTCCATTTTTACATATATATGATGAGATGTTTTGATGATGGATATGCGTCCATTGATGTATGGATGATGATTTTATTATATTGATGTTAGTGATATACATGTTATTGTTGGATTTACATGATGTGATTAGATTATATGTGATGAATCTTAATTATGATTATGATGTGATGGATGGAATCATTTTATATTTTGATTGATTGTGTGATGAATTCTAGATACATGACGTGATGTTTGTGTTTATTTATGTGATGTAGACACATATAATTTTTAGATGTTAGATGCATTATGGCTATGATTTTGATGCTATATGATGCTTTTATGCATGGTGTTTAAATTTATGATGTGTTTTAGATACAATGTGATGGACTTGTATAATTTTATTTTAGATGATGTTTGATGAGAGGTGTTGGTAGATTTATATGTTCATAGAATTAGTGATATTTTGAATTTATTTCATGATGTATATGATGCAAATATTGAGAGATGATGATTTTAGATAGATGTGATGTGATATATGCATATGATGAGATGATTATATTCATTATATACTTCATCATGTGATTTTGATGAATGTGCTAATGAAAGATTAATCCCCATTGGATTCATTATATATCATTTTTTTGGTAGTAATCCTCCTACACCATGGAGGTAGGATAGCAATGATATGGGATATGACAAGGTTTTAGTTAGAATAGAGATAGGTTAGATGAGATGGGGATGGTTGTGATAGGACAAGGGATAGGATTGGGGGAATAGGATGGGTAGTGATTTTGGAAGTCATTAAAATGTTTTAAATCCATGTTTATATTGCACCATTAAAACATATACCAGTGACATGAGAAGCCAAAGGTACATGGAAATTGGTGTGTGAAATGGGAACTCTATTTGATAAGTAAAATTTACCCAAGTAAACACTCAAGGGTCACTTAGAGTGTCCTTGATCCCATAAAAATTAACAACATAGAACATGATTAAATAATCTAGACATTAATATGTAGATGATTAACAACTACACATGTAAAACACACATAATCACACAAGGTAAAATAAGACAATACAAGATAATATGATAATAACATGATTAGGGATATACAAATGGATAATGATGTGATAATAAAATGATTATAGATAATGAGCCTTTATGATGAGTGGAGGATATGTACACAGGGTATGTCAGGACTAAAACTTGTCTGTCTCGAGATAAGGTTCCAACCAAGTTTGAAAGTGATCGTGAATGGGGGTTAAGATGACCCTTATATTATCACTCTAGAGAGCACCTTGTTTGAAGATGTGTAAGGCACACCTTCACTCCAGATAATACAATTGGATATTCGAAGAGTGTGAGTGACTCTGTATTGAGAAGAACCTTTAGAGAGGGCTATTTCCCTTAAGATCTAATGCTAAAACTAATCTACTTTTACTTTGATTTTTGGGATGAAAAGGTAGAAGAAAACTAAAATGGAAAAACCTATCTAATGGGGTGATACACCTGAATGATTGGTATTATCTAAAATATTTTAAAAAATGAATAAGACACATATAATTCTAAAAAAAAACATTGCATTCAAACTTGAACATTAGTGTTTCAAAAGATGGCCTGAAAGAAGTTTGGAAAGCAAATTAAAATCCTAGTTCTTCTAATAACCTGTAGAGGATGATATTTTCATAGTAGGCATGGAAAGGACCTAAAAAAAGGTAAGTATATGCCACTTTTATGATGTTATATATTCAAATTACACTCTATTCTGATCCAAAAAACATATGCAAAAAATCTTCTTTATTTGATAAAAATGGTTTCAATTATAATTTCTTTAATGCTTCTAGAATTAATGAAAAATGGCTTGAAAAAACCAATATATATATACATATATATATATACATATATATATATATATATATACATATATATATATATATATATATATATATACATACATATATATATACATACATATATATATATATATACATACATATATATATATATATATACATATATATATATATATATATATATATATATATATATATATATATATATATGTCTAAAACCTAACCTAAAGCCAAAGTGGCATGGAAAAGAGAAGGATTAGTCTTGATTGACTTAAATTAAGACTAAAATACTTTTACAATATTAATTAAAGGCTTTAAAATCTTCCAAGTCTTCAAAAAATGTATGTTCTTCATTTTTGGCATAGAATTGAGAAGTGTTGGGCCCATGTTGACTTACCAACCTTATTTGTATGAAAATAACACCATAATTTGGAATATAAATCCATATTTATAGTGAGTTTAATTTATTAAATTTTCTTATCTTGCATGAAAAGCATGGGAGATGCATGAAACTAGTCAACCAAAGAGATGTGGACTCAAAGACTAGTCAACTTCCACTTGAACTCAACTTGCAAGAATTAAAACTTGTGGATTGACTTGAGAATGATATATTAATTTAAAAGATATATATAGAATGTGGTAACTCCAAAATTAATTCATTTGATAAATTTTCAATGCCATTCTTCAAGTTGACCATTTGACCAACTAAGCCTATTAGACCAAATAGGCCTAAAAGCCAATATGTGCATTTGACCTCCATTAAAATTGAAAAAAGATGCCATGAAATATGAAAAATAAATAAATTTATGGAACAACTTTCCTCATCAAAAGATATTTTATTTTGATGAGAAAACACTCGTCATTCAGTCAATAGGGTTGACTAGGCCTATTTTGCTCCATTTTTCTGTAGACTGGCCATTTTGATCAAGCTATTTGAGATAATTAAAATATTATTTATGACAAAATCAATATTTTAGTATGAATAAAAGCTATTAGGATTTGATCTCCATTTATTAAATTTCATTGAACTATCTTGTACTTTATTTTACATTTTTTTCCAAAAAAAACATGATTTATTCCCTCATCTATATAGATCCATGCATAAAATTTATATTTATGGAATTATATATAAGTTTAATTGAAATTTTAAATTTTTTAAGGTTATTCCATATGGTTTTATGGAAATAAAATCAACTTTTTTCAAAACTAGCTTTTTGAGGGTTTAGGAGGGTTTTGAAGCCGAATCTTCAAAATGATGGTTCATGAAGTAAAAACCTCAAAATAAAAAAATATTTCCATTTATATGTATAAAAATATTGAGTTATCATGCAAAATATATGAAAATTTATCATGTGGAGAAATTTGTTTGTGGGGTTTTGACTATATTCTAAGTGGCCTATGCTCTTAATGATTGATCATAAAGTAAAACCCATAAAATGGTATCAAATTTTCATGAATTATAATTAAATATATGTCATAAAAACATACTAAGATAATTTGGCTAAACTCCACATGTGGTGAAAGATATGAGCATCTGAACAGGAGGCTAGGAAGGGTGTCTATAATTGCAAAAAGTGAAAAATTCACCAAAATGAAAATAAATCTTCACATACTTCCAAATTAATTAAAAAATCATCATGGGCTATATATCATACTATCAAAACACTTTTAAAGCACATTTTTCTTGAAAATTCAAAAAATCATTTTTTGGCCTATATGCCTATTTACTTGCAAAAGCTTGTATAAGTATGATTTGCTTAAAATTTAGAGTTTTAAAACTATTTAAAGGTATTATTATTATTTATAAACATCATCCCATGCTTTTTCCAACTTTTACCTAGACTTAGAAACCTTTGTGGCACTCCAAAATGATGCTTGCTCTAATGTTGATCTCCAATAAACATGCTAAGGAAAATTACAAAAAAAACAAGTATCTCCACTCATCCAATGGCCATAAAACTTTTAATTTTTTTTCTCAATTAATGATGACCTTGTGTATAAAATTTGAGGTCTTGAAACCACTTGTAGCTCCCAAAAAGCTCAATTTTATGATAAAATTGACCCCTATGTATGGATTATCTACATATTTAAACTTGAAAATGCTCTTTTGAAAAGACAATGACACAATTACAATGAATTTTTTGATTTTTTAATTCAAAATTAGTGATTGTAAGGCCATAAATGACTAGTTTGACCAATTACAAAGGGTTATGGACTAATTTTAGGAAAGTTTCGAATGATAGGGTTAGTAATTTGGCCTTGACAGGTCAAATTACTAAAATTTTTAGTGACTTTCAGGGGTTGACCAGCCTGGTGGTCAAAGAACCTAGAAACTCTGGCAAAACTAGCTTGGATAAACACTAATTTTTGGAAGATGTTTTGCAGATAAAGACACAATAAGACAACTGATACAAACAACAACAAACACATGCACGTATGCACTTAGAGGAATAGAAAACAACTTGGAATGGAAAAAACAACACCAAAAATAGGTGCATAAATGCACTTAGAGAAATGAAACATAAGGTAGTCTATTATGTACAAACTAACCTCCACCTTTTTGGTCCTCTTGGATCAAAAAGAAAATTCTTTAGTACACTTCCATAATGAGATGGAAAATGATGTATCACATGTTCCCTTCCAAGCTTTGTGGTTGAGAAATCAAGTATCTTATTTGTCAACTCCTTTGGCATACTCATATGTGGAGCAGTAGGAGCAAAGTAACCTCTGATGTAGACATACTCACTTGGTGGCTCCTTCTCCTTATCAGGCTCTATTTCTAGTTAATCTGATTGATTAGGGTGAGCAAAATATATAATTTTATTACCTTTTGGAGGCATATCCATGACTATAGGCTCATTACAAAAATGATATCCCATTTTTAAGATTTGAGACAAGTCCATGTTAATAATGAAACCTTTAAGTGGTAGAATTGAATGGCTACCCACTCTTTTCTCTTTATTTTGCTTGATAAAGTTGCTCTCTTTTGCTACAATTAGACCATAGCCCCCCTGGAGAAGAGTGTATCCCAATCCCAAAACTTTAAACAAGTCCTCCAATGAGCTTTTTGGCTAATTGATAATCTGTAATTGCTTCACAAATTGACCAATTTGATTAGTTATTACATCAATTTATTCATTCTCTTTATAAGATGGCAGCACCGTTTCCTCAACTTCTTCATGAACACTAACATCCCCCTCATCACATTCTTCTTGAAACTCATTTGAATCTACAATCTCATGCTCTTCTTCCTTCTTCTGCATTTTGCTCTGTATTGATTTCCAAGATGGAAATGAGTTAGATTCTTGAGAAGGGAGGGAAAGTACCTAAGTATCTTTAGATTGGCTTGATTGGATGATTTGGTTCCAATATGGGAAAGATAGAGGCTCCTTTTTGACTATTTGATTCTGGTTCTCCTCCTCTTTCCTTATCTTCAACTCCAACTCTTTGATCTACTTATCAATATTATCTTAGATTATCTTCTCTTTAAAGTGGTTAGTGATCTTAACTACAGGCTGTGCCATAACAATCTCTTTCTTTATTTGATAGCTCTCTTAGATAGATCTCCAAGAAGGGAAGGTCTGAGAAATACATGAAGAGTTTGGAAAAATCAAAGGGGCTCTTGTAATGGTTTGTTGAGAAGGAATGGATGGCATATAATAAGAGTGAGGTTAAACCTATTATTCTTTAAGGTCTTTTAGTTTATCCTCAATGCTCTGGATGTAACCACTTACATCCATCATCTAACCAGTGAGATTACCCTAATTTGCCTTCTCAACAGGTGTCTATTATTCTTTTATTTGTTGCAATGACTCTCTCACATAATGGATCTGGTGAGTAGGAGTATCTTGGCCATAATAGCTCTGTGAGTACAACTCTAGTGCATGCTTTTCAAGGCTCACTAAAGTTTGTTTAAGTGTCAGTATGGATTTGATAGATGTAAAATGGCCATTATTAGGTTGGATATATGGGTAGGATGGCTCATGATAAGGTTAGTAAGAGGTATTATTATGATTGAATAGTTGTTTATAGGTAGGATCTAGGTAATACTCCTATATATATGCCTGATATAGATCCTCAAACTCCTGGTGAGGATCATAGTGTGGTTGGTCATACTGATCATAGTGAAGATTATATGAATCCATACTAAAAGAAGCCATTTGAGACCATTAGTAAGCCAAATATTGAAAGTAATCAATATTGGAAATATACCTAATGTTCATAACTGACTTTGAGTATCAAAAATTTGCACTAATATTCTGAATGCCTCCAAAGGATAGTGTGTAGAATGAGAGTCCCACGAGGCATGCCAAAAACTATTATCACTCTGGAGAGCACCTTATTTGAATATGTGTAAAGCACACCTTCAATCTAGCTAATACAATTAGATCTTCTCAGGGTGCTGGTGACTCTGTATTGAAAAGAACCTCTCGAGAGGGTTGGTTCCCTTAAGATCTAATGATGAAACTAATCTACTTTTATTTTGATTTTTGTGATGAAAAGAGAGAAGGAAACTGAAATGGAAAAACCTATCTAATAGGTTGATACACTTAAATGATTGGTATTCTATAATTTTTTTTATAAACTAAATAAGACACATATAAATATGAAAGAAAACTCTACATTCAAACTTGAACATCAGTGTTTCAAAAGAAGGCCTAAAAGAAGTTTGCAAAACAAATTCAAAACCTAGCTCTTCCAATGACCTATAGAAGATGTTTCATAGTAGGTGTGGAAGGGACTTGTAAAAGGGTAAGTAGATGCCACTTGTATGCTGGCACATAGTCAAATTACACTCTATTCTGATCCAAAAAACATATGTAAAAAATCTTCTTTATTTGATAAAAATGGTTTCAATTACAATTTATTCTCTGCTTTTGGAATGAATGAAAAATAGCTTGAAAAAGTGAATATATATATATATATATATATATATATATATATATATATATATATATATATATATATATATATATATATATATATGTCTAATACCTAACCTAAAGCCAAAGTGGCATGTAAAAAATAAGGATTAGTTTTGGTTGACTTAAATTAAGACTATAATAGTTTTACAATATTAATTAAAGGCTTTAAAATCTTTCAAGTCTTAAAAAAATGCATGTTCTTCATTTTTGGCATAGAATTGATAAGTGGTGGGCCCATGTTGACTTCCCAACCTTCTTTTAATGAAAACCACACCATAATTTGGAATATAAATCCATATTTAAAGTGATTTTAAGTTATTAAATGTCCTTATCTTGCATGAAAAGCATGGGAGATGCATGAAACTAGTCAAACTAGTCAACTGAAGAGATGTGGACTCAAAGACTAGTCAACTTCCACTTCAACTCAAGTTGCATGAATTTAAACTTTTGGATTGACTTTAGAATTATATATTCACTTAAAAAATATATATGGCATGAGGTAACTACAAAATTAATTCATTTGATAGATTTTCAATGCTATTCTTCAAGTTGACCATTTGACCAACTAGGCCTATTGGACCAAATAGGCATATAAGCTAATCTGTGCATTTGAACTCCATTAAACCTAAAAAAAGATGCCATAAAACACATATAAAAATGAAATATACTTTTAAAAACTTTTCTCATCACAAGCTATTTGATTTTTATAAGAAAACACTTGCTATTCAGTCAACAGGGTTGACTAGGCCTATTTTGCTCCATTTTTCTATAAACTGGCCATTTTGATCAAGCTGGTTGAGACACTTTCAGGATAACTTTTGACAAAATTAGTATTTGAATATGAATAATAAGTCTTATTATTTTATATTCATTTATTATATTTCGAGTCTAATTTACATTTGAAAAGGTTTAAGGTTGATCCATGATGATTTTATGGAAATAAAATCAACTTTTTGTAAAACTAGTTTTTTGAGCATTTAGGAGGGTTTTGAAGATGAATATTAAAAATGAAGGTTCATGAAGTAAATACCTCCAAATCTCAAACTATTTATATTTATATATATAAAACTAACCTCCATAACATACATAAAAATATTGGGTTCCCATGCAAAATATATGAAAAGTTATCACGTGGAGAAATCTGCTTGTAGGGTTTTGGCTTGTTTGATTATCATCTGTGAGTCACCAAATACACACAAATGTTGGATATTACAATAAATTTCTAGGTGAAGGTTGGATATCAAGGCCTCATATTCTAATTTTTTTTGGGTGCATGGGAAGGCAAAAGATAAGGCTTTTGGGATGAGGTCACCTTGTGGGGGTGATGAGGAGGATGCCTACCCCTGATCAATGTGTAGTGAATGAGTTATTAAAATATAATTTCTAGCCACTTAATTCTAAATTGTTCATTATTGATCCAAATTAAATTTTATAAAAGGTCCTAGATTAGAATGAATCTTGCACCATTACAAATATCCTATCAAGAGCTTTTTGACAGTATATGGAACTTCAAAAATAGAGCTCGTATGCTCCTTGTGCAATTGGTCAAAGTTTTGGTCAAAGCAAGTAAATTGGTGGTCAAATATGGTAAAAATACAAAAATTAACAATCACAAAATATTTCCAAATTATTTACATGGTGTAGAGCTCATCAAGAGCTTTCTAACACATTTTATGGTTCAAAAAATGGAGTCTGTATGTGCAAGTTATGACCAGTCAAAGTTATGCTCAAACTCGATGATGTGGCAATAAAGTGACATGGAAATATGATTCAAATCAAGTATTTAATATTTTGGGATAAACATATTTTATCATATATTGGGGTATAAAGTTATGGTCAAACCTAATGACATTGTAATAAAGTGACATGGCAATATGATTCGACCTACGTCTTTAATATTTGGGGATAAACATATTCTATAATATATTGGGGAATAATAATCACCCCATAATTTTAATTGTAATGGGATAATATAAATCCCATAAAAAAAGTGTGGAGATAATTATTATTAAAAAGGGGGATAATGTTAAATCCCATAAATTATGGTCTTGGGATAATTATGAATATTATCTAAAATTGGAAACGATAATCATCCAAGCCCACTTTTTGTGTACCTCTAAACCTATATAAAGGTTTTGGAGGGGTCATTTCAAATCACAATCAAAGTGTGAAAAAAAACACACAAGATTTGAGAATAATCAAGTAAAGCCAGAGCCGAAGAGATGAGAGCAAGAGCCGAGAGCTAAAATTGAGCACTAGAGCTAGAGTTGAGAGTTGAGAGCCAGATCTAGAGCTAGTTGCTAGAGCCAAATCCATTGGCATCAAAATATTTATTTATAGATCAAGAACCCCTATTGGTGATAAGGTGATGTATAAAGAAAATTTTCATCAATAATCGATTAATTCTACCTTTGAGCAGGACCCAAAGATGTAGCCCAAATTAGGTGAAATCCATTGACAATTTTGGTATTTGTGTTTCAATTATTTGCAATTGTGTTCCAATTATTCAAATGTGGATGCAAGTTTTAATCAAACACAACACTTAATAGAAATCAATTAAATGGCTAGTGATCATTTGGAGGTGTAATTAGAAGGAATGAATACATAGATACTCAATCCAGTTTTAATCTAATTTTTAAACACTTTAAATTAGTTTTGATCATTTATTTAAATCCATTATTCAATATCCATTATAAACTAAAAGTGAACTTGAAGGGTTTGAAAGGGGTTTACAGATCAATTTTGGTATCAGAGTAGTTAGAATGTAGGGATTAGCTTCTAATTATGTAAAAGTTTGATTCAATTTTAGTTGGTTTCACTTGGTTTGTGCAGACATTTAGACTTGTTTGATCTTCTAGTGTAGTGTGCAATTTTTGGAGATATAGGTTATTTACAGGAGCAAGAAACCAAGGGTAAATATTTGAAGAGAGAAAGATTAGAGGAGCTTGAAGGCTTCAACTATCAGATTCAGATGGAAAACTTTGAGTTGAGAAGGATTCTAAAGACCTTAGAAGATGAAAATCAAAGAGATGCAAGAAATACTGCTATCTCATGGGGAGTTTCTCTTAGGGATCATCTAAGAGTTGCAACTTGAGTTTCAAGCCAAGGACAAGTTATTGGCATAGTCACAAAATAGTGAAGAAATAGAGAAGAAAGCAAAGTCTACGAGAACATCCTCTATCACAGATGCACAAACCTAAATAGATGTTTGTATTGTAAGTAATTTACCATGTTATTCCTTTTCTTCCCATCAATCTTCTTCTTTTAAGAAATTTGAGAAGCATACTCATGGTATTGGCTCTAAGTTTCTAATCAAGATGGGTTTTGATGGAAAGGGCCTTGGCATCAATGGCCAATGCATTTAAAGTGGAGCATTCATTAAATTAGATCAGTAAGAAATGGATAGAAATTTTGCAAAGCTAAGTCTTATTTAACATGCTTAATGTCACCTTCAAAGCATTTGATTTGGTTTCCATTGTTAAATAAGCATAAAAGTAACTAACCTCATTTTATTGAGCAAGTTTGGAGGTAGATCACTCATTTAGAGTGAAAAATGGAGTAGCAATCTAGATGAGAAGCATATTTAAACAACCCATTATTAGTGGTTGTATCATTTATTATTTTATGTTCTCACATTTAGATTGGCATATTTATGCTTACCTTTTCTCATAAAATTTGGCAAGATGGTAAAGAGGATCCATTGAGAGTGAACATTGAAAAAAATATCTAAATTAGATTTTGGGTATAACAACAGTTGAAAGACATGTTACACATAGCCTAAGAGTTTCTTTCGAAAGGAAGACAAGTAGGCATGAATCAACATGTGAAGTGTTTCCAAGGTAAGTAACACTTAATTATACATTGTTGTTTTAGATAAAGTTTGATATCCATTTTTATTTAAATACATGTTTTAAATATATGTGTAATCATAGTATGCACATTTGTAAAAAACCTTAAAAGGGCACTGCTTGTAACATATATGTTGCATTGTAAGACCCCATGAAGGGCAATTTGTAAAAGTGATGATATGATATCACTTATTATATGCAACATATTTTTATGTCCTTATGAGAATAATAGGGAGAATATGGATTAAATTTCCATAATGGGAAAGCATTACCTTAGCAGAGCAATGTCATGCAACATAAAAGATCACTAGGCTTATCTATGTAGAGGCTCTTGAGAAGCCATGCAATAAAAGAAGTCATTGCATTCTGAATCCTAGTTCTGTGTAGAGGTTATTGATGGCTATGAAGTAGTAGAAGATTTTTAGAAGGTGTGATCAATCAGTTATTCCAAGTGTTGTGGGTGCAGATATCAAACTTGAAAATTCTTTAGAATCAACTGGCATTTTAGAGGATCAAGTTGGGTACCAGCTTTTGGTGGACCAAAAGCCCTCTTAGCTAAGAGGATTGACATAGAGGTAAATTCATAAAAGGTACCATATTATATTTAATCATACATTTCAAAGATCTCATCAAGAGCTTTTCGATGATATGTGGAACTTTGAAAACAAAGCTCATATGCACCTTATGCAATAGGTCAAAGAAAGCCAACAAGTGGTCAAAACTAGTCAAAATACAAAAATTGACCATCATTAAATGTTTCTAAATAATTTACATGGTTTATATATCATTTAGATCTTTTTGGCACATTTTACGATTTGAAAAATGGAGTCCATATGTGTAAGTTATGAATAGTCAAAGTTATGGTCAAACCTGATGACATGGCAATTAAGTGACATGGAATATGATTCAACCCAAGTCTTTAATATTTGGGGATAAACATATTATATCATATATTGGGGAATAATAATCACCCCATAATTTTAATTGTAATGGGATAATATAAATCCTATAAAAAAAGGTGGAGATAATTATTATTAAAAAAGGGGATAATGTTAAATCCCACAAATAATGGTATTGGGATATTTATGAATATTATGTAAAATTGGAAAGGATAATCATCTAATCCCAACTTTTGTGGACCTATGAGCCTATATAAATGGTCTAGAGGGGTGATTTTAAATCACAATCAAAGTGTGAAAAACAACACACAAGACTTGAGAATAATCAAGTAGAGCTAGAGCTGAAGAGCCAAGAGCTAGAGTTGAGAGCCAAGTGCCAAGATCCAAAGCTAGATATGATAGCTGAGAGCTAGATCTGGAGCCAATTACTAGATCTAGAGATAGTGGCATCAAAATATTTATTTATATATCAAGAATCCCTACTGGGGATAAGGTGATGTATAAAGAAATTTTGTATCAATAATTGATTGGTTATACCTTTGAGCAGGACCCAAAGAAGTATCCTAGATTAGGTGAAATCTATTAACCATTTTTATATTTATGTTTCAATTATTTGCAATTCTATTCTTTTCTTATATTTGATTCAATTATTCAAATGTGGATGCAAGTTTTAATCAAACACAATACCTAATAGAAATCAATTAAATGGCTAGTGATCATTTGAAGGTGTAATTAGAAGGAATGAATACATAGATATTCATATTCAATTTTAATTGAATTTTTAAACACTTTAAATTAGTTTTGATCATTTATTTAAAATTATTATTCAATATCCATTATAAACTGAAAGTGAACTTGAAGGGTTCAAAAGGGGTTTATGGATCAATTTTGGTATCAGAGTAGTTAGAATGCAGGGATTAGCTTCTGATTGTGTAAAAATTTGATTTCAATTTCAGTTGATTTCCATCAATTTATGCATACATTTGGACTTGTTTAATCTTCTAGTGTAGTGTGCATTTGTTAGAGATATAGATTATTTGTAGGAGCAAGAAACCATGGGCAAAGTTCTGAAGAGAGAAAGACTAGAGGAGCTTGAAGGCTTCAACCATTAGATTTACATGGAAAAATTTGAGTTGAGAAGGATTCTAGAGTCCTTAGAAGATGAAAAGCAAGAGTTTCAAAATATACCACTATATCATGAGGAGTTTCTCTCAAGGATCATCTAGGAGTTGCAACTTGAGTTGCAAGCCAAGGCCAAGTTATTGGCACAATCATAAAATAGTGAAGAAATGGAGGAGAAAGCAAAGTCTATGAGACCATCCCCTACCATAGATGCACAAACCCAAATAGAGGTTTGTACTATAAGTAATTCACTATGTTATTCCTTTTCTTCCCATCAATCTTCTTCTTTTGGGAAATTTGAGAAGCATACTCATGGTATTGGCTCTTAGTTGCTAATAAAGATGGGTTTTAATGGAAAGGGCCTTGATATAAATGACCAAGGAATTACTAATCCCATACAGGTTGAGGAGATACCTCAATATGCAAGTTTGGGATTTTTTAATGGTAATGGAGAAATTGGAGAATGCTCCAAAATAGTTGAAGCAAGAGAAGCTTCAAGAGATGAGCCCAAGCCATTATAGATTCAACCCATTCAAAGAGATGAAGATGTTTATATGCTGAAATCTAGAAAGGGACAACCCCTCAATTATGAAAAAAGCATCTAGAATAAATGTAAGGCATCTCCATTGAGAGATTAATATCCCAACAGAGAAGATAAAAAAATTTATCCTCATCATGCTTGTAAATAGGATAGACCTAAAAGGTATGACAAGCATAAATATTCCATTGTCTTCTTTGATTATGATAATAATGGTCTTGGTACATAGAATTTATGGTATAAATATCCATGTACATTTTGTGGATTAATTAACCACTAGATGGCCATGTGTTGGAAGATAAAATCTTTAAAAAGAAAGGTTATGTCCCTCAAGAAGGAGACAAGTTGTAAAGACCACTCTCCAAGCCAAAATATGGAGAATGACAAGAGGGATTTGTTGTCCAAGAAAATGGAAAAGAATTAATGCACTCATTATAATATGAGTGGTTATTTGGTTGACAAGTGTTGGAAGCTTCATCCACAACTTCATTCAGATACTCATAAAAAAATGTTGTGTACGCACCCACGAAGAAAGAGGTAGAAGATGAAAGAGTTGGTAAAGTAACAAAAGTCCATGAGGCAACCCATGAAGAATCTCACCTATCCAAAGAAGATTCTATCAAGAAGGAGCATCTCAAAGTGGATCATCTATTAAATTGGATCGGTAAGAAATGGATAGAATTTTTACAAAGCTAAGTCTTAGTTACAATGCTTAAAGTCACCTTCAAAGCATTTGATTTGGTTTTCATTGTTAAATAAGCATGAAAGGAACTAACCTCACTTTATTAAGTAAGTGTGGAGGTAGATCACTCCTTTAGAGTTAAAAATGGAGCAACAATCCAGATGAGAAGCATATTGTGAACAATCCATTGTTAGTGGTTATATCATTTATTATTTTATGTTCTTACATTCAGATTGGCATATTTGTGCTTACCTTTTTTTATAGCATTTGGAAAGATGGTAAAGAGGCTCCATTGAGAGTGAACATTGAAAAAAATCTCTAAATCATATTTGGGGTATGAAAATAGTGGAAAGACATGTTACACATAGTCTAAGAGTTTCTTTCGAAAGGAAGACAAGTAGGCATGAATCAACATGTGAAGTACTTCCAAAGTAAGTGGCACTCAGTTATACATTGTTGTTTTGGATCAAGTTTGATATCCATTTTCATTCAAATACATGTGTAATCATAATATTCACATTTGTAAAAGACTCTAATAAGGGCACTATTTATAACATATATGTTGCATTATAAGACCCCATGAAGGGAAATTTGTAAAAGTGATGATATAATATCGCTTATTGTATGAAACATAGTTTTATGTCCTTGTGAGAATAATATGGAGAATAAAGATTAAATTTACATAATGGGAAAGCATTACCTTAGCAAAGCAATGTCATGCAACATAAACGATCACTAGGCTTATTTGTGTAGAGGCTCTTGAGAATCCATGCAATAAAAAAAGTCATGACATTATGAATCCTAGTTCTATGTAGAGGTTATTGATGGTCGTGTAGTAGTAGAGGATTTGTGGAAGGTGTGATCAATTAGTTTTTCCAAGAATTGTGGGTGCAATTGTGAAACTTGAGTAGATTGATAAAGACCTGTCAAAATTCTTCATAATTGATTGGCATTTCAGAGGATCAAGTTGGGTACCAACTTTTGGTGGATAAAAAGCCCTCTTAGTAGGGAGGATTGATTTGGATTTCAATTCATAAAAGGTCCCATATCAAACCAAATATTGCACCATTATAAATATCCTATCAAGATCTTTTCAATGGTATGTGGAACTTTCAAAATAGAGCTTGTATGCTCATTGTGCAGTTGGTCAAAGTTTTAGACAAAACAAGTCAATAGGTGGTCAAATATGGTCAAAATACAAAAATTAACCATCATGAAATTTTTATAAATCATTTCCATGGTGTAGAGATCATTGAGGGCTTTATGACACATTATACGGTTTGAAAAATGGAGTTCGTATGTGCATGTTATGATCAGTCAAAGTTATGGTCAAACCTAATGACATTGCAATAAAGTGACATGGCAATATGATTCGACCTAAGTCTTTAATATTTAGGGATAAACATATTCTATAATATATTGGGGAATAATAATCACCCCATAATTTTAATTGTAATGGGATAATATAAATCCCATAAAAAAAGGGTGGAGATAATTATTATTTAAAAAGGGGATAATGTTAAATCCCACAAATAATGGTCTTGGGATAATTATGAATATTATTTAAAATTGGAAAGGATAATCATCTAATCCCACTTTTTTTGGACCCATGAACCTATATAAAGGGTTTGGAAGGCTCATTTGAAATCCTAATCAAGGTGTGGAAAAAAACACAAAACTTGAGAATAATCAAGTAGAGCCAGAGCCAAGAGCCAAGAGGCAAGAGCCAAAGTTGAGAGTTGAGATCTAGTTTTTAGAGCTAGAGATAGTAGCATCAAAACATTTATTTATAGATCAATAACCCCTCTTGGGGATAAGGTGATGTATCAAGAAATTTTGCATCAATAATCGATTGGTTCTGCCTTTGAGCAAGACCCAGAGATGTAGCCCAGATCAGGTGAACTCTATTAACAATTATGGTATTTGTGTTTCAATTATTTATAATTCTATTTTTCTATATATTTGATTCAATTATTCAAATGTGGATTCAAGTTTTATTCAAACACAACACTTAACAAAAGTCAATTAAATGGCTAGTGATCATTTGAAGGTGTAATTGGAAGGAATGAATACATAGATATTCATATTCAGTTTTAATCCAATTTTTAAACACTTTAAATCTATTTTGATCATTTATTTAAATCCATATTTAGTATCCATTATAAATTTAAAGTGAAATTTAAGGGTTTGAAAGGGGCTTACAAATCAATTATAGACTCATTTGGTAAGTTTGTTATAAGGGGTTCAGTCTCTTCAAGTCACACCTTAGCTAATTGATTTGTTATGACTTTTCCTTTAATGGCTTTTTGATTGACATATTTAATATCAAAATCACTCAGTAACATAATCCATTTATCCATTCTTCCTATAAGGGCTGATTTAAACAATAATTATTTTAGAGGATCAACCTTGGCGATGAGCTGGACTTGATTATTTAGCATGTATTACGAGATCTTCTATGAGGCAAAAGCCATAGCTGAACATGCCTTCTAAATTGGAGTGTAATTGAGTTTATAAGATATCAACATGTGACTGAGATAATATATCATTTTTTTCTTACCTTACTCATTATGTTATGCTAGGAGAGCATCTATTACACATAGTGTTATGTAAATATACAAGAGAAAGGGTCTTCCCAAGATAGGTGGTGACAACATAGGTGGGTTGGCCAAATACTATTTGAGATTATAAAAAACTTGTTGGCACTCTGGATCCTAGTTAAAATTAGTCCCCTTATTTAAGATCTAAGTGAAGTGGTAACATTTGTCTACAAGCTGAGATATAAAGCATTGGATGGATTATAGTTTTCCCTGGAGACTTCTAAGCTTCTTGAGATTGTGAGGTGGAGGCATTTTCATGATTATTTTCACTTTGGCTGGGTCTATTTCTATGCCTCATCTAGAAACTATAAATCCCAATAAATTCCCCAAATTGACACCAAATACACACTTTTTGGGACTTAGCTTGACTTTGTATTCTCACAATCACTCAAATATTCTCCTTAAAACAATATGGTGTTTAGACCCAAGGTGAGACTTCCCCAGAATGTCATCTACATAGTCTTCAACTATGTCATGCATCATGTCATGAAAAATGATTGTCATGGCTATTGATAAGTTGCACCAGTATTTTTAAGGTTGAAAGGCATGACCTAATAGCAAAATTTCCTCTATGGGGTGATAAAAGTTGTTTTGTGTTGGTCCTTAGTTGCAATTTTAATTTGATTATATCCCAAGAAATTGTCCATGATAGATAGCATTTCATATCCTACTTTTGAATCCATGATCATGTCAATATTGGGAAGGGGAAAGTCATCTTTGGGATATGCCTTATTATATCTCAAAATTCTATGCAAATTCAAATTCCACCTTGTGGCTTGGTCATAGGGACAATATTAGAAATCCAATCAAAATAATCTATAGGGTAGATGAAACCAACTTCTAAGAAATTTTGTAGCTCCTCTTTGACTAATAGTGCCACTTTGAGGTGCATCTTCCATAATTTATGTTTGACCAGTTTAGCATTTGGATGCATAACTAAGTGATGTACCACTAAGAAAAGGTCTAATCTAGGCATGTCTGCATAACTCCATACAAATATGTTGATAAATTCCTTAAGCAACTCAATGATAACTTCATGTTATATGAGTGTCAAAGATGCCCCCATTTTAACTATTTGGGGATGTTGACCTATCCCAATATTGACTTATATCACTTCTTTAATAATAAAGTGTGGTTGTTCTTGTAAATAAAGAGGCAATGATATTTTTGGAACATATGAAGCAAAACTATTGGGAAGCTCGATGTCAATGTCAAAGTATCCTTCTAATTCCAAGGAGACATGTGGAAATTCAATCAATGTTTTAGAAGATTCTTCCTCTTCATATTTCTCTTCATCACTTTGTTCATGGGGTTCTTGTTGTTCTCTAAAGTATGTAGACTGACAAAGATTTATAGAAAAGTCCTTTTTATGATCATCAGATGGCATAATATCTTGAACTCCCATATAATCCAAGATTGCTTCATCATTTTATAATGTATCAAATGAAGGCTCTTATTTTTTATCTTGGTTAATGAGTAATGGATAGTAGAGGGAGATGTTGATGGTGGAAATGGTGGTGTTAGGGAAGAGGTTGGTGGAATTAAGCTCCTTGAAGTGAATTAAAATGGAACCTATTTCAATGTCTTCACAGGGAGAGATGGCTCAAGGATTAGAAGAGTATCCACCATGATATTGTTCATTTCATCATCACATAATCTATACCTTATACCAAGATACTAAGGAAAATATTGAACCATGATGGGTTTAAGTCTTATTTGTTCTTGTTTGCCTAGTCCTTTCCCTTTATAATGCATATTCTCCATCATCTTTTGGATGTGGGAATATTATTTTTCTGGAGATAGAGGGGCCTCTTCATCTAGAGTAAGACATGCGTCATCTGATTCTTTAATACATTCTTCATATAGTAATCCTACACATGAGAAGGCCGTTGGTCCAAATTGATATTTAATTAAATTAACCTTCTACATGGTTGGGGAACCATAGTTGCATGAAGAGAGTGGTAAATTACCTATGCAAAATGTTTTATATTCATACTCTCCATAACTTTTAGATCTGATTTTCAAGTGAGTAGCCTCAAGCAGTGGATCGAATGTAGATGCAAGCTGATCTAGGGATATATATTTGGCAATTATTGGAATTAGGATGGAATTATTTATGCCAAGATAAGGATGGGTAGGTGAGGATTGATCCATTTGATAGCTATGAAAATGATCTATTACTCTAGGGATGGTAACCTCCATTTTGAAGTGAGGGAATTGGAGACACTGATGTAGGGTTGATGGAATAGCTTTCATTTCATAGATCCATAGATGTCAGAGTAGCATATTATAAGGCAAATCTACATCCACAACATGGAATAGTGTTTGGTGTACTACAACCCACACAACAATGGGGAAGTAAATAGTCCCTATAGATGGTCTCTCATTGTCATCATAGGCTTTGATCATTATCAAGATGGGCCCTAAAGATGTGTTTGAATACCCTAGTTTCTTCAAGAAGTGCAATTTGCATAAATTTAACATTGATTCTTTGTCTATGATAACCCAAGAGATACAGTGGTGGGATATAGAGACTTCAATGAATAGTGGATAACTATGGTGAGGTCAAATTGGAGGCATATCCTGGGCACAAAAATTAATATGTTGTGAATTAGAAACATCTCCCAATAATGCTAAGAACTAATTGGTACCCAAGTTACTAGGAACTTTAAGATCATTTAGGACTTGGTTTAGTATCTTTCTAAGTAAAGAAAATATTTTAAGAAGCTCCATTAATGATATTTGAGTTGGTGTTTTCTCAAGTTACTAAATGTGTCATAATACTTATCGAAAGAATGTGAAACATTTTGAGGGACACTCCCCTTTTGAGTAGCAAACAAAGTGGATGGGTCTTTAGGTGGTAATACAAGAACTATAATTTTGTTGTATCGAGTGGTGATTACATAATTAGCAACAACCCAATTGAATTTTAAAGTGGTGGATGAAGGTGGAGTGGAATATTAGGGGTTGTATATTTTAATGTTATTGATATAGCGGTATGGCACAATGTTATAGTTGGTACAGTTGGAGGAAGAGGCCTGACCCTGGTCTCTTAGTGGCATCTTATTTATTTGATCATGCTTGTGAAGCAAGTCCTTGTAGATGCTGAGTTGCCTATTTGCTGATTGATTTGGAGGATTTTCACCTTCTATTTCAATGTTACCACTTCCAATCAAATATTGAATGTAGTGCTTAAGTTCATACATCTTTTTGTATCATGGCATTTGACCCTATGGTATTTGCAAAACTCGTCTTCATGATACCAATCTAGTTTTGGTTGTTGATCATCCACAAGTATAATTTTAGGAAGGGTGATCATATTAGCAACAATTAATTGATCAAGGACTATTTCAATTAGTATTCCCAAGCTAGTGAACAATCTTTTTCCAGTCTGAGGTTTTGGTTTGCCTTGTGTAACTCAGATGGAGAAGACATTTGGTTATTCTATGGGGATCTTGTTTTGAACTATTGGCACATGCTGTTGTTTAGAATTAGTCACCCCATCTCCCATGACATTCTTTTTTTTTGATGAAGGCTTTTGATTTACATGAAAAAGAGTTGCCTTGGTTTTGGCTGTGCTCATTTTGAGAGTATAACTTGATTGTTTTATTTTTCAATAAGGGACTTTTCAATTTGCATTCATTTATCAATTATTTCATTAAAGTTCTTAATAAACTATAGTTTTACCTAATATTTAAGTTCATCATTAAGATTCCATAAATAACTTGGCCAACTCTTTTTCAAGTATTGTACATCTCAGGTGGCTTGTTAAACTTTTCCACCTTTGTAAGAAGTATGCCAAACTTTCCCTTGTTATTTTCTTAGTGTTATAGAGGTATATTATGGAGATATCATGTTTGATATTAAATGAAAAGTGTTTGAAAAATTATTCTGTTAATTCTCTAAAGCTAGATATAGACCCCTTAGGTAGGTGCATAAACCATTCTAAAGTGGGTCCAGTAAGATTTTTTGGAAAAAAGTATTAATAAATAGGCATCTTTGTATGCTACTTCATGACAAGCCATGTATAAATCTTATACATGATATTTATGATCTCCTTTCCATCAGTATTTTCTCAAGTACTTCAAAGTGTGAAGGGAAAGGTATTTACAATATGCTCACATCTAAGGGTGAAGAACAAAAATCTTCATATTTATATTTGAGAGGTTCTGAGCATGAGTCTATTTACTGGAGGGTCTCATTCATTACGCTCCACTCTTGTGTGAATACAAGTTCCCCAAGAGGATTGGTGATTTGATTTTGACTATTTTGGGTAATATGGGTGTTATGGGAATTATGGGTACTATGAGTGTTTTTTTTGGTATTATTTGTGGTGTTATTATTATTTTTAGTATTATTTTTTTGAGGGGATGATGGACATTGATTATAGAGTAAAAGGTTGATTTGTTGTGTCTCTGGTTAAGCTAAATATGATTATTATGGAGGGGTGTTGGGCATTATTCTTATGTAAATCTATGTTCCACACCTTCCTCTTTTTTAGGTATTTGGTTGGTATGTATATTTTTATGGGTGTATTTAGACAGTATGGAGGATGGACTATGTTATGTAGGAGGCTACAATCGAAAGTAGAAGGTAGGATGCCCCTTATTTCAATGGCACGAGCTAATACATGATCATGGTTTTCATATAGATAGTGGTCAATTAAGTTACCAACCTCATCATTATAGAAGGGATTAAACCTTTTATCCTCTTCTTTAGGTGTATGCATATCATTATGGGTATCATCATATTCCTGAGTTGGATCTTCTATGTTCCCCATTAGTTCATTATTTTGGTTGGAGGCCTATCCAATCCTAAGTTGAGGATGGGTGTGAATGACCATTTTGAAAGAGTGATGGGATGAGGTTTGGTAGGTGAAGTGGAAGTACTTAAACATTACCTCCGTATAGAGACCAAAGATACTAGTGGTCAAATATAGTGATGTGATAAATTTTAGAAGAGGATGGGGTGACTAAGAATTACCAAAAGACAAAGTCTCATAAGAGACCAATTTAAAAAGGATGAAAGATAGTGATAGGATAAAATACCTTATCCACTAGCAAAGAGATAATTTGATGGCTGCTAGGTGAAGAAGGCACCTGATAGAGATGAGTGATGGGTGTTAGATGAGAATCTTATAAGACTATGTTTATTGATAATACCTAGTATAAAAGATGTAGAAAGTGACAAAATGATTAAAGAGGATGGGTGACTACTAGAACTTGATTTTAAGGTGGAATGTAGTATTCAAGGGTGATGTGAGATAGATAGGGGATAAAAGATAGAGAATGTGGGATGGAAAGTTATAAGATGAGTGATATTTGAATAGAATATATGGTAGTGTGATAGAAAATCTAGGATCAGGAAAGGGGGATTATATAAGTGATCTAGAATATATAATAGGTATGATGAGGTATGAAAGATGTAAAATAGGTACTAGATGGATGCTAAATATATTGATGTTTGGTAAGGTAATAAGTAGTAAATGTGGGGTGATACACTATGGGTAAGTGATATAAGATAGGTGTGGGGAAAGATTAATAAATTATAGGGGGAATGAAAGATGAGATGGATGTTATATGGGGGATGGACGATTAATATAAAATGGGTAAATATGGGATAGATGTTAGATATTAGATGATGTATTGTAAAAATATGGTAAGGGTGTGTTGGGTGAATATTTTGTCGATCAACGTACTGATAAACAAAATAGGTCTAATCATTCAAAGTAGGAAGATTGGTCAGCCAAATGTGTAGTTTTACCACATCAAAAGGGGACTAATCTCTCCTCTCATCAAGGGGAGGTTCCCTTATATATATATATATATATATATATATATAAATAGAAAATAATACTCAAGGGTAAGACAAACCATCCATCTCTCTTTTTTCAGAGATGATGCATGCAAATCAAAGGAGAAATCTTAGGGATAATGATAGAAAGCACTCCTCTTCTTTTAGAATATTTCAGAAGTACCATTCAGCAAACCACAAGAATCTTCCTGGTAGTAATTTCAAAATGCAACCAAGGACGTAGTAACTAGCAAATTAAGATGTAACACAAAGTCTCCACCTTAATTTCCCAAGAGTGAGATACAAAGGAAAATGAGGGAACAAAGTCATTCCAAGGTCCTTTACATAGAAACAAAAAGAAAAAACACTAAAGACAATTATGTGGGAACAAAGTCTCTCCACAGTTGACTTCAGGACACCTTCCTGACTACTTTCACTAATTCTACTTATTGAATTAAAGGAACAAAAAATATATTAAGGAAAAAGACATAAGAATAGTTTCCCCAAAAATAAATATATCACAACATAAAGTTTGAAAAGTCACTTGCTTTCTTATTCCAATAACAAAATATGATCAACAATCTGAGCTCAAAGTCTCAGTAATGCCTTTCAATTTGGGCAGAGTTTTGTTTCTAATAATCAAAGAGAGATATATTTAAAACAATAAAAGATAGTCCCTTATATAGCCTCTTCAAGAAGGACTTGGGAATAGTAACACATCATGTTACATTGAATTTTGTTAAGAAGACATGCTGGAATTCAGGGTCATTTACCCATTTGATTTTCTCAATGCAGAGAAATAAGTCACGCATTAAAAGTTTGCATCTTTCAATGTCCACCTAGCGATCTGATTCTAGAAACATATCTAATGCGTAAATGTTTCTGATCCTTCCTCATCATTCTTCCTTTTCTAGTTATTTGAATCAGGTCTTAGATTCAATTTGATGTTCTGTTCCTTAGTCACTTCTTGATGGTCTTTAGCAATTGACGCGTGGCACATTCCACTGCAAAATAAATAAAGACACGTGGTAACTTCCACAAACTCTGAGAGATGCTTATTGAAAGAGGCTTTAAAACCTATAAGAAACTCAAAAGCATGGGTGTAGACACTTGTCTCTCTCTGTGAAGTTATAACAAGAAAGGTGGCAGCTTTTGCTTGTGTTTTGAGAACCCTGTGGAGGATGACACTTGGCAACATTACGGGTTTTCTGTTTCTTTAGACTTTTTCTTCAAAGAAAAAGTCCAAAGAAATTCTTTCAAACAATTTGTCTAAATGAATTGTCTCTTTGTCACTTTTTCTGAGGGAACTTTTTTGAAGAAAATCCCTTTGCTCTTTTGGCCTTTGAATTGGTCCATTTGCTCCCTTCCTGTCTTCTACGAAGGTTGTTTGAGCTCCAAATTAGCCTTTCAAGTTTTTGCAATGGTTCACTCTAGCTTCTGAGTGTTTTTTGAAAGGGCTATTTATCCCTTAGAAATTTGCCTTAGTCAATTTTATGTGAATCTCAACATGTGACACATGGCAGCATCTACTGTGAAATAGGTGAGGACACATGGCAACATCCGTTGAACTTGTAGAAGCTTTGGATACTTTTTGAGTGTCCTACGGAAGATGACACATGGTGGCTTCCATCGCATTCTAGAAATACTATAGAAACATGCAGGACTCATTTGGATTCATGTGGATGATGCCACTTAGCGTGTTCTGCTCAACTTACAAAGGACTCATAGCGGCTACCGCTGCTCTGAGAAACAAAGTGAAAAGAGGCTCGAAAGATGACACTTAGCAGCATCCACTAGGTTCTATCAGGCTTTTATTTTGGTCTGTTTGTTTCCTTCCTTAGTCACTTTTGCCTTAGAAATTCCCTTTGCAAGGGCACTTGTGTCTTTGATGCTTGGGGCACTCCTTTGAACTTATCACTTGAACCGATCAATTAAACTAAATTTAGTTCAATGGTTCAATGGTTCATTCCCCTATTTTTATTGACTGCTTGAACTAAGTTTCTTTGAAACAAGCCTCATTGAACCCATTGAATCTTTTGAACCATTAGTCTTTTGACTGAAAAAGCTTGAATAATTCTCAAATTTGAAAGCTTAGAACAATTTTTTGAAATGGGAAGAGATATTTTGGTCTTTCAAGACCAAAATAGCTTATATGTTGTCCTAAAAATGAGTGACATTTTTCAAGTACTATAGCTAGCTCCAGTTGGAGAACTTCTATCAATTGTAAAAAAGAATTGAAGGGAGTAGAATCTAGAATCTCTAGTGTCTTCATGTGTACCATTGGGCTATGGAGTCATGTTACCCAGAAATGAAAGGCATCAAAAATGGAAACAAACAAAATAAAATAGAATTAAAAACTATACAAATATACATATGTATAGATGAAATGATCTAATACTTCAAGAGTTGAAGTGTTTCAGATGGTGCCCACTATGAGGTAGAGAAAAGAGTGTGCCATCTTGATATTTTAGCAGAAAGCTAATTTCACCATTGTGTTGATGATTTATAAATGGGCCTCTCCAAAGGGAGTTGAAATTTCCATGCATCCCTTTTGGTTCTCTCCTTTTGTCCCACAACAAGATTTGATCCCCAATTTGGAAATCATGATTTTTGGCCTTTTGGTCAAAAGGGTTTCTTTACCAGACTTTGGTGAGCAGAAATTCAGCCCACCACTATGGTTCTCTATTCATTCAGCTCAGTTAGGCACATGATTCTCTTATCAAGAGAGCTTTCATATGTCTGATCTTCAATTGCCTTTGCCAATTTCAAGGCTGGCAATTCTAAGGTGATTGGTATCTCAGGATTGATACCATAAAGAAGTTAAAAAGGAGACATACCAATTACCCTCTTTGGTGTGATTCTGTCTGCCCATAGAGCATCAACCAATGCTTTATACCATGTCCTTTGATTGTCATCTGCTAGCTTCTTGATGATAGTTACCAAGTTCTTATTACTTGATTCAGCTTGTCCATTCCCTTGTGGAAAATAATCAAAAGAATGGGAGAGTGTAATTCCATAATGAAAATAGAATTGTGTAATCTCCTGGGAGGTGAAACAAGCTGCATTATCAGTAACAATTTTGGTTGGAACTCTAAATCTAGAAATGATATTCTCTTTGAGGAAATTGCATATAACTTTTGAAGTAGCATGCTTAGTTGGGATTGCTTCTACCCACTTGGTGAAATAGTCAGTTGCTGTAATGACATAATCATGTCCAGCACTTGAAGATGGGTTTATAGTCTCAATAAAATCAATTCCCCATTACTCAAATGGTTCTTCTATGATCACTAGCTTGAGAGGTAGGGCAGCTAACTTGGGTCTTCCAACAAATTGCTGGCAGAGTTCACATTTTCTCACCTACTCATATGCATCTTGGAAAAGAGTTGGCTAGTAATACCTGGCTCACAGAATCTTGTGAGTAGTCACAGGAGCAAAAAAATGTCCTCCACAGGCTAGATTGTGGAAAGATTTTAAAAGTTGGCTTTGTTGCTCTTTATCTACACAGTGAAGGAATACTCCATCTATGCTTCTCTTGTACAAGCCATTATTCCAAAAGACAAAATTAGAAGCTTTAAACTTGATAGTCCTCCTTTCTTAATAAGATAAATGAGTAGAACATTCACCATAAGTGAGGAAATGAGCAATACTTGAATACCACTCATTGGTAGTGGAGACAAAAAGGACTGTTGGTGTGTCTTCCACTTCAACTTTTTCATACTATGTATCTTCTGGCTTGTTGTCAGCAATTAATTGGCATAGGCCTTTTCCATTGACTAGCTTTGTTGGCTTGATGTCTAGCTCAAACTCATGGATCTTTGCAATTCAATTGCCTCTTTTTGACCCAAACTCCTGTTGAGTTAATATGGACTTGACTGTAGTGTCAGAAACTAAGGCAGTAGTGTGTGAATTTAGGATATAGAAGTGGAAATACTTGACTGCTTTCACCACTACATAGGCATGCTTCTCTATGTTCAAATATTTCAGCTCATGGGTTTTGAGAGGGAAACTCATGAAAAAAATGGGAGATTCCATACCTTCTTTATCTTATTGAACAAGAATTGCTTAAAGTGTATGTTCGGAAGCATAATTGTATATGATGAAATCTTTGTTGTAATCTAGACAAACCAAGGTAGGGGCGTGGGCAATGGCAGTCTTGATATCCTCAAATGCTGACTTGCCTTCTTTAGTCTAGCTAAAAGTGGTCTTCCCTTTCATCATGTTCACAATGTGTCTAGTCTTCTCAGCAAATTTGGGGGTGAACCTCTGTAAGAAATTCACCTTTCTAAAGAAAGAGTGAACAACATTTTTACTTGTAGGTAAATTAAGCTCTTGAATAGACTTGACTCTGTCTAAGTCAATCTTTATGCCTTAATTAGACACAATGTGTTTGAGGAGTTTCCCCTCTGTTACTCCAAAAATAGACTTCTTAGGGTTCAAGGAAATACCATTCTGGTGGCAACACTCTAGCACTTGTTGCAAGTGGCGTACATGATTAGAACGGTGCTTTGAAAAGATAGTCAAGTCATCAAGGTATACCACAACAAACTTTCCTATCTCATCTTTGAAATCCAGGTCCATTGCCCTCTGAAAGGTGGCACCAGCATTTATCAAGCCAAAAGGCATTCTTGTATATGCAAATGTACCCTAAAGTGTGGTGAATGCAGTCTTGTGTTGGTCTGCTTCACCAACCTCAACTTGATTATATCCTGAGAAGCCATCTAGCATTGATAACATCTCTGAACCTGTCACTGTTTAGAGCACTTGATCCATAATTGGCAAAGGGTAATTATCTTTCAAAGATGGCTGATTTAGATTCTTAAAATCTACACAAATGCAAATTTTGCCACTCTTCTTCCTTACAGGCACTATGTTTTCAATCCATGTGGAATGATGGATTGAAAATATGATTCTAGCATTTAACATTTTTTGTATCTCAGATAGAATAGTACCTGATATTTTTAGATTGTACTGTCTGGATTTTTGCTTATAGGGCATTGAGGCAACCTTGAGAGGAATGTTATGGTGGATTTCATCAAGTCTGAGAGACTTTAGGTCATCATAAGAATAAGCTAAGACATCCATGTATTTATGGAGTAAAGTGGTGAACTTGAATCTTTCTTTAGGGGTGCAACACTTACCAATGTTAACCATCTTGGGATTTTCTTTAGTAGTCATATTAACTTGATCGAATCCCTGAGAGAAGCTTAAATCTATTTGCTATTGTTTGATGAATCTATCATGCTTGCTAAATAGATTCTCAAGAGAAACTAGGCCTTTGAGAATTTTATTTCCTTTCAACTGTAAGATTTCCTCATTTATATCTGAACTAGATTCAAAGGTTGATTCATACTTTTGAGGTTCACTGCCTTCAAAATGTAGTTCAAAATTGTCTTTTCATTCTAGGAAGGCAATGATTTGATGATCATCATTGAATACTTGCTAATGATCAGTATCATCAGGAACACTTGGTCTATATACTAGCTCAAAAGTATACCTATCTTCTTTGAAATCTGAGTGAGGAACTAAGAGAGTTCCTAAAATAACAAGTGCATCACCTTTGTCATTAGATTCCCTGGGTATGGCAGAAATGTTGAAAGCATCAAAGCTTTCAATTTGGTCTCAAACTAGGCTGCGATAGTGGTGTAATCTTTCATTCTTGGTTTGGTATAGATTTCTCACCTGACAAACCACTAATTCAGCATCCCCTTTGGCATGAAGAAACGTGATGCCTTTGTCTTAAGTAGCCTTCAATCCAAGAAATAGAGATTCATATTCAACTGTATTGTTAGTGTTGCTAAATTTTAATTTTTAAGATGAAGCAAACATATCTCCTTGAGGAGATATCAACACAATCCCAGCTCCTGAACTAGTAGAGGAGCAACTGCCATCAAATTCCAAAGTCCATACTTCATCAGACACTAATTTTTCTTTAGACTTTCATTCATTAGAGAGGGAAGATCCTTCTTCATTTGTATTTCAACCTACTAGTTCTTCTGCTATTCTAGTTGAACTAATTTTTGGGTTGACACTTTCAAAATTTTTATCAAATGTTTCATGAACTTCATCTGTAGATAGAAAGTAGTTACCCATACCTGAGAATTCAAAAAGAATTTGAGCTTTAGGGGCTGATGTTTGAGTGATAATATACTTTGATTCCTTTTTAGGAAGTAGCCTCTGTATGGTGCCTTTGACAGGGATCCTAGCTTTAGATAGATCCATGCTCAATTCTCCACCAACATCCTTACAAAAATTTTCCCCAAGTAGGATACCATAGGATACTGGAACATCAGCCACCAGAACTGTCATCTTGATTCTTTTGTCTGGAAAGGCTACGAATGTGAATTGGGCATCCTTGATTTGTCCCAACAATGGTACTTGCTTGTTCTCCATGGAGAAACATCACCCAAATGTCTTGGTCAGTGTGAGACCAAGAGATTCAGCTACTTTAGTAGGCATGACATTATCAGATGCGCCTGAGTCTATAATACAATTACTTAGCTTGTGACCATTTATTAATAGGGAAACATAGAAAGGTTCTATTTTCCTAGGGGCAGCTGGAGGAGTAATGACAAGATTATTTGGAATGGGCATGTTCTTTGGGGAATTAGGAGTTACTTTTTTAACTTCTTGTCTTGCAGGGACGGTTTGGTTCTTAACACATTAGACCAACTTATCCAATTGATTAGGATTGGACTACAAATATTCAAATTTAGATATTTGTATTTTTGTCTTTTTGACATGATCAATTATGTCAAATGGCTGAATTAGACTAGGTATAGAGGTAGGTATTTCAACCTTCTAGGTTTTAGGAGGGATGGGAGGAGGGCTGGTTTGCAAAATTGAAGTAGAAGGTGAAGGTGAAATTGATGTACTTACCTTTTGAGTGATCACTGGATCCTTTGATTGGAAAGGTAGAGTGGTTCCACACTTAGCATTTATAATCACTAGTTGAGGTTGCTCTTCTGTCTTCCCTTTATCAGCTTGTTGGATTGATTGGTTCTTAGACCTGGTAAACACTGCATATGATCCATCAAAAGCTTCTCCTTTGCTTTTGGATTCATCCTGGTAGTTTAGGAAACCAATGTCAGAGTCACCAACTAATTCTTCTTGATTTTATACAAGGAGATCAGCCTCATTTTCTTGATTTAATTCACGCTGGAAAGAGAGCTCTAATTCTGCTTCAAGATATCCCATTGCTGAATTGGTTGGAGGAGCTTTCAGGGCAAGTTTCCCTTTTAGGGGAGGAAGATGATTTTGTTGCCCTTGATTCTTGGCAGCATTGCCCTGATATGACTGATTTGGAAATGTCCTTCTTAGCATATCTCTATATGAAAGAGCAGAAGACATTCCTTATGCCATTTGCTTTTTGAGAGCAAGCAACTCATTTGCCAACTTCTGCACCATTGGATCTATGGTGCCTATAGATGAATATTTAGAAGATGATGAAGGTCTATTTCTATTTGGATCTCTTCTTATCTTCCCTGCTAAGGTAAGATCATCTTCTACCTCAGTGGCCAAATGTTGAGTTACAACAAAATCTATTTGACCAGCACGTCTCAAAAGAAAACTCACTTCAGGTAACTGAGAATTTATGAAGAAGCATTTGAGATTCTCAACTATAGGTCAGGCAATTAAAAGAATTCTATTCCTTAGTTTGTCAAACTTGGCTATGAAGTCCCTCATTGGTTCATGAGGCTCTTTCTTCATCAGTGTGAGTTGAGCTAGAAGGGCATGTGCATCTACTGTAGGTTTGAATCTAGCTTCAAACTTAGCTTTGAGGGTATTCTAATCAGTTACTGACTGAGCTTGTAGATGATAAAACCAATCTATATTAGCACCTTGTAATGTTTCTACAAGTATCCTAACTGCTACATCTTAAAATTCTACTCCAATTATGCCACAAGCTATACTGAAGGCTGCAATGTGTTCATTAGGATGAACTTTCCCATCACCATAGAATTGGGGAAAATTATTTCTTGAACTATGTGGGAGCTCATGTAGAGGTGGAGTAAGATTGAGAGGACCAAAATAATTACCATAGAGGCTTTGAGCTGCCATTATATGACTATTAAAAGGAGGAATAAAAAATCTTAGAGGGGTAATTATTGGCAAATCTTATCAATAGCAGAAGTGGATACTTCGTTTGGAAATGGAGACCTGACTTTAGTAGGAGGAAAGCTCTTGATTCTTTGGAGGTGAGATGGTGAAGGAAATGGATCAAAATTACTTTGCTGTACCAACTCAAATATAGGGTCAACAATACCTTTAGCCCTTTGGCTTCGTGTATACCTTGAATCTGCCAGATTGTGAAACAAAAATGGAAAAGAATTGACCTTGCTTCAGTTTGAAGCTTGAGGCTTAAAACTATGCGTTCTTCCCTAGTTGGTGTGTAGGTGAATGTTAAGGTTATAATGATAATGGGTAAGACATAGAAATAAAATGGAGTCTATAATGGATAATGATAGAGTCTAGTTCAATCTGAAACTTGAGGTTTTAGAATGCACATAACTATATCCCCAACAGAGTCACCAAAAATTATTGGGTGAATATTTTATCGATCAGCGTACTGATAAAAAAATAGGTCTGATAATCTAAAGTAAGAAGATTGGTCAGCCACATGTGTAGTTTTACCACATCAAAAGGGGACTAATCTCTCCTCTCATCAAGGGGAGGTTCCCTTATAAATATGGTATATATATATTATATATATATATAAATATATATAAATAGAAAATAATACTCAAGGGTAGGACAAACCATCCATCTCTCTTTTTTTAGAGATGATGCATGTAAATCAAAGGAGAAATCTTAGGGATAATGATAGAAAGCACTCTTATTCTTTCAGAAGTACCATTTAGCAAACCACAATAATCTTCCTGGTAGTAATTGCAAAATGTAACCAAGGATGTAGTAACTAACAAATTGAGATGTAACACAAAGTCTCCACCTTAATTTCCCAAGAGTGAGATACGAAGTACAATGAGGGCACAAAGTTATCCCAAGGTCCTTTACACAGAAACAAAAAGAAAAAACACTAAAGATAATTATGTGGGCACAAAGTCTCTCCATAGTTGACTTTAGGACACCTTCCTGACTACTTTCACTAATTCTGCTTATTGAATTAAAGGAATAGAAATAATATTAAGGAAAAAACATAAGAACAGTTTCCCCAACAACAAAGATATCACAACACAAAGTCTAAAAAGTCACTTGCTTTCTTATTCCAATAACAAAATATGATCAACAATCTGAGCTCAAAGTCTCAGTAATGCCTTTCAATTTGGGCAGAGTTTTGTTTCTGATAATCAGAGAGAGAGATATTTAAAACAATAAAAGAGAGTCCCTTATATAGCCTCTTCAAGAAGGACTTGGGAACAATAACACATCATGTTGCATTGAATTTTGTTAAGAAGACATGTTGGAATTTAGGGGCATTTACCCATTTTCTTTTCTCAATGCAGAGAAATGGGTCAAGCTATTGAAAGTTTGCATCTTTCAATATCCATTTGGTGATCTAATTCTAGAAACATATCTGATGCGTAAATGTTTTTGGTCCTTCCTCATCATTCCTCCTTTTTTGATTATTTGAATTGGGTCTTAGATTCAATTCAATGTTTTGTTCCTTAGTCACTTCCTTCTGGTCTTTAGCAATTGATGCGTGGCACATTCTGCTGTAAAATAGACGAAGACACGTGGCAACTTCTATTGGACTCTGAGAGACACTTATTGAAAGAGGCTTTGAAACCTATAATAAACTCAAAATCATGGGTGTAGACATTTGTTGCTCTTTGTGAAGTTATAATGGGAAAGATGGCAGCTTTTGCTTGTCTTTTGAGAACCCTATGGAGGATGACACTTGGCAGCATTACATGTTTTCTATTTTTTTAGACTTTTTCTTTGGAGAAAAAGTCTAAAGAAATTCTTTCAGATAATTTGTCTGAAGGAATTATCTCTTTGTCACTTTTTCTAGGGGAACTTTTTTGAAGAAAATCCCTTTGCTCTTTTGGCCTTTGAATTGGTCCATTTGCTCCCTTCCTGTCTTTTACAAAGGTTGTTTGAGCTCCAAATTAGCCTTTCAAGTTTTTGGAACATTTTAATTTAGCTTATGAGTGTCCTCCGAAAGGGATGTTTGTCCCTTATAAATTTGCCTTAGTTGATTTTATGTGAATCTCAACATGTGACACATGGCAGCATCCACTGTGAAATAGGTGAGGACACGTGGCAGTATCCGTTGAACTTGTAGAAGCTTTGGACGCTTTTTGAGTGTCCCATGGAAGATGACATGTGGCGGCTACCATCACATTCTATAAATACTATAGAAACATGTGGGACTCATTTGGATTAATGCAGATGATGCCACTTGGCATGTTCTACTTAACTTACAAAGGACACGTAGCGGCTTTCGCTACTCTGAGAAACAAAGTGAAAAGAGGCTCGAAAGATGACAGTTGGCAGCATTCACTGGGTTTTGTCAGGATTTTGTTTTGGTCTGTTTGTTTCCTTCCTTAGTCACTTTTTCCTTGAAAATTCCCTTTACAAGGGTATTTGTGTCTTTGACGCTTGGGGCACTCCTTTGAACTTGTTGCTTGAATTGACCGATTGAACTAACTTTGGTTCAACGGTTCAATGGTTCATTCCCCTATTTCTATTGACCGCTTGAACTAAGCTTCTTTGAAACAAGCCTCATTGAACCCGTTGAACCTTTTGAACCATTAGTCTTTTGACTGAAAAAGCTTGAATAATTCCCAATTTTGAAAGCTTAGAATAACTTTTTGAAATGGGAAGAGATATTTTGGTCTTGCAAGACCAAAACAACTTATATGTTGTCCTAAAAATGAGTGACATTTTTTGTGTACAACAGGGTGATTAATTTAAAATGCATAGATGATGGGGTGGATAAAATATATAGGATGTGAAGGTGAGATGAAGAGATGATGAGTATTAACCTAAAGGTATCTATGTTATCACACACAAAATAGAGTATAGCTAAATTGGTCTTGCAAATAATACATGTCTAACATAACACTCAAACAACATATGCAATGATGAATCTTAAATTAGTTAACTGATAACGGTGTTTAACCCAATGCTTGTACCATATAATAGATTCATGAGTGAGGTTATAGGGTAGTGAACTGTTACAAAATCTATTGAACCTTCTCAACCCTACTTGCACTTGATGGCTACTTCAGAGTTGATACTGACTCCTACATTGGTACGCCTATTATGATCGTAGGATCCTAATATAAATATGCACAAAGGTTTATAGGCGTGTCCCCTATATACATGAAGGTATAGTGGATCCCAAGTCCATATAGGATGCTATAAAACTGCCTTGTATCTTGGAGCTTATTCATCCCTCACTTTACAGAACCCTTTAAGGGAAATTATATTTTGTTGCTTAACGATAGCTCTCCTAATTTTTAGACTCCACTAGAACATGGAGTTTAGTTAGTGAATGGTGATGAAATCCATGTCACCAACCCTTATTTTATAAACCCATATGTGGGGATGAATTCCATGTCATGTGCTATCCTAGACTCGAGTGGAATAACAAATAAGAAACCAAAACATAATTAATTATCTATGCATGAGGGGAACAAGTATATATAATTAGGTGACAAACAAGTCAAAAACCACACACATAAGAAAGTATATACAATGAGATAAACTTATACAATAAGTACATATATACAATAAAAATTGAGGTAATATACTATGGGCACCCCTTCTTGTAAGTACAAAGGTTAGAAAACAAAGTGGGGTGCCTTGGTCTTGATGGTTCCTTCACCAAAATGGATTAATAGTTTAAACTTTTACAAAACTATAAGTCCCTACAAAATCATAAATACACAAACTAATATCACAACCAGAATGCATAAAATCACAACTACAAAGCAAAATCATATATTGTGAGTTGCAATATTATATAGGGTTAGTAAACCATGGTAGTTAGCCTAAAAAATGATAACAGTTAGACAAAATCGCTACTTAATAGATCAAAATCTTAATCTACAATTTTGTCAAAAATAAGAAAAAATATAAAAAATTGCCTAATACAAATAGATATCAACGAAATAGACTATTTTTTAGAAAAATATAAAATAGGTAGATTAATTAAAATGTTTCCCCTTAGTTACTTTTAATAGTTAACTATATTTATGGACCCTTGGTGAGTAAAATGATTTATGCCAACAAACAGGATGATAAATACTATTGTTTACATAGAAGGCCAGAACTAATGAAGTCTAATGTTGTTCACCAAAATGTAGCCTAAAATTTGAGCTTATGGATTAAACTATCTAATTTAATCACTCAAACTTCAAACCACTAAGTAAAGTCTAGAGCCATTAGAACTTAATGTCAATGGATGAACAAACTATTCAAAACAACATTACATTTTTAAAGCTAAATGCTCCAAACCATGATCAAATGGATGCAAAATGAAAAATATTGGGATGGGAATTACTTTAGACTCAACAATTTGACATTATGGTGGTGTGATGATAGATTGTTGATGAAGGATGCTTGGACATGGATTTCCTCATTTGATTTTTTGTTAGTTGCAATGGAGGGATGAGATGGTTTAAATAGAAAGAGGAGGGGAAACATCAATGGTGGAGATTCAAACTTGGATAAGGAAGATCTAGGGTGTAAAATTAAAATTTAAAATTCTTTGGAAGCCTCTAGATTTAAAGGCTTCTAGAGGGGAGGGGTGAGAGTAGAGAGGATTCTAGAATTGGATAATTCTATAATCCTTCTTAAGGGTTAATGGTGATTAGATGGGGGATTAGATAGATATTATGTAGGTGATTAGAGACTAGGGGTCTAGGAAAGCCAAGGCATAGGCTAGTAGGTGGGTCATTGGAAATTTAAAATTCCTAAATAATAGATAAGTAGGATTAGGATGGAGATAATGGGGAGTTAGAAGAATTAATGATGAGATGGGATAGAATAAGGTTAAAAAATGAAATGGGATAAAGGAAAATGTTATATAAATGATTAGGAAAGGAGGGTAAATTAACAAGATAAAAGGGGATAAATGAGATTAGTAGAATTTATATCGATTAATAAGAATATTAGTGACAATAATTTAGGCAATCTAATTTAGATGCATATATAATATATTATATTTGAATCTACTTATGGAAATGATAAATATGTAGTCTAAATATATATTATATCCAATTGGTATAAACTGTACTTGTTATGTTAATTATCTATGTGATAAATAATATAGTGGAGATTTAATCATAGGTTTGATTGATCAAATCTATGCATATGTATTATTCCTATGTTTAACATGTTTTATTCCTTATAATATGAAGTAATATATATAAATTTGTTGGTTATATATATTAACCAAATCTCATATTATTAGTACTAAGTAGTGAGACAGACTTCACTATATTACCTAGCATCACCAATATCAGATAAAGGTAATCCGATCAAGTGGTGTGTATGAATTTGACTGATCTTAAAGATCAATAACTATTTAAAACTTTAGTTAAAGTAATGTTTATTTAGAAATTATCATTTATTATGTATGATTTACATGTTTTTATGATATCATGTTAGAATATAATTTATTTATGCTACACATCATGTATTAGAAATCTTACAACACATGGGTACTAGCTTGTCTCTTTGGATTCTTGAACTATCACTATCTACCCATTTGTGAAGGGAAGGGCATTCATTGATGAGGGATTATGCAGGGTATCGATAGTTTGTGGTTGTTGTCAAAAAGTGCTTAGATGATGCTCTTCCTCTCCATAATAGTAATTATTTGGAGACTATACTTTAGATCACCATAGATACTGTAGTTCAAAAAACTCATGCTTCATGGAGCCTTATATATTGTATCTTGTATTATATTTATTATTATTGAAACATTATCCCTGATGAAATGTAATTATTTTACTCATTATACATTGATAGTAGTGGTTGTATGTTTATACCAGCTATGGCTAGAAAATTTGTAATTATTTTCCTTATTCATTTATGTTTTGTTTCATATGATGTTAGTGATTAGTAACAAATAGATATTACGTGATTATTTTATAGTTAACATACATAGAGTGTTATACTTGGATTACTAGCTAGATTCTCATGATGAAATCTAATGAAAGAATACATTTATTAAATTTTTTAAAAAAATATCACATTATTCTAAGTCAATCCCAGTGGAGATGTTACATGTGGTATTAAAGCTACGACTTAATAAATCCACTAACATTTTTGTATCCTTCAATTTACCAGAAAGGAGAATGCTGCAAGTTAGATTATTTGGAGAGGTTCCTTCTAATGTCAATGATAATAACCCTCCATTTGATCCTAATCAATTGAGCAAGTAACAAAGTTATATCATATTATCATAACCATGAATGAAATCAGAGACTGAATCATTTACACCAAGACTGAGAGAAATAATTCATAAATTACATTGTAAAGAAAAATTTCACACAAAATTTTGGTAAAGTATTATTCTTAGATGATATTTACAAAGAGAGGTGAAAAGATTTAAAATATTTTCATGGGTAGTTACGGGATATAACTGACATTTATGTGAACCAAATAATTATTAAAAAAAAAACAATATATTAAATTAAATATTATATAAAACATGAAAATAAAAGCACCTTAGATCATAAAATAATCCAATAAACTCCCCCTTGATCTAAAGGGGTATAATAAATGAATGAACTAGAGCAATGACTTTGAAGTTATCAAAGGATCTCTATCAAAATTGTAAGTGGTCCATTGTTCCTCTGGCACTGACAAAAATTTGATGCCACTCCATAAAAAAGGTCACCCCTATGAGTTGTGGCAAAAAATGGATGATGAACATGATTAAGGCTTGCTCATCCCTGGTGATCATTATATCATACTATAGTAGAACATGATATGGCATGCCCAACTACATTGACCCACATAAGGTCCCACATAGGAACCCATCTATGTGACAAATTTGTACTCTATATGACACATCTTTATAATGCTCAATAAATGCTGATGACCTTTGATCAACATTATTGGTGCTAGTAACCCCTATCAACTTGTATTGTCACTGATGATTAATAGAAGTCCAAACAATGCTTAAATATTCTCCCCATAAAAGATAAGAGGGGAGAAGAGGTGCATAGATAGAAATAAAAACAACTAACTCTATCCACTCTTTGTTATGAATATAAAATATAGAAAGCCAAAAATGGAACTGAAAGTAAGAACACAAGCCACAAATTTCCAATTCAAACATTGAACTCATATTCTGAGTAAATATATAACTAAAGAGGGTAACTATCCTCCAGCCTCTAATGGATCCTCCAACCTCTAGTAAGATGTTCATAGTTTGTCAATGAAAAGGATACTAAGGGACTTATAAAGGATGTTGGGTTTGTTAACAATACAAGCAAGAAGTGACAGTGTGAAAATTATCATTTAGAAGGTTTTGAGTTCGACTAAAAATGCACTTTTATACATTAGTTTCATTATATTGGTTTTAAAAATCATATAAGGACACTTCAAATTATAAAATTGACCATTCTATGTATTTGGAATGTTTAAAAACCTATAGTTTGACTAGTCACGTGACCACTTTTACATAAAAGAGTGACTAGGCAAAACAATTGTTTCAATATGTTTTAAATACACCCTTATATCATTGAATTTACTTAAAAAAAAACAAAATGCAAAGTAAAAAGGAATAGTTTAAATAGGCTTTAAAATTTTGACCTCCGTGTAGGTAAGTGACCACCTAAATTAGTATAGCCAACTCCATATCATCTAACTTATTAGGACAAAGGCAAATTATGATATATATTTTTATTTTACCAAATGGAAAGATGTTATTTGTATGGTAATTTCTTATCAAATGGATTCATTTTGCATGTTGTAATAAAAAATGAAATAAGATTACATTTTTTTGGGTGGAGCCCATACTCAATGATGAAAAATAAATAAATTAAATCTTATTTGATTTTAGTTTTTGAAGGATGGTCTTCATGGCTATTGCATGCCATCAAATCATGCTTCATACTATAGATGTTGCCATTATGCTCTGTTGTATGGCTCCTCTTCACCCTTCCTTGAGAAATAGACTCAAGTGGGATAAGTAATAGTTTGATATCACTTTTAAAAGACCATTAAAACTAATAAATGTTTTGTAATTAATGAAGTGTTATAGAGAATTCATACACAAATCATTTCACTGGTGATTTTATTCTTCATTACATGCCTAATAATTTTTAACATATGGGACTATTACGTGGACTTGTGAAGCACCATCCAAGTAATTCAGAATAATTTTCATCCTTCTTTTTCAATTTTTGGTAGTTTTATCTTTGCACATTAACTTCTATGAAAACTATAGCAACATCCAGGGTGATGTCATTATATGGTTGATCTCTCCAAATAATGAGTCATATATGAAAAAATATTACATTTACCTGGACTAATGCACTGGAAGTATTCAAAAATTAATAAAAAATGATGTGCCATATTGTATTGGTCAATATGAGTGTGAAACAAATTTATTAACAATTTTTCCTTAGGGCATCACCATACAAGGGCCTTCTTTATCTAATTTTCATGTTAATGTACCAATCAAAGAACTCATAGATATCTCATAGCACATAAGGTAAAGATCAAATGATCCCTCCATAAACATACTCAAGATCATCCCTTCATCTTCCTCTATCTCAGGCAATCAAAAATAGAATTTACTCAAGAAATGGTGTCTTCTCTCCTCCTTCAAAAATAGTATTTTTGCCATGGCTCCGATAAATATTCAATTTCCTTGGATATATTCTTTCATTCAAGCTCTTATATCATTTTTTACACCAAGACCAATAGAAATAATTCATAAATTACATTGTAAATAAAATTTTCACACAAAATTTTGGTAAAGTATTATTCTTGGATGATATTTTCAAGGAGAGATTAAAAACTTTAAAATCTTTTCATGGGTGGCTATGTGATATAGTTGACATTCCCATGAACGAACAGGTTATTACAAACAAAATAATACATTAAATTAAATACTATATAAAACATGAAAATGAAAGCACCTTGGATCATAAAATAGTCCAACATGAATTTCATCCTTGGAATAGGAATTTCATGACCATGAAGAGGAAGTACATTAGAATGTACTTAAAGAGAATCTTACTAAGTAGGAAATCCCTTAGGATGTGAGAGCACACGTAGCTGTAGAATTGGCTAGAGATATAAAAAAGGTGAATCTACCTAAGTTCAATGGAACCATTTTGGGTGACAGAGCTGAAGCATGGTTGACTAAGATGGATAAGTATTTTGAGATTGAAAACTACTTCAAAGTCACTAAAGTAATTTGGGGAGCTTACCAATTGGCTGGTGAACCAATTCTATGGTAGGATAAGAAAAATTTGGAAATGAATCTCAACTTGAACACCACCACATGGGAGCAGTTTATGACATTATTTAGATCCTAGTGGCTTTCAAAGTTATACTTTGATCAAAAGCTTACATATTTATAGAATGTAAAGCAAGGAGACTTATTAGTGAATGAGTACTGAGAATAGTTCACCAAAATTTTGAAGTGTGTACCTCAGTATTAGGTAGATGAGAGGTTCATAATTAGGAAGTTCATCATGGGATTAAAATATTTGATTGGTGGAGAGGTGGATGTTCATAGACTATGTCTTTGAGAAGGCAATCAGATACTAACATAAGTTGAAATATCTTGCTCAGGTCTGGGACATGTTTAAGAAAAAGTTTGAAAGTTATAAACCAACTTTTAAAAAGAACTGGAAACAAAGTGGTGGAGACTCCAAGAGTCATTTTAGAAATTAGAATGCTAGATTCAATAGTGGTTCAAGTAACAACAAATTAGATAATGGTTTTAAAGGTATTTTTAAAGGAAATCGACAGTTAGATAGGAAAGGACCACCTAAAGGTTGATTCATTTATAGAGGTGACCATTATGCTCATGAGTGTACCTAGAATAATATGAAAATCAAAGGTTCCACTCCTCAACAAGGAAATTTTGAGTAACATATCCATGTGATAGTTGATAATCAACAAGTCAAATTCCAAGCATCACCCATAAAACTATCTATTAGTTTGTTTGAATGTCTAGTTTCCATTTTGATAGATACAAGGGATACATAATGTTTTATAGCTCCTAAAATGCTTAATAAATTATCTATAAAAGTTGGAGTAATGGAAAATGCATGGTTGGTACAATATGGGAATGATACAAAGGTCAAAGTTGACAAGTGTTTAGTTGAAGCTGAGATTAGGTTACCAAAATTTACAATAGTAGTGGATATTTATGTAGCTAAAAAAGGTTGAGTATCTAGATGATTTTGGAAATTAGACACAAATTTAGGGTGAGAAAAGGGAGTTGAGGCTTAGGAAAATTTATATAATTAAACTTAGGAAGGCTCAAGGAAAAGGATGCCAAGCATTTATTATCAAGATAATTCAAATAGAGGAATCTAGGGAACCATCCCTCAAATATTATCCATTCTTTAGGAATTTTCAAGATGTGTTTAAAGAGGAATTTCCAAGATAGCCTCCTAAATGTGAGTTTGATTTCTCTATCGATATTATACCTAGATTGGAACCACAATCTAAAGCACTGTGCAAGATGACAACCACTAAATTGGTTGAATTGAAGGCTCAACTCTAAGAATTGTTGTAAAAGGGGTTGATCAGGCCAAGTGTCTCACATTGGGGTACACTAATTATCTTCATCAAGAATAAGGATGGTACTCTTTGAATTTGCATAGATTATAGAATGTTGAATAAAACAACTATCAAAAATAGGTATCTACTACCTCATATAGAGGATATTTTAAATCAAATGTGAGGGGCAATGGTATTTTCTAGATTTATCTTAGAGTAGGATATCATCAATTGTGGATTAAAGATGAGGATATTCCAAATACAACATTTAGAACTTGATATGGGCACTAAAAGTTTACATTGTTACAATTTGGGTTGAAAAATGCTCTGGCAATGTTTATGAATCTTATGAATAGTGTGTTCAAAGATTATCTAGATCATTTTATTTTGGTATATCTTGATGACATTCTTATAAAATCTAAGAATGAAGAGCATCTTCAACATCTAGAACTAGTTTTGCTATGGTTGTAGAAGCACAAGTTGTATGGCAAGTTGTCCAAGTGTGATTTTTTCTAAAAGAGAGTGTAATATTTGCGACATATTATCTCTATAAATGGTATTTTAGCAGACTTGAAAAAGATAAGAGCCATTATGGAGTGGCTAGCACCAAGGAATGTGCACTAAATAAGGAGTTTCATGAGATTAGTGGGATATTATAGGAAATTCATTCTAAATTTTTCTAAGGTAGCAAATCCAATTAGCTCTCTACAACATAACAAATGAAGTTTTATCTGTTCAAATAAGTGTGAAGTAGCTTTTCAAGAATTAAACATAAGACTTATTTCAACACTACTTCTAAGAGTTCCTAACCCCAATGATCATTTTTATTTAGTGATCATAGATACATTAGGGGATGAATTAGGAGGAGTCCTTATGTAGGATGGGTGTAGTGGTAGCATATAAATCAAGGAAGCTAAAGCCTTATGAGGTGAACTGTGACCCTCATGACCTATAAATTGCATAATTGTACATGCTTTGCAAGTTTAGAGGTATTATTTGTTAGGAAAACCATTTGAGATCAATAATGATAACTTGGGACTCAAGTACATGTTCACCTAACTGAATATGAATGTTCATCAGAGGCACATGTTAGAGTTTTTATCTGA